>CM073778.1:68525225-68748861 GCA_037158775.1 Hetaerina titia | reverse complement strand
TATATATATATATATAATTCCTATTATATTTGGTTACCCCGTGTATAAAAATGACAGTATTTAGAGTAATAAAATAAAATATACTGTAACTAGGAAAAAATAGATATGTGTGGGGGTGTGTGTAGGTACATGTACTTTGACCCTTTTTTGATGTTACAATACCACAAGAGAATTATTCGAGACCTAATATTATTATAATGCCTGCTCTAAAAAGTTTATCGCAATTGCTGATTTGAAAAGCGCCCACAGCTCCTTGAATGCTCTATTATTAAAAATATTAATGATGACAATGTCGCTCTAACATAAAAAATTGATCGTTTCAAAAGATTGTGTAAGAAAACTTAATCATACATCACATCAATATATTTTTGAAGTTTCCCCGTTTTTCCGAACGTCCTATCTTGATAGTCGTTGCGATGACCGTTTTACCCTTATGGGATGGAGAAGTTGGAGAAATATCCCCTTTCAATCCATTCAATTACATTCAACAGATGCCATTCACTAACCGTAGCTTAGTAATTTAGTTATTACCTGTTAGAGCAAAAGTGAAATCTCATTGTTAGTAAATACGTACTGAGCAGCTAATAATCTATTTACAGATGCACAGTTAAAAAGAAAATCTTGGTGTACTAATTTATTTTGGGACCCTATAGTTTCCAATTATACGTACGAGTACGTTGCAATCGGTAGGCGCTACGGTTTCCACCAAAATAACTTTTGCACCAAAGGGTGAATAGTATTCGGCCTTGACAGAAAAACCACGTCAGCATCTGAATATAAACTCTGGGCCTCGCGACGTGACTAAACTTACGTCAGATAGATATGGGTCCGCTTTTGACATCTGAGTACTGTGAAATGATATTTTGCAGTCAGTGTTTCACATCCTACGAGAATATTTTCAATTCATTTAAAGGTCCCTCCTGCTGACATTACACGATGCTTGGAGGCTCATTTCGCAGTGCAGCCGGGAGTACAATTTTCCGCTTACACCAGAAATTATAAAAGAGAGATGAATAATACACACTCACCAAATGATTTCCTTCTCAAAATTAACCATTAATTTCAAATCCCTTTGCCTCCGCCTAAACTCCCCGGAAACTTCAACGGTCGAACTCTAAAAATTCGCCATGGTCGAACTCTAAAAATTTGCCATCTTCTAGAATAAGGAAGGCATCAACATGTATTTTTTTATTCTCTAAAGTTGCATGTAAACTGCAAGCCAAATCAACGGACTCAAATATCTGCACCATAAGCATCTATTACGAAAAAATAAAAAATTTACAGAAATACAATCCTTAAGACAAGAGTCAAATACAATTTGCAACTTTAATGAGTGAACAACCGCCAGGGCGCATTTTAAGTAAAAATATAAAACAATGATAAATTAATCCGATGACAAAATCAATGTCGGAATCGTGCAACATATGACATCATTCAAATTCTACCTAATACAGGTATTCCGACTCAAAATTATA
Source organism: Hetaerina titia (assembly GCA_037158775.1). NCBI lineage: Eukaryota > Metazoa > Arthropoda > Insecta > Odonata > Calopterygidae > Hetaerina > Hetaerina titia. The sequence goes on along the minus strand of CM073778.1, from coordinate 68,747,386 downwards.
TCCAGAATCCACATTCAGAATCCACTGGCAAGACTATCCACAAGGCATACAACATTGAAAATGCAAAAACAAATCATTCCTCGTATAGGTCATTGAATCATTAAAACCTTATTATTCTCCCAATAGTTTTCTCATGCCTTGTAAATAGCATCACCAATCAACGGTAGAATATTTGCTCATCCCTAAGAAAATGGCTTCTAAAGACTCCAACTTTAGGAATTTGGTCGAATGCCATTAAAACATGGAATTTAAGTGTAGAAGACTAGAATTTTTCAATTTTTGAGCCCAAAAAATATTGGCTACAATGAACTAAGTGGGTAGATAAGGTAACAAACAAGGATATCCTACGATAAATAGAAGAATAACAAACCCTATGGAAACATTACAAAATGAATAAGGGTTGCAGTAAGAAGAGATAAGGGGATAGGGAATATACTGTGATGTAAGATCATCTTTAGAACCATGAAATAAGGATAAATAAATAGAAATAATTGTAGAGGGAGAAGGAGGAAGAAATATATGAAGCATATCATGAGATGTGAGAGGGGTGGCACATTTTCGGAGACGACGACACTAGCTAAGGTTACAAACCTAATGGAAAATACAAAACCACATGTCAATAAAAAGATTTGTTTAACCTAAAGAGAAGAACTGCGTAACGATTTTATTTTGGCATATTTTCGCAAATTTATTCGACTTTTACTCAAACTTAATCATTTCTAAATTGACATTTTGGCCAGCTGCGATACTTTGCTATTCCTATTCACTGAGGTTTCAAAAAGGTGTCACAGCATTGATGTAAGCATCAAAATAAGTCATGACATCACGTAGATTTATGAGGTGAGATGCAAACCAATCGGATTCTCCACTTCATCACTGTGAACCAGAAAAATCTGAGCGAGAAAGATCCCTCTCCTTCTTCAAGTCTTTCCTTTCTTTACAAAAAAATAAAGAAAGAACTTTTTTACACGTATAATATTTTCTCCGAATATAGCATTTCTCTCATCACGTATCTTTACCAGTTCCTAAAGTTCTTATAGTGGTGAAAACTCTTTAGACAGTCCACCTTATAATTCTGGAGCACTACTCTTTTAAGGTCGTAACTTGGATCATGGTATTTTACTGGATAAATGTTGACTGAATCTAGTGACATTTTTCTGATGAGATAGGATGTTTGAGCGTGAGGAGTTTTTTACTGGAGAGATAACTGAAATTTTCAATTGGCGAATATATTTATCACCCATGAAAACTTTAAAAATATAAATAATTTTAGTTTAGCCACTACGACTATTTTATTATTTGTGATAAACAAACTTACTTCCGATGAAACGGAAAATCTGTGGAGGAAATTCATGGAGAGGTACGTTGTCGCAATTTTGTTGTATACCTACAGTAAAGGGACTTATAAAAATTTCATTCCCATCCTCACCTCAGAAGCTGATGTCACTGGAATACAAAACTGGAGAGATGATACGAGTTTATTATATGTCCACCAGATAGGTGTAGACCCAATGTCCGATTTTACTGTTCAAATTTCTTTTCAACTCGAAGGCAGCATTGAGAAGATGTAGTGAATCTGAAACATCCCTTCAGGCAGCAACACCATTGACGTCTAGTCTAGTCTATCGTGATCCATCTAACATAGATCACGATAGCCTTAAAATTGATCACCGTTTTAAATATATTTAATTGGGCATATGAAAATGAAGGAATCTCCATCAAACTTACGCTGCTTCGTGTGTTGTGAATGGTCTGTTTAGGCAGTGAAGGTCACATAAACGCATATTCTTTTCATTAAAACATGGAATTTTAAAAGCATTATCGATTATTCAGGGTGTTTTTGGGCCATATTCGATTTCAACTCATTCGTAAAATCGAATCTCATAAAGTAAAGATCGATTGTCGGGATCATACCTAAACATGAAATCACCTCACGAATTAAATATAATTGAATTCAATTGCCAAGAAACCTAAAATAATATGAAATTCTTTCACGTTTTTTATCATAACCATTCTTACTTAATTCGAAATCATTGGGGATGCAAAGCACTACTATAATAAGAACCTTTAAAGCTGTGCTTTTGATCTCCAATTAACATAATATTAGATAAAAATTATATTGTCTCATTAAAAAAAATATTCATTCAAATCGCAGCCTTACCGCCCCGCAAATTTTGTTCTCATAACAAACACTATGCTTCATTTAAATGTTAATTATGTGCACAAATGTAACCAGGCAAACAAAGTAACAGGTACACTGTGACATTATATTATACATGATATCTCAGTCAGTAAAAAAATTATGATAGCACCTTACCACCAAAAACTTCTCTCTAGGTTTCTAAAAGTCTTGCAAGTTTGAAACCCTGGTATTGTGTTTTTAATATCATAAATCCGTGCAATAAAGCTGTTTAATCCGAGGAAGGCTTCGAAAATAGCCTAAGATTTCTGTAGTTAACGTCAGATAGATTAATTTAACCCTCGGAGGTTTCCACGATTCGAGTCTCTTGAGGTCGCGAGGCCTCCAAAATCTTAACTCTCCCTCCCTCACCCTCGCTCCCACCTCTCCACAAAACAAAGAAAGCCCCCGGCAAGAAGAGTACGCTTCCCCGATTGCGGTCCCCGGCCTCAATCGGACACGATGATTTCCGCCCAGTTCTCACGGTTTGCAGCCGCGGTGCAGCAAGCCGCGGGAACCTCACCGGGATGTCGTCGGCGGTGCACGCGGCCCAGAGGTGGAAGCAGCAGCCGGAAGGGAGGCTGAAGAAAAGGACGAATGGGGGGGGAGTGTGAGGGGTTGGTGGCTCGAGGGCGGGCGGGGGGAGGAACGGTGAGGGGAAGGACTAGGAGGAGGAGAGAAGGCCGAAGGGCGTGGGGGGGTGGGGAATGGAGAGGAGGAGGGCCGAGCCTCGAGAGTATCCCACCACCCGAGTGTACCATTCCCGCCGGTCTGCGCAGGCGCGCTAAGACCCCGTATAAATAAAAAGGTGAAAGCAGCACCGATTCATTTGTTAGGAACAGGATGGCCAGGTACGTGGTGACGAGTTTGCTTGCCCTACTCCTGCTAGGCATCGGTGAGTACTAGAATATATTTATATACGCATACTGTGTTTTTTTTAATCTAGTTACGAAATGACAATGTTGACATTCTGATATCATATACCTGTATTGAGTGTGTTTGTTTGTCATGGTCTTGCATCGCAAGAAATAATCAGTGGCACTTGATATGTCAGCAGTTGCATTCGATTTCCCTCATGGATTGATTTTTATGAGTACAAGTGAAATGAAGAGACAGTTTCCCCTGAGGATTGTTCAACGAAAGTTAATGCACACATAAAAAGACGCTACCTAATACATTTTTCATAAAAACTGGTAAACATTTTCCTCGATAATTTTCACAATGTCATGGAATATCCAATTTGATACAGCGATTATGAACAGAATAAAAATTTCTGAAAATTAATTTAAACAATTTATGAAAATTGATTGCAAACGAGTCCCATTCTATCTACGATTTGGAAAAACAAAGGGTGAAGATTGACCAATATGAATCGATTCTCGCTGAAAATCTCAATGACAATAATAAATCTTGAATCTTTGTGTTAGTTTCACTTCATTCTCGTGACTTTCTCTTTGACGTTGGCCTGAAATCCAAAATTATTTTTTCACTAAAATGCATAAAACTCACAAGTCGGATCCCACGCAAGTTCTCGGTCCGTTGGGTAAGCACCTTAGTCTTTTTGAAAAGCGAAGGACAGTCCTAACATCCACAGAGCCAAAAACTAAAATTTTAAAAAATTTTGGCACCGAATTTCCTGCTGGAGAGGTCGTGTGGTCATCGAACCGTGTACGTGAGATATCGATGCATTGTGGCAGGGTTACATCCTCGGCAGAGATAATATGGTCTCAAGAGAACGTTTCCTTAGCGTCGTGGCTAGCGGAGATAGATACTTATCCCAAAAAAAGTCACGGACGCCTCGCGTGAGTTGGAATGAACTGTCGGGGAGACCGTACGCACATGCCTCTCGGAAGAACTACGTGTCGGGCCTTGTGGAATGTACTTCGAAGCTTTTGAATCCTTCTCACTCTTCTCCCCGGGGTGGACACGAAAGATGAAGGAAGTGACGGTCATACCGTACGGTCTTAATTTAGCACCGCGGGAAGTGTTATATAAATTTTTTTCGTGAACGAGCCGCAGAAAGGGAAACTACTGACGGCTTCGTCGCGCTTCGTGTAAGTTCTTCGTAAAAACGAAAGTGCAATCGCGGGATACCGGCCGGTCAGATCGCCATCTGTGATCTGTGCCCAGAACTTTTCAAATTTTGCTCGCGATGTGATCTTTTAAGTGCGCCTTGTGTCCCAGTTAGGCCGACTTGAGAAATCTCTTACTCCTTTCATCGTCTGGGTCCCGTTCTACCGAAACAAAAAAGTTACCGAATGTGCTTAGGAATTTCTTATCCTTCTGTGACCATCCTGGATTCAATTTTCCAACATATTCCATTATTTAAAGAAAAAAAATTCCAAAAGGCGGACATTGTTTGCTATATCTTATTGTCCGAAAGCCATAATCGTAGTTTCCTGGTACACCAGAAGGATATAAATATCTAGCGAGTGCGTGAGGTGATTGCTAAGGTCAAAACGATGAGGCTGATGATAATCACCGGGTAACTGAATGCTCTGGAGAAGGGCTTCTGTTCCTCCAGGGAGGAATCTCTCAAGGATTTAGAAAGACATAAAAAGCAGTCCGAGCAAGTTTCAAGTTTAATTTTAAAATGCCAAGGACCGACGAAACGCTCGATCATGCCGCACATCCAAACTAATAGAGATGGCCGCTGCATTGATTTTTATAGGACGATTCTCAAGAGAATGTTATTCAGCACGTCTAAAGCTGACCGGGCACACAGCATGACGTGAAGAAAATCATCCACTGCGACAAGACGTATATTGGAAACACTTGGATCTCCCAAACCGCTATCTCGTGATCCAGAAGGAATACTTTCATGTAACCCGCAAGTACCGATTCGATTTAAGGATAACATTTGCATATAAATGATGACGTGGATTGAGGTGACAGAATCCTCGAAAAGATAACATCCAAGGGGAAGAACGACATCGCAATTTTTTAAAACGAGGTAAAGGAGCGGTGTAATCACGTTCATCAAACCGTAATCATTTCTCGAGAAACATATCTTCCCTTTCGTAGGAGAAACAAGGATCGGGGAACATTGTTAATACTTTCTTTCCACCAACCCAATTGAGGAGAATATCTCCTCATTTTTTTTATTCCCCTCCAGCGGCCCTGGAGATGACGGAGTTAGCCGGCCAGGAAGGAGGGGGAGAAATTCTTAATTTCCTAATGGGCGGATGCTTATAAGTATTCTGATTGGTAGGCGGAGAATGAATATAATGGAGGGGGTAGTAGAAGGCTTTAGAGGGAGAGCGGAACATAGGTGAAAAGCGAGAGTTGAAGGAAGGAGAGATGAAGTCTGCGCTGGACAGAAACCCGCAGACATAACCTTGGATCCTAAACCGCGCTCCAACAGGCTCCCCTCTTTTAAACTAGCACTAAGCCGGTGAAATAAAACATCTATATACGAATCATATAGTGACACTCCCATTTTACCTTCCTCAACACATTTATATCGTCTCCAACTATCATTCTATCATAGTTTCTCGCGTGAAACTTCGTGGTGGCATCTGGCCCCGCAGTCTTATCAGGTCCTCAAACCCGAATAACTTTCGAGTTTTTGGACAAAATATTAAAAGATGTAAGTTCGAGTTCTCTCCATCGTCGGTACGCCAGCGGGGAGGAAGTGTGCGCGCGTGTGTGCGTGTGAGTCACGTGATGATGGAAGAGTAGGAGGGAAATGAAAGGAAAATGCTATTGCGGGGAGAGGTGGTTTTTCTGGAGAGAAGGGCGAGTAAAGGGAGAGAGGAGAGAGCTGTTGCTGCTTTTGCTCCCTGCCTCCCAATCGAGGCCACCATGGTGAGAGAGAGAGAGAGACATCCCCTACTTTACCGCCTCCGCAACCTCACCCCGCCTCCACTTCCCATTCCCGCCCCCCTTCCACCACTCCCACTCCCCCCCCCCCTCTCCGACTCTCAACTGCGCTGCATCTGACCTCCTCGATGACGACAAGGCATCATTCCATCCCCATCTCACCATTCTCCTCTGTCGTCGAAAGATCGATGCGTTTTTTAAAAAAATAATCAAAACGTTTCCCACCTCCCCATGCGTAAATTTTAATCGCGAGCTCTAAACGACAACGTCTCTTTGGCCAATTGCCCTCTCGACCAATGTTTTCATTCTTCATACATTTGCTATGAGAGTCCTTCGTCATTTTTTTCAATACTTAATACCGTTCACCGCTTCGTGAATTCTTTTGTCTACGGAAGTACCCGTTCCAGCTAACCCATTTAAAGTGCCCCACAAAAAAAAGCTAAGGCAGTAAATTTTCTTTTTAACTGTTTCAACAGTTTCGCTGTAATCATGAAACCATCATGCACTGCTTTTAATGAGAGTCTCAGGTGCATTGAAGCTGGCGGTACGTACTTTCATCCGATTTCACATTCGAGTGGTGAAATGTTTGATCAGCGTATTCTTCCGAAAATATTTCAATGCAAACTACTTTCTCCGCGTCTCCAAAGCGTTCAAATTGCTCTCTCTTCTTCTCGATATACCTCCCCAATCGTTCAATATCATTTGGAAAATAAGAAGAGCATTTAGATTTTATTTCTAACTTTTAATGAGTATGAAAGAATTTTAAATCAATTCCCTGTTTCTAGTTTGCAAAGCAGTTGTCAATTGCTTGCTATCCAGTTTACGTGCTCAACTGTAATTTTAAAAAAAATCCTGAATATTGATTTGTTTTCTTGATACTTTTTGTGGATTCACTAAACACTTGTCATATTACTGTTCAAAATTCTTTCGCGAACGGCAAGGATTAATTATCGTCAACTCGGAAAAGCTAACAAGAAAACATGAAAACTCATAACTTGGTAATGTTTACAAACAAAAGAATGTCATTTTCAAATTCCTGAATATATCAATCCCAAAAATATCTTTCCGAAACGGGCTGAAGTCCTAAGCATTCGTTCTCCTTGACGCTCAGCTACGTCAAATTGATTTTATCGTGTAGCCTTCAGTAAGCGCAAACATTTAGATTTGTCTTGGCAACACACAACGAAAAAGAACGTCGAAATCGCAATCACCACCAGTATTTTTCTTTTTCTTGCAATACAAGAAATTTGGACGAATCGTTCACTTGCTTTCCGTCAAATTTGTTCGCAATTATTGTCAAAGTTTTTTCAATATAGTTCTGTCTATTTATATAATGTTCAGCAACGTTTTTAGAACCTGTTTCTGGCTACATTGAAGTCTCCCAAAATCTTTCTTCATCGCTGTATAGTACTATATTTACGAAAACAATGTTGTATGTCCAAAAAAACAGTTTCAAGGTACTGAAAATTAGGCTGGAATATTTTTCCGGCAATTTCTGCCGGTCCTTATGGGTGACTAGGATTTTTTGTACACGATAATAGAGGAACCATTAATCTGAACAGCACGAGATTTAATTTTCAATGTTACTATTGACAGGAAAGGAATTGAACATCTCTTGACTCAGCCCCCCTAAGTTAAACTTTACAGGGGGTTTAGTATTTTAAGAATTTTCTCGGGCTCAACTTCTTTTCTACAAATTATAAATAAATTAATTATTTGTTTTAAATGCAAAGTATTTTTTGACTATATACATTAGATTATGGTGCATATTTCGTCTCTTACCCTAGAACTATTATTTGAGAAAATAAATGTTAAGTTTCCTTCTCCTTTTTTTTTAAATCCAGTATCTCAATTTAACCCATAATTGATACTGTTTGAGGATAAAATCCTACTTTTTTGCATAAAAAGGTTCGTCAAATCCGTAATTACAAGTGTATCAAAATCACCCACAATTATGTTTTTAAAAACGATCTAAGAAACAAGTTAGATGGCAACTTCATGCAATGAGATTGCTGTTTTCCCCGGAATTTGGGAAGAGAAAACTTCTACAAACGATGAAAAAAGGCAATGAACCGGTGGGAACGTATTTTTTCTTTGAATTGATCCTTTACTCTGAAGAATTGAAAAAACAAATTTGTTCACCTACTACCATGGTCTTCATTAAGATAATATAATAGCCAATCGGTAACTTATTACTGATTTTAGCTTTATATTAGTTTCTGGACTCTGGATGATCTAGGCAAAGCGGAAGGTTTCCGCTGACACTGTGGGATGTTTTTCCATACATGCTTCACGTGTTTATCATTGTATACCCGTCCTACATCGGTATATATGTATCAGATAAAGAGTGCTACCTAATATATCGTAATGGGGAAACAGAGAGAAAGACAATTCCTTTAAAATGTCGCGTGAATGGTCCCTGACAAACACTTTCATGTTTCAACAGTGCCGACAGACAAGTCAATAATTTTAATCTGATTCGATCAACATTATACTTGCTTTAACATGTATTGGCATGTTTCTTCGTCCTCGTACACATGCAAAACCATTAGTTTCCTCTCATTATACCGGCTTAAGATAGCTCTTCGCCCATCCATAGCCCCGGGGAGAGACAATTCTCGATCTCGAATACGCCTACCCTTCGAGCGCCCATCTTCCCTCGCAGGAAAGCCTTCTCGTCTGGAGAAATCCATCGTCTGACTCCCCAACCCTTCCCTCTTCCCTTCACCCCCGGGGTTTTCCTTACAACAAACTTTCTCAATCAACCCCCTCCCTTGCCTTGGTTCTCCCCTCCCCCCATAGCCCTCCTCTCCCTTCAACCCCTGCCACGCTCCTTTCCCCCTTATCTTCCCCCCTTCCTCATTCCACAAATCCCTCCTCTCCGTTTTCACCCAGGGCCGGACAAAACGGTGAGCGGACGAAAAACGGGGATTTGGGCGCGCGAGAAGTGATCTTTTTTTCTGTTATTAACGGTTCAAGTCTCTTTCTCTCTCTCTTTCTTCCTACCTACCGCGCACTCTCTCTCTCTCTCGTTGGACCGTCCTGCTGCGATCGGAAAAATGTTCAACGACCGCGGGGCAAAGGGTTTATTTTCTTTTTTTCCTTATCCTCGATTTCTTTTTCTGTCTTTTTAATACAAACGAAAGTTAAGGGTTGGTCCTTACCTTTTTTTACGAATGTAGGAAAGTTAACTGCGCTCTCGCTTCGGATTTGACGAGGAAGATGAACGTGAAAGGTGGGAGTTGAAAGGTGTCACTTTCCGAAACAGCCTATTTATATTTATATATATTTATATATATGTAAAAAATATATATATTTATTTATTCATGTATTTATTTATCTAAATATTTATTTATTTTTATATACAAATAGCGATTTAGTGACGACTATCGATTTAACTCATTCATACTCTGACGGTTATATATCTAATGCTAAGCGAGCAGGTTTCCCCTCGGAAATAGCTTTTCAAGAGTATTTTTTCATCGCCAGTGACGACTTAAAAATATTTCACTCCCATATTGTATGATCCTACCTGAAATTATAACTGTCATTAAAGTGATTTATATATTGACATGAAATATCAGAATTGTCTTAAAATCATTTATGAAAAACTCTTGACAATACGGATGATTTGAAGGTGTGTCAACTTATTGATATATATAAATTAAGTAAAAATATAGAAACAACATACCTATCATCTATTATGATATCTAAATATTATATAATTATCTGTTTTTACAATTTGCGTGTTTCGACATTAAAATTCTCTAACTTTTGGAGAAAATTTCAATAGTATCTTAATTTTTTTTAAATACTATTTTAGCTAAAATAATACCAAATATTTTGTGTGAATTATTTTCTCTCCCCAAAACCAAACGATTTTGTTTGTAAGATACGACTCTATTTTTTCATCTCATTAAAAGAATTTGCTTACATTGCTCATTTTTCCTTTGTCTTCCTGATCCTGAGCTTAAATTTTAAAAGACTGATTGCGCATCAATAGTTTTCACATTGCAAAAACATTTGCCGAATCTTTTACATATACGCCATTCCTTTTTGTAACAATGATCGTTCCGATATTACGACACGATATGGGATTTGCGTCTATTTCCGTTGTTTCCTCAGCCAACACAAAAAGATCCAACCTATTTTGGTGGAAAGTTCGACTATGCTGGTGACAGCATGAATAAAAAACTATATACATTTTCAGTCAACGCAGCCGAGATAAGTCAGATTTATTTCGACGCGTTTCAATTCCCTATACACAGCATAACGAACGGCTTTCGGTCTTTTGAAAAATGCAGCTTACGAAAGGAAATTCTTTTTCATTCCCATCAAAAATGTTTGATCCGAATCTTCCGCGCAGTTTTTCGCCGTGCGCGTCAAATGAAAAAAAATGAGGCACGGTGAAACTGGAGCTTGCACATGAATGCTCTTTTACTTTCCCAGAGAATGTTTTTTTGTCTGAAAGTCACCAATGCATGAAGGGACCAAACGACATACATACACAAGAGTTCCCCCAGCGTCAAATAGCTCAGCTTCGAAATCCAGGGACGAATCGCGAACTTCCTCTAATCGCTCATATTCGTATTCAGAGGATTCAATTTAGCGAATGACTTCGGTACTCTTAGCTTACTTTTTAACCAACTGTTCTTGCCCTGGCCTGACGTGCAATTAAAACACGTCTCTCTTAACTGTACCGGTAAACTCTTGTCTCCACATTCAATTGAAAGCAAGCATTTCGAGTCTTGTTCATGACATTTCCATGATCAAAGCTCACTCACTAATTTCTATGCTTCTCTCTCTCTCTCTCTCATCACAGTCAGAAAACAGAAAAGTTGTTCGTTGTTTTTGCCTTTCTGTCCGCGTTTCCTGATATTTCGTCATTTTTGAGGTCTTTCATCAAGAATATTGTACTATTTACTCACAAAGTCCAACTTCGTTGGCAAAAAAAATAAAACCACGGTAGTCATCGGGAAAAATTTTGAAATTATTGCGGATGAGAGGAAAGTGTTTAATTTTCTATAGATGTTTGCAATTTCATGCGGATGCACTAATGAAAAATTCGCTCCAAATGAAAAGGGATCTTAATTTTTAATTACTCGTGAACCAAGACGTCCATTCCAAACGTATGCGGAAGAAGTGTTAAGTTTTTGCAACACCGCTGCGTGCGCTGAGGGCGTGGTGTCTCTCTCTCTCTCTTCCCCCACGGCCAAGAGACTGGCATTCCTTTCTTCTTCTATGTTCCCAAGCGCCTCTGGCCTCAGCGCGGGCAACAGGTTTCCTCCTCTCCTCCCCCGCCGTTTAAGTGCTAAATTTCTATGCTTTAAACTCTTCATTCCATTCCAAAGCGTTTCTCCGCAGTTGTGCAATCGCGTCGGCAGTTCGCAATCTCTAAAATGTAGCGAAGACATCATTTTAGGCACAGAATAAACTCTCTGGAGACAAAAGGAATTCTAATTCTGGTCGTTACAAAAATGCCGATCGGGTCAACTTTCCCTGGAGGAAGCTTGCTCAATGTAGGTAAAATTATCTTTCTCGCAGAATCCATCAGTTAATAACACACATCATGGATATTCTCCCTGGAAGCAAAAGCAACTTAACGTTTGATGTTTGGCAACTTTTTTTCCAAGTTCCCTCATTGATTATCTTAAAATTCAGCGTTCTTTTGACATTCGTGAAGGAATCGTTCCAATAGGGTGATAATTTTCATCTGTAATTACGACGAGACAATAATTCGTATAATTCACACATATCGTTGATTTTGATTGCATAAAGTTTCGTTTTTTGAGCAAATCGATTCTATCAATTTTTTGCACTAGAACAAATCATTAACTCTGTATAAACTTACGTGTATTCGGAAAATATCAAACCCTTCAAATCTTTTGGTAAAAAATCCGCCATTTTACACGAAAACTAATCTCTGAAGTTTCTTGGTAAATTGTTAACATTTACGTCGTGTTGACCTGACCAAAGATCAGATCAGGAGTTACTCTACTGCTGAAGTGTAGCCTTGAATTATACATTTGACCAATTAAGAACAATCAGGAAAAACAGAATGTACGTTTTGACAAGTTCAAACTGGTGAACGAATTATACCATGCTGGAAGCCGCAACATAATCATATGCCATCAGTTTGAACAGTATAATTAAAATTCGGCGGCTTGAAACTGACACGTTGTTGACATAGTATGACGAAACATTTCAATTTTCTGATGAGATCGATAATAAATTTTCACTTAATATAAAAGTACATAGTTGGATTTCAATTAACAGGGCTGTGATATCCCAATTGACGATCATCTATGAAGTAAAATGAAGTACTTTTGTCACAATTTCTTTTAAAAAGATTACCGTGGCACCAACAATTTTAAACCAGAGTTTTAGTAATATTAACTTTGATTTTTTTTGTTTTATAGCTGCTTTGATTATTCTTCACTATTTTTCTTCGAGGCATATGCTTGATACCAAATATGGTAAATATCGCCTTGGCGTAGAAACTCTTGATGAAAAAACTTTTTTTCGCATAAAATAACTCCTACCGCTCTAATTCTGAAGTCTTGTCTCACATATTCTCCCTTTGAATCATAATTCGCAAATTATCGCACGACTGAATCGAGGGACTTATTGGCACATTATGGAGGCCAATGGGCGTTGTCGTTATTACGGAGAATGTTGACTTTCATTTCTAGAGAAAACGGTTAGGCGATTCGCATCAGGGAAATGAGAATCGTCGCTAGTATCATGAATGGACCGGTGTCCGTCGGCACACGGGTAGTTTGTTGACCGGACGCAGATAAGTGGAAGCCGACCCAAAAAAAAAGTTCTAGCCACCATGGGTTGCGACACCGTCACACTTCGTGCATCATCGAAGATGCGTCTCTGTTGCGTCGGTCAGCCCTTCGACACGACGCCTCCAGAATTTCGAAACGTGAAAACATCACCTCCGAAACACGACAAAAGGATTCGAGAAATAATCTCTCCAGCTGGTCCAATTTTTAAAGGCTGCATTCAAGTCTGGACCCGTCACGGTCAATCACGCGAGTCGACTTTTCCGCAAAGAAAACTATTCGTTCGCGGTTTGAGATATGAAATACGCAAACCTCCCCATTTTTTTTCACACCCGTTACTCAAGCTCGCCTATTTGAATTCCAGGAAAAAAATGTCAACTCTTAAATTCAGGGAGTTTCAAAATGTGCATTCGTTTTTTTCAAATTTAAGCCTTTCGTTTCCCTCCGCTTGCGAACTTCTGGAACCGAGGAAAATCTTTTCGTCAGCTCTAGTCTAACACTTTTGTGAAGAGGCATTTTAAAAAAAAACCTTATTTTAATGAACACGATTTCCGCCGATGCCATCGACGGACGCGGCCTTGGAGAATTCCGCACACCTCGCCCTCACTTTGAAGCACAATACTCGCGGAACTACCGCCACTTTGCCAAAGAAAAAGAGGGAAGAAATGGGAGAGAGAGGTGACACAGGGAAGTTAATAGCAGGCGTCGGGAGTCTAAATAATACTCCCGGAATATATACATGAGTGTATACAGACTATACCTGCACGTACATGTTCAACTTTGTTCTCAAATACGCCTATTCCGGAAAGCATAAAATTTTCAGTTAAATTCACTTCGACACTTGGCTTCTCTTTGCTCATCTTGAAGTGGAGGAGAGACTTAACCTTCCGTCATCTCTCGCGCGAGCCTATGACGTTGCGTCTCGCTTGCTTGGAAAATTCAAGAAACGCCCGTGGCTTCGTAACTCCGAGCAGAGAGTGAAATAAGTCTTATAGTCCACGTACTTTTCCCACTCCGACAGAGACTGCATTCAAGTCCCTCCCTCCCTGACCTCAATAGTGAAATATTTCAAATACAAGACGTAGGAGATATTTTTCATTCGTCGACCACCATCGTGTGATTCCTCACAACATGATTGCATAGGAATTTCAGATAATCTAGTACCCTTCAAACACCTGCCAATCGACATTTTCTTTTCCAGATTCTTCGAGGATTAAATGGACACGTTTATCAGAAATACTTTTTCACATTGGTTTCAAATTTAGGGTCAAGTTAGCATTAAACTATTATTATTATCGATGGTCATAATTTCATTGATGACGTAATCAATTTTAAGCGGTTGTGACTTCTTTTTCAATGCTAACATCAACAAAATTTGAAACAGGATCAGAAAAAAACAAACATCCAAGAATGATTAAATGTTCAAACTTAAAAAAAAAATTCTGATCATTTTGAAATTGATGAATTAAATGATCCAATCGCAATCAATCTGTTTATGCAAATTTGGCTTAAGTTTTTTCCCTTCGTAAATATGTAAAAAAAACTGTTCTTCGAAAGATTTTGTTTATTCTCTCTCTCTCTCTTCTCCTTGAAGAATGTAAGAAATTGGCACCTCTGCCAAAAGAAATACCCTCACGTAAAATCAATTCTGAAAAAGATGGAGACCTTTGGATTATTCACTCAAAAATCTTCGTTTACCCTCGCTCGTTCAAACGTGAAGAAGTTTTAATGAAACAATCCAAGATCCGGAGCGTGAAATTAAGGGGTTGAAAAATGGGTAAGGATGCAGGATATAGGTAGAATTTCGCAGGAGCAATGAGTACATTCAGGAGCTTGGGTTGAATGAAAGGGAAGGCGATCTCTCGAGATCTTTCTAGTGGCCTCTATTTCATCGAATATATATTTCCAGAGCTTCCCTCCGCGGCTGCTAGGGGCGCTTTCCTCTCAGCTCTAGCCTCAAACATGCACACACTCTCCCCCTCCCTATCTCAATCGCCACCCACCGACACCGTCACTTTCTTGCCACCAAGGCAAAGAGATTGCTTGGCAACCATTGTCGCCACTCATTCACCTCGTTCTCTCTCTCTCCTCTCTCATCAACTGTGTAAAAATGGTCGCCGCTCGCCGTTCAAACAATTTAATTTTTTTGTCGTTCTCAAATTCCACAATCGATGCGATCGCAACAGGCGGAACAATATGACGCACCGCTGTAAAATAGTTATAAAAGTTAATCGGTTGAGTGAAATTGAAAATTGTCGGAGATGTCACTTCAGGTAGTTTCATGCCATATTTACCTCGTTCATGCAGAAAGTATGCGGAATCAGCACAGCAAAGTTTAATCCAATTTTGGGCTGTCAAGATGTCTCATATTTAAGAAGCCAAGAAAAGTAGCGAAGTCCAGTCTTTTGTCCATCCAAAACTTACCTTAAACGGTAGATAACTTCGTTCCTGTACCAGCTCAATTTAACATTCATACAAATCATATTTCTATATTGAATTATTTCTGAGTAATCAAAACGAGGGGGTTTTGATAACACTGATAATTATAATAATTCCGAAGGCCGATGTGCAATCATGAATTCCTCGATCCTTCCAGGCATATCTTATCTGAGAATATAAATGGTTACTAAGATAAGGTAACGTAATGAGACAACCCAAAGCATCCAACATCTCGCAAGTGTTCGGAATACGCGACACATACGCAGATTAATAGCTTCGATAAAGCCGAAGAATGTCGAAATGGTCATAGCAATGATTAACTGTATCGTTGCACGAAAATAAATTATAAATATTAACTAGAAATGTTCCAAATTGTTCTCTAATGTACTTATTTTGCAAACCATGTATTTTTCAGCCATCTCTACCCTCCATCCGTAATCGAAATCACTCCAAATAGCGACCGAATAAAAAAATGAAGGAGCGACCAGCGACATATTTTCATTGACGCAAAAAGAAAGCATGTCTGAATATCCGCATTCTTGCTGGAAGGACGTGAATTGAATTTTTAACTCCTCCAATAATTTTTTTTTTCAAGGGTTCACTCTTAATTTTCCATTAGAACGAGGAGCACGATTGCCTAACGAGTACGTGATTTCGGATTTAATTTGACCCTTCCTTAAGTGCGCGCTTTCCCTTAGTCGGATGAAATTTCAAATGAGTGTTATCCACTTATAAACCATCAAGATTGACTACCGTGCGCTTGCACGTCCTGCTGAAAGTTCACGTCGAAGTTCATTCCAACCCGTCGCACTCGCTTCGAACTGCTACTTTCTCGCCTCAAAAGCCAAAATCCCTTCTTATCTCATCCAGTGTGTTCCCAATCGGTTAGTATTCTCTGCGCCACGTTACGACCCCCTTGACGATGACCTCATTCACTGTCTCAACTCCAGGATTAACTTTTGATTTTAACCCCTAGGATATACCCGTTTCACTGAGATGTAGAGAAGCACTATCGACAATTCCCTGAAAAATTCCGTGAAACAATGTGTGATGTCATTAAGCAATTAGACATAGATAGCAAATATGTCATCTTGCACCGTGAGCGATTATACAAAGGCATAATTTAGTCTTGGCAACGTGTTCAATTCGATTCGTTTAACGATCGAAGTTCCCTCGTAGGCCTTATAGCTTCACTTAAGGTTTCATTCAATCACATATTGTTTTAGGACCAACTAAACCCTACGACAATATTTTCAATAAAATCGGGTGACAGTCACCCTCTTAATTGCACATTACGCAGAACGACAGAGTCGTTCAGTTTCGGGTCCTGCCACATGTTTTAAATATTTTTATGTTTAAATTAAGGCATTCTGAATGTAAACAATCTTTATCCTTAATGATCAGTTATCTCCACAAAAATGGGGAGAAAAGTAAAAACACAAGGGTGAATCTTGAAAATATACATGAAAAATATGAAGTTTGAACCATTATTTTAACGTTATGATGACATTAGTTTCATTTCTCATGATACCTTTTCCATTCGCCCTTAGGGATCTCCACCGGTGGCCGAGTGAGGAGGCAGGACGACGGCGGGGACGGAGGCGACGGTGATGACCAGAGCGTAGACGAACTCTGCGATGGGCGGCCTCCCGACGAGTACTTTAGGCTCACCACGGAAGGTGACTGCAGGGATGTGGTCAGGTAAGGACTCACCTCCTTCTCCTTCAAGTGCCCCGAAACAAGCCACGCCTGCGACTGAGGTTTCGGTTGTAATCGATGGCAGCACATATGTCGAAGTTATCCTTTGGGTAAAAAACGACCGAAAAGACCATGGCTCATTTGAAAACCAAACGCGCGCCGCTGGGCGTTGCATAAGCTCGGGTGAAATAATGGAGCTCATCCAACGGTAATCATGATGGAAGGCGGGTGTATCCTGACATTTTTTCTTCCGAAGGGGCAATTCAATTGTCAACGCTTTGTTCACAGCAATTAGTTCAGAGAAAGAGCGGTTGCCTTTGGGGTTCGCTTCCCCCTCAGTGCCATTGACTGGCACAATAAGGGGTGCGCTGGCGAGAACAGTTTTTCGGACTTACGAACAACGTCCTTCACCACAGCCAAAGATCGGATGTGTCATCGTTAACTTGTTCGGTCCGCGTATTAAGTTTTGAGTCGCAAAAGAAACCACGATGAAAAGAGAGCTTGCAATTCTTAGGATTCACAAATACCTTAAAAAGTTTCTGGTAGCAACAAATACATAAGAAACTCATTGAGAATAAGGAATCACTCGTAGGCTATTTCACGATAATTTGCAATGACTACGATTGAGCGCAAGCAGTGTACCGTGCGAAATGAAGTTAATTCAGTTTTTCATTATACTCCAACTCGTTAAAATCGTCCACGGGGACAAGTTCGACTTTTCATATTTCATATCTATGGAATTTCGGCAAAAACGATCATAAAGCACCTTCTCATTGGCCATTAGTGATTATTTTATTCAACTTCATCTGCAAGATTAAATGATTGGAAAGTACAGTTTGGTTGTAGGGAACCTTTCCGTGAACACGGTCGCACAAAATGCCCTGGGACTAAACGACAACCAAGGTCCGAAATTGAACATTTGCGTTCATAATTTGATGGACATTAAAATTTCATAAGTTAGGAATGAAAATTTTGCGTTGCACTAATGAATTAGTCTTAACAATGCTTTGATTAGAATTAAATATCGAGTAATAATAAATTTTTCTATAATAGTGCCTGCTGTAAACCCAAATCAATTATTTGTAATCAATCGTCAATTATGGCAGGCTAGAAGAATGAGATAATATTATTTGAAAATGTTGACGAAAATACACTGAAATCAAAGATATATATATTTACTGAGTAAAATGTGTGTCACTAAATGCTCTCTCAATTTCCGCGTTATCACTTTCCCACAACGGCTTTCGAAGTGCTTCGAAACCCCAGGCAAGGTCAGAACTCTCGGCTGCAAAAGGAGCGCTCTCCTACCCTAGATTCCCGAAACTCCCTGAGCACAACCAAGGCGACGTCTCCACTCGTGTTTGTTTATTCCTTGTTGTCCAAGAAGTAAAATGTCTCCTTGTTAATGCATGGCGTCCAAACTGCTTTCTCCGAAGCGTTTTGGGAGCGAAGGAAGATAGCTCCCAGTTTGTGTGTCCTGTCGGTGACAGCGAGCAAACTCAACCCACCGTTCCACTCCACTCTTCCCCAACAGGTGCGACCAGGCTGGAGAAAACGGGGTGACCAGGTTGGCCGGGGTCAAATGCCCCACTGGACTCGCTTTTGACATTGACCGACAGACTTGTGATTGGAAAACCAATGTTAAGAATTGCAATAAGTTGGAAAGTGAGTACTATTAGTCATGTAAAGGTGGAACGAAGTGTCTTACAGCCACGTCACGCTTTTGATTTCTTCGGCTCTTGACGGGGAAAAGAAACCCACAAGGGTCCCATCTTCATTTTCTTTTTAGCTGATTGTTTGCAAAACATGAGTGTAACTGTCGCTTTTATTTTACCTCTAATGTTCTCTCTCTCTTTTTTTTCTTCCAGACCAAAAAAAGCATGGCATTCCAGAAAGGAGTTTTTTTTTGCTAACCATTTTTCCATCTCTTTCAAGTATGCTCTCATACATTTTTAAGTTCGATGTTAATCGAACAAAAATCAAGAAGAATCCTAAGATAATTTCATTTGAGTGCCATTCCATTGAATTCCATTCTTTTAAATTGTTCATACTGAACAATTATTATAAATAGTATTCCTAAGTTGTAGGAGAAAACTTCCAAATACATGGCCCCTCTAAGTTAGTGGGAAGTATGAGAAACAATCACAAACTATCTGAGAAATGAGTTAGGAGTAGTATCTATGCTATTTCAGTCATCACTGATTCACCCCATAAAAAATGATTACTCACTTCACCGTCGAGAGCAGACATAGTTTGTCGGGTTGCCTTAATTTTTTTTCAAACTTTTTCAAATAATTCAGAATATCTCTGAAATTTGTGGAAATTTTCAACTTTTATTATGTTAGGATATCAGAATTAATGAACTTGAAAAAATTAAAAGATGGAGGAATGGTCAAAAACCTATATAAATCTCGCTAAATAGTCTTCTAATTCTATTATAATATTTTCTCCTTTCAGACTTCTCCCCACTCAACATATCATTTGCTTCTAACTTCACACTAATGCTACACCAGATCACATTTTCAGTAATGAGAATCACACCCTTGTCACTCTGTCTCTCTGGTTCACAATGTCTTGACACTAATGCACGCCTGAATTTATCTTTCCCTGCAGGATTCCTTACAAAAAAAACCACCTCAATCAGGAATGAAACATTGTAATTTCCTTATGTCCAAAACACTTTTAAGCTCTGTATATATGTTGATTGTGTGCTTCAATATGTGTGTGCCAGTTTGGTCCATCTTTAAGCACGTGATGTGGCTTTTTGACATTTTATTTCCACCGATAATGCCTTCTTCCTTGTGTGTAATCAATGTGTTTCCTCTACTCTTCCTTCCCAAAGGTGCACAAAATCTGGTATAAAGCAAATCTCATGCCCCTCCGGACTGGCTTTCGACATTGATAAGCAAACGTGTGATTGGAAGGGTAAAGTGACCAACTGTGACAAGCTGGAGAGTAAGTTCTATTGCCTCCCTCCCTCCCCCAGACTGAGGGAGGGATTCTCAGAGAAAGTACAGCAACGTAGTTGGCGTTCAGTAAGGTGGAGGTCATGTCATCGGAGCTGGGCATATGTAAAACAGTGTCGTAATTGTTGAGTATTTATTTGTGAATGTCTATACACAAACCTGCATATATGAGGTGCAAGTACGTAAAGAACATGTTGAAAGTAGTTTTTTTTAATCCAGTATTACTTACGGAAAGGAATTATAATCCGTACATATAAATAAAACAAGGAACTCATTTGTAGTGTCATGGGTGATGGTGATGGATTCTCAAAAAAGTGGATATTTTTTCAAAGTTAAATTTTTAATAATTCACCAAAAAATTATAGAATTGGTTAATCACTGATGTGCACATACCAATTTTATGTACATATGTATAAATGCAAAGAATGATAAGAGTTTAAAATACATGCAGAGTCAAAAAAATTAAAAACATTCACTACGTATAAAAAAGTATGAATCTATATGAAAAGGATACACAACTTTAAGTCATGTGTATGCATTTAATGACAACAATTAAAATAGGGATTTCAAATAATTAGGAAATAAAATCATAGGTACCTGTTCATAACTAAAAGTCTCCATTTCCTTATCAGTTTCTATTTGCTCAAATATCTTTTTTTATTCTGGATACATCTTTGGCTTGAGAGCTACTTCTGATTATAATCAAATGTCCCTTAAAGGGTTAAACCACATAATTTAATACGAAACCCATGCCTGAGTTAAAGCCTGAAAAAACAAAGTTATGTCTATCAGATCCAGGTTAATATTACTTTATATTTCACTTAAAAACCACACAGCACGTGGCTAAAACATTCTGATCATGAAGTACGAACAAAAATACAATTATTACAACACATCTTACATCCCTTAAACAATCATCAATTTAATTAGAATGGTGATGTGTCAAAACATACATATCAATACTAAAATCAACACCAAAAAGAGAATTTCTTTTCAACCTTTGCAAAAATCACACTGTCTCCCTTTTCAATGAGAGAAATTCAACCTCAGGTGATAGAGAAGCAATTTTTGATTTTCAAATGTTCAACTTTAAGCCCTCTGAACATGTTATGGGAAGTTTGAATAGAGCATTATCACACCATGTAATACTTTAATCCAGACTTCCTATCAAAAATGCTTATTAAGCAGTTGGGTATGAGATTTTCTATACTTACAATTTGTACGATTTTGCCTGTCCTGCCACTCATTCAAAGGCCAATAACAAAGAGAACTAAAACCTAGAATGTGTACAAACCTTGCTTTCACCTTGCTTTTGCATGGCATATTGGAACATTGCACAGCAATCTTTACTTGCACCACACTTGAAGCATCTTGGAATATTTCTTTCTTTTCACTGCTCATTTTCCATATTTGGAGAAAATTTATTCTGAAAACTTTCTTTGGATATTGGGGCACTACTTCATATTGCTGTTGACTCTCATACAATGATAAAGGGAACTGTATCAACTTCCTGTGTATGAATTTGGTGCAAGTAAATAGCTAGATTATTAAAATTATTCCAGCTTCATCACAAAAAATTGGTCTTCTGGTCTGCATTGGCTTGGTTTGACCTGAAATTGTGCATGAGAAGATTTCTATTCTTATTCAATAATGTACAGATTCCCTGAGTGGTATATTTGTCATTTCGTATTTCTTTAAATCTCTAATAGATTCCTTCATTCATAATCTCAGTAGTATTAAAAATTTAATCACTCTGATCTCTGTCTTTTTGTATTGTTTTAACAAATAAGATCAGTGGCATATTTCTTTTCAAAACCAAATTTTTTTCAAATCTCTTGAACTGATAAATATTAAACCATAATTTCTAACATATTCATTGAGAAAACTATAAAATCTGTGTAGCAACACTTAATAATCACAATATTAAATAAAGCAATTATAATATTCTAACAAGATCTTTTCCCAGATTCTCAAACAAGAGGAAAATAAATTATTTTAACCTTCCTTCATTCTGAAATTTCAAATAAATCACGCTAGGCACCTAATGTGTACTCAAATCATTTACATTGCAGGTGTTCATGAGATGAGAACATAAAATATTATAATATATTCCCGGAAAAGACCTCTTCTTTCACATACTGTACCACTTTAGATGAAATAAAAATATCTGTGAGGCTTAAGCAAACTCATGTCTTAAGATTTCAAAACTTTCAAACTCAATATCCACAAATTTCAAATATTTAACAATAACTTTAAGCTATTATACCATAGAAGCAAGTATAAATTCATGGTTGGAGAAAGGTTAGAAATTTATTAAATTTGAATTAATTCCAACTTCAATTACTTATTAAAACAAATGATCATGAAACCTATAATGGACCTGTAGAATTTATGTTCAGTAAATGATTTCCTAGTAGCTATATCCCAAATATTTATAAATAGAGACTTGGAGGCATGAGTTTGTTTCTCTTCAACGCTTCTCCCCATTTTCATCTTAATATCAATTCTTAACATCACACTGAGCCCTTGCATTGAATGTTATCTGTTCTTAATTAGAGCCAAGAAAAGTTCTGCCCATCCTGAAAACTGATGAACCAGTGTGTCCAGATGGAAAACTTTCCTGTGGTAATGGAGAATGCATTGCCAAAGAGCTTTTCTGCAATGACAAGCCAGACTGCAAAGATGAATCTGATGAAAATGCTTGCTGTGAGTATTAAGCTTATTTTGATCATTTTGTATTATAATACTTCCTAACTAATCATCAGTGTAAATTTGACTTATGAATAATGAACTAGAGTATACAATGAAGCCCAATCTTACCAACTGGTATAGAAAATTTTATTCCAATTTGGAAATTTCAATTGCATTAACACTACTAATTATGAAAATTTCACAACTTATTACTCTTTTGCTTAGATATGGTTGATTCAGAGAAATAATCTCCTCAAGTTCCAGAAAAAAAAGCAATCCATTATATGTGTAATGGTCGTTTTACTACCATGAAATCTGTATTGATATCCAAATATAATTTAAAGCTGAGTAATTTCCTCATTAAAACTATTAAACAAATGAAATGAGATGGTTGGCCACTTGCAGTTATCTGGACGGAGAGCCATTTAAAGTATGCAGTAAAAGGAGACAAATATTCTAGTTTGTGCGTTCACCAACTTCAATAAGACGTCTCACTTTAAAAATCTTACTTTAATTGCAAGAGAACTCAAGATATTTTCCTATATTTTATTTCTTTTTTTAATATTTCAGCGGTTGAGTCAGACCCAAATAGGGCACCAGACTGTGACACCACCCAATGTGTTCTCCCAGATTGTTTCTGCTCAGCTGATGGCACCAGGATTCCTGGAGGCATTGAACCAAACCAGGTAAATAGAATTGAAAATTATATTTTAAGAACAGACCTTCTTTTGAATTTGCTATTTTTCTATCATCTTTTCCATTTGAATTCATTTTCACATGAATTGATTTATGACCACTACTTATGCAATCATAATTCCTTAAGTGATTGACTAAATCAGGAAACAATTATAAATATATTGGTTTACTGAGAATGAAACAAAAATTATAGAAACTTTCTTTATAACTGAGTTGAATGTAATTTAATTTCATTAAATCATTAGGTACCACAAATGATCACCTTGACATTCAATGGTGCTGTCAATGTAGACAATATTGACCTCTATGAGGAGCTCTTCAATGGACAAAGGCAAAACCCCAATGGTTGCCAAATCAGGGGAACCTTCTTCATCAACCACAAATACACCAATTATTCTGCTGTCCAGGTCAGTATACTCCCCAAATTATTGCCTACCAGTAAAGAAACTGAAATTATCCTTCTTGAGTAATAATGCATTTATGAATAGATTGGTGCAAGACAAAAAATGTTTAACATTGTCAATTCTGGCATTGATTTTGAGTGAATCAGAAATGCCAAGATTAAATTTTCACCAAGTGTGTTAAAAGTGATTCATTAAGATATAATTCAAATTTTAGTTTTACCGCAAATAACTTATATTGTATTCAGTTACTTCAAGCCAAGTGTATACTACAAATTGTGAATGATAAAATGACAGAGAAACTGAGATTAGTGAAAAAAATGGGTGATGAGGATAGTAGATTAATTCAAAATGTTTAATATATTATTCCAATATATATACCCATATTACACACCTTTTAATTCAATTTAAATCTTATTTTGGTTACACAATATAAATTTGTCACATGAAGAACTAGACTACTTCTTTTGGCTCACTCTCTTCGATTACTTGCATGAGAATTAATGAAATGAAAAAATATTTCATGTACTCAGTCATATCCACTTAAAGTTCAATATAACTAGCCAAATTAGATCATGATAAAGTTTGCATTACTATTTCCTGAATTAGTATCATGGCCCATTTGATGATTCTTTGTATGAAACTTGGTCTACAGATTATATTTTCTTCCATTAAGCATATTCTAGGGCAGTGACGACAGATCTTTTGGCATTTAGTATCAAAATTCATGAAATGAAAGTATATGATTAAGATGAATAAAGTTTATTATTATTACCCTTGACTCACAAAAACGACTCTACCCATTGAGTGAGACAGATTATTTTTAGGTCTATTTGAGGCATGGAGTGTTTTATAACAAAAAACAATATATTTAAAATTATATTAACAATTATTTGTTTCAAAGTTTAAATGTTTCATTATGGCTTATAACAAGGGTAATTATATAAATACGAATTAAAAATCATTATTATTAGATCATCTTATTGGGATGTAAAAGTTTAATTGACTTTTGTTAGAGGAATAAAGTCATATTTGCAATTAATGCTGTTGATTCTCCTTGAGTTCAGAGAAAACAGATCAGCTATTCCCAAAGGTAACTCACACTTAACAAGTAAATAAAACTTATTTCGAAAAAAGGAAGCTTTTTTGAACTTTTAAAAGAAAGAGCACTTTAGAGGTGGTATCAAAGCAATGGACATATTCTAATTGATTCAGGATGATCTACTAGTCTTCTCTGTCACATATGTGACATGAGAAAATAATGTTTATCATGCTTTAATGCAAATGAAAACAAAGTATATGACACAGAAAATGTTTGACCAAAGGGATTGTTCTGATGGCCGAGGCCACTAACGTTTATGGTGCTCTTCTTTGTCTCCCTTCTGCAACTTAGACAAATCAATTTTAGTTGTTATTTTGACCCTATCATCTAAACTCTCTGTAATTACCCATAGCACTCTCCCAACTCTGCATGTCAAAATAACGGCGGCGCATGCTACTTTGAGCATGCATGCCATAGGTTCGCCAACCCCATTTTAGGAGAAAAATAACTTCCTTAGAACCCACCCTCACTCCTTAACCCATGAATGAGCACCTCAAAAGAAACAATCATCTCTTCTCAGGACCTGCATCGCCGTGGCCATGAGATTGGTGTTTTCTCTCTCACCCACCGTGATGACCCCAAGTACTGGACAGATGGGTCATATGAGGACTGGCTGGCTGAAATGGCTGGGGCTCGTCTCATTGCTGAACGCTTTGCAAACATCACAGATGGCTCTGTTGTCGGCATAAGAGCACCTTACCTCCGGGTTGGTGGAAACAAACAGTTTGAGATGATGGCTGATCAGTTCTTTGTCTATGATGCCTCCATCACTGCATCCCTTGGACGTGTCCCAGTGTGGCCATACACCCTCTACTTCAGAATGCCTCACAAGTGAGTGTCATGCACGCACCTATGCAATGCGAAATGCTAAATCCATGTATCACATTATGTAAGACAGATATATTCAGCTATTCTCATCTGGAGTATAAATATCCATCTACATTACAATAAGTATTTCATAAATTATCTATTTGGAAAATTCTTTGTTTTTTAGCAAAACAAATTCAGATACTTATATTCATACTTGTGCCAACCAAAATAATATTGTAAATCCAAAGCTCCCTTCACTAACTTAATTAAATATAGAAATATTTTTTAATGATTCTCTTTGAAGTTGTTTGCAAATTGAATATAAACATGTGATAAAGGAAGAAAGAATAAAAAAATTTGAAAGATGTAGACTAATCAAAGATATATTTATCATTAAGGGAAAGATAATATCAAATCAGTGTGAGAATAAAATAAATATACCTAGTATTCCTCTTTTATTCAAAAATGAATTTCCACACATTAAAACCTGATAGCATTGTGTGCATCATTGTTTGATTAATTTTTCATTCTACCAAAAAAACAGGTGCAATGGTAATGCTCAGAACTGCCCATCTCGTTCTCATCCCGTCTGGGAAATGGTTATGAATGAACTTGATCGCAGAGATGACCCAACTTTTGATGAGTCCCTGCCAGGTTGTCACATGGTTGACTCCTGCTCCAACATTCAGACTGGAGAACAATTTGGTCGCCTGCTGAGACACAACTTCAACCGTCACTTCAACAGCAACAGGGCACCCCTTGGCCTTCACTTCCACGCCTCCTGGCTCAAGTCCAAGAAGGAATTCAAGGAAGAGCTCATCAAGTTCATTGAAGAGATGCTTGACCGTAATGATGTCTACTTTGTTACCATGCTTCAGGTAATAATGTACCCAAATTGGAAAAATTCATGGAAATTAATGAAATAAAAAACTAAAAGGAAAACTTTCCAACAAACACCCTACACTCCAACCAAAAAAAAAAACCCTACAAAATACTTAATGCTAAAACAAAATTCATCTTAATCCTAACCAACGGCCTTCATAATATATTTAAATAAGTGGACCCCAAAATAAACTTTACCTACAACAACATGCCTCAAAACCTGCTCAGAAACCCTACAAACAAAATAATTATTTTAGATATATCCGGTCTTCATTGACTATAATACATGTTTCACTTGTTAACATTAAATGAGCACAATGAAATAGTTCTAGGAAAACTTAAACATGCTTTAAAAATTACAACCTATTCTTAACATTGATTTAGGTCATTATAGTTTAATGGATTGAAAATATTGAATTTGTTTTCTAATTTTGAGTTAATGGAGTAATGTAGTCTTAAAACGCCAATTGTCCAAATCATTTGCATCATATCCAATTTAGATATTTTTTAAATTATTTTTTAGATAAATGTTTTATCACCATTTGAACAGATTAAGTCAACGTTTCTTTGTTTGTTTATATACAAACTTTTTATGTTATTTATATTTTCTAATATATGTCATTCTCATAAAACTCATAAATACTCCTCCAGGTCATCCAATGGATGCAGAACCCCACAGAGCTCACAGCCCTCAGGGACTTTGCAGAATGGAAGGAAAAGTGTGACGTGAAGGGACAACCCTACTGCTCTCTTCCTAACCCTTGCCCTCTCACCACTAGGGAGTTGCCAGGAGAAACCCTTCGTCTATTCACCTGCATGGAGTGCCCCAACAACTATCCCTGGATCTTGGACCCAACTGGCGATGGATTTTCATCCAAAAAGTGAACAACACACATGAAAATGCCAAATTGACTGCTACAGTGATGCTGAACTTTTGAGAATGCAGCAGTTCCTGCATCAAGATGTCATCCAATAGTTAAGGGATGCGTCAAGAGTGAAAAATGAAGGGAGAGGAGAAAGTAGATAAAAATCTGTTTCAAAGATCTTTTTTCACAAGAAAATCAGCGATTTCTGACATTGTTAAACAAACAAAATTGGTGATGAAATTTGGATGAACTCCTTAAATTCATAACACTTTGAGAAGAAAATCTCATCTTTTGAAGTCCCGCATCAGGCTTCCGTACAGAGAAGCTGATGTTTTTTTTCACTCTCTCTAAAAAGCAGAGACCTAAAAAAAGTAAATATTATTTTAAATGTATTTATAAAAAGAGAAGTGATGGTATTGCTTAAACTATGGTTGATTTCCAAGTAGACAACATTTTTGAAAAAAAAACTTCTACCAAATTGCTTAATGCATTGAGGTAAGCATATTTTTGAAATGGATGCTACATATTATAGGTTCATAGTGCATTATTATGTCCTACCAAATTTTAAATTTAAAACAATTTGATCAAAAGTTAGGGTACATAATGGAAGTGCTGGAAGAGAGTGTGTGTTGGGCACAACAAGGTACTACGAAGAAAGAATGAGATGGGGCAAAAATAGAGCATAGTTTTCATTCATCTAGTCCATTGACCTATTTTAACCCCATTTGTTGCTCACCCATCTAGGCAACACCTTTTTAAAAAAAATCAACATCATAAGCTGTTTTTCATCCACAATAAAAAGAAAAATACAAAAACAACTATGCATTGTGATGACTCTCAAACAGATGCATGGTGTTTCAGAATTTGTGTAAATTTTACATTAATTATATTGGTTAAATAAATTTTGTACACAAAGTGCATGGTATTCTCATTTTTACCTAAGTTTTACATGTTTTAGAATTTGGGAATGAAGGATTGCGCAAATCTCTCATCAATTTCATGAATCTGGGAATGTAATCACTATCATTATATCAGAAATAATTATCAAAAACAAGTTCATGCTAAAAGAGTTGTCAAAATTCAAACTCTTCTATTTTCTTGGGAGAGCATAGTGAAGAATTATTTAGCCATGCCTAATGGATGCAAAATATGATTTTTGGATGCCTAAGGATGAATCCATTTTAAAAATGAAATGCTTCGGAATGTTCAGTAAACTTAATTCTCTTTCATCAACGTGAACATCAAAAGCATAATCACCAAGATAAACTGTGCAATCACTTTGCCATGTGCCAATAATAAGGATGTTACAGAGTACTTCACTGGAACAATGGATAATTTTTTTTATAAAATTCAGCCAGAGACAATATGCTCCTCAAATCAACTTAATATTCCACATTGAAACATATTCATCATCATTAGTCTTCTACCATTCTTTTGGCTTTGGATAGGATCATCACTACATTTCTGAACCCCACCAAAAAAAATACTCCCAGATAAACCCTTCTTCAATTTCACAATTTTTCTACACATTATGAATTATTATTTTTGGTATATTACCAGTTATGATGGATTTTGGATGGGTTCAGACTGCACAACAAAACACATCTGTGCATCTCCTAACAAAACAAAACCTGATATCCAACATTACAATGAGCACCTCTTCAATAATACATACACTACTTCCTCCCTTCATTCCATCCAACATGTCTAACCTACTTTTACCCCTTCTTTGCTTTCCTAATGTTCTCCCTTGTCACAGTA
This sequence comes from Hetaerina titia, assembly GCA_037158775.1. NCBI lineage: Eukaryota > Metazoa > Arthropoda > Insecta > Odonata > Calopterygidae > Hetaerina > Hetaerina titia. The sequence goes on along the minus strand of CM073778.1, from coordinate 68,718,282 downwards.
TCCTTCAGCATCCCATTGCCAATTCACCATTCATCTTTCCAGCCTGCCTTGGATTTCTCTCAATAATTCCATCTTATCCCTTTGAAACATATTAAATAAAATAATTAAAAGTGGTAAAATATATTCAAAGTAATTTTTTGCGTGCAATAAAATATAATAAGTACCAAGAAGGTAGATTTTAACAGAGAGAAACATTGTTTGAAGTTGTTGAAGTTGAAGCAGAGAGAAACATTGTTGGAAAGTGCCATTAGGAAACAAGTTGCCCATTCTGGAAAAACTCGTATGCTGTCCATTACATGCTTCCCAAATTCAAACAATAATTATCAATTATGTTGTCTTTGCATTCATGTATTTCTCACGAATTCCACTCAAGGAATTCTGCCTATTAAAGCAAATTTTCTACCATCTCTAACAACTAATTAATTTCATGTATCACAGGAACTTTCTCTTGTTTCCCCTACAGTTACTTACTACTTTCTTCATTTCTTCTACCTTCCTTCATGCTGTCAAAAAAGCCTGTTGCCAAGTCTTCCTTCCTCCTCTCAGTGACAGCCTCCTTAACATTCTACTCAACATTGCTTCCATCCACTTATTTTGCCATTTTCATATTCCCTCCAGCAACTTCCACTCTATGCCCATTCTGTTACAAACTTCAGCAATTGTCTTCCTCTCTGCCTGACTTACATCCTCCATTCAATTCATGATGTCCATAAATATAATTCACAGTTATTGAACTATAAAATGAATTAAATTGCCTTTAAAAGAGAAGAATGAGAACAAACAAAAATTTTAAATGTGAACTGGAATTAAGATTAAAAATTCACATTCAGTGAAAAAAAAATCCACCCAGATAGACGGAATGGAGATGTAAGCAAAGTTATTTCAAAAGATTCTCAGTCTCACAGACATAAGGAATATTCATACGGCCAGAAGAAAATTTTCCAATAAATGCACCTCCTTTTCTCCTCTAGAGAGTTCTGAAAAAGGCTCCCAAGATGCAGGATCAGTTTACCCACTGCATGAAATAAGCCATTACATACGATATAGTGCAGGGGGATACGGCAGTAATTAATCACCCCTTTGATCCACAAGATTGTGTAGAATCTACTAGGTACTGTTGGCATATCAATTAATTTATTTTAGTCAGACAAGAGTTAAAAAAAAACTAGCTATTAAAAAAAGCAAATACTTTTTATTCTAATAACCTCATCTAATATTGTCTTAGAGGAAAAAAAACAGGCCAGAAATTTGATTAGATGAAATAAATTAAGTAACACAAACAATGGTGACAATATCCAATTAAAAATTCTTATATAGTCATCATGCATCATCACCTGTTACAAGTATATGAAACAAACATTAAATGAAGGTAGAGAGCACTCAATGTATGCTCCTGAATCAATCCACAAATTCTCACACAAGTTCCTCTTTTTTTGCCAAAGATGATACACTCTACAGTAATCTCCATAATTGTGAGTATACCGAGTTGCAATTTGCAGGAGTAAGGGTTTTCCTTGGATTTATGTTCCTCAGTCATACATTAGGAAGGAGAGGTGGGAGGCTTGGAACTGAGAGCAAAATGAAGTAGAGTAATTTTGAGAAATATGGAGACCGAAGCAATTGCAAACGGTCCATGGAAAGTTTTACTATCCAGAGCTCAGAGGCCATTCCCAAGACAGAGGCCACCAACTTATCTCACTCCTCGCTTCTTTCCTCATCCAAAAGCGGGATGAATTTAGTAAATTGTTACACCATTTTAGGCATCTTAACTCTCCATGGATTGCTTGTTTTCCTAATATCTATCTTTCAGGCATAAAAAGAATTATTACATGTGCCTCTTTAGGTGTATATGCAACAAGTTTCCCCAAATACATATAGACCAAGTTGCCCTAAGTCACATGTGTATCTTCAGGGTTGGCGGAGCTGTTCTTTTTCCAGTGTCCACCTTTCAGTTTCCAACAGAGCTCCAGAAAATTGCACCACTTGAATTTTACATGGGGTTCTCCAAGGGAATCAACTGGGATTCAAACTCAGGACCCTCTAATCATTAACTGAATATTTTACCCTAGAACTATTACGTTGCCACTTAAATGTAAATAAAAATGTTAAATGAATTAAGTGATTTGTCCCATATTCCTCAAGGAGATAGTCATTGATCCCACACTAACAGCATTATCCAAGGTCATATGAGTGGTAATCTGCTCCCTTGTGTACACTTATCAAAAATATATAAATCTGGCATAGATTATGTCACTAGAGCTGAGATAAATTTTAAGTAAGTTTTTGGTGAGAGGCAAAAATGATAGTGTTAAGAATATCATTAATCGAACAATTATTAGATAACTGTATACTATCTACTAGTATTACCAAAGTTAGTTATAACTGATAGCTCTACGTACTGCATGGATATTTTCCACCGGAGTACCTATGCCCTCCACACAAGTATTTGCTCTCTTCATCTCCATTCGATAGGTGTCCAAAACTGGATGCCTCGTGAAACATGTCAAGTAGGGGGAGGTGAGGAGGACATGAAAGCCCAAAATAATGAAACCCACTGGTTTTAGGATACTCGAGCCTTTTCAACAACACTAGTAAAAACAAATCAGAGGATTTATTAAATGAATTAATAAGTTCGATGCAATAATGGACCCCACCAACTCTTTCAAAGCTATTTCATACTATTATCATAAGAGAACAACTCTTATGCATATTTTGATACTAACATTCTGTTTTTAATTTCATAATATGGATTTTGATTCGGTGAATCAAAAATCTCAGCCGCAGTTTCTTCTATCAATGAAATAATAACTGCTTTTGTAGATCCAGAATGTCTATACTGCCCGAGTTTAAAACACACATTCTCTTTCACAGTGAATTGTCAACTAAAGTCATTGAAGAATACTAACTTCTTTACACAGTAGCATACACCTCAATGTGTGCAAATTTCAGTGTGAAAGCCATTCAACTTGACTGTTGGGATTCAAACCTACATCCCTCAATTTCCAGTAGAGTACAGAGAAATCCAGGTTAAAATCTCAATCAAGGTGAATGATTTTTACAGTGTAATTACGACACTGTATACACATTCCATTAAGGTAACTGTTGTGACATCTCCCGAAGTTCTTTGAGTGAGCTTACACATTGATGCATACAGATTGTGAGCTCTAAAAATATTGCAATGAATTATTGAATAAGGTAAAACTCTTCCTATGGCATACACCCACTACACAATTATGCTATATACAATGCAATTTTCTGAACAAGGATTTGAATGCCTGTAATATGAACTATACATTATTCAAATAATTGCTTACGCACATTAAGAGAACTAATCAATTTTAGCTCAATTTAAAATAGATACAACATATTCAATTGGAAATGGAAGAAATAATTCATTTGGGCTGACAAAATGGAAGTAATGAAATAGAATATCTCCAAAGAAGAACCTTTCTATCAATTATACTATATATTATTTAGCTTGGGTATGCTACCAGAAATAAATAGCGATATGCCACAGCAACAGAATCCAGTGTACAATTTTATTTGTTATTTCAAAACATTTCAATGAAACTAATTAAAAGTATTGCTGTTCCATGCACAGTGGCTTCCATATCAATAATGGCATGTACATCTTTAAAATATCAACCATTTTGCATTATTCAAATGCTGAAAAAAATCTTTGCATTCTACAAAAAAAACTCATAAAAATCCATACAAAAAATAATAGTAATAGCTATTAGTACACTGAATTAGTAATTTGACACATTCATTACTACACAAACAAAGTTAAATTAATTGAACATACATTATTACAACTGGCCATTAGGTAAGGATTAGGATATGTCGGAAAAAATCAAGAAATTTTTTCCTAGCCAATGAATGGCAACTTTAATAACAAATCTAATAAAGTAATAACTACTTTGGAACCATTTGCAAGGTGTGTAAAGGTAACACTTTGACAGAATACTGAGATATAATGATTATATCTTCAAAAAAGTACACTCAGGAGCACTTTCCTCGTACACAATACGATTTCATTGCAAGAGTTACTTTAATATTGAGTTACTCATTTTTGTAACAAAATACTACTTCAAAATTGAATTATTTTTTTTTTTCAATAAAATAATCGAATCATAGGAAGATTTACACAAATCAATGGCACAAAGACCAAAAATGCTGAGAGCGTTAATGAATGCTTGTACTTGTTGCTAGCAGACCTATAAAACTTTAACAACTACCTGCCAACAACAAACAACTGTAACAAACACACAATTTTTGATAAAAATTGGTGGCACTCGCAAACCACATTATCCCCAGTCATTTATAAAAAAATCTTTGTAAGAAAAAATATTACAGCCAATATTACTGTGCAACTCTTCCAAAACCATAATGCAGAAAATATAATTAACTTCTCTTACTTCCCAAGTTTTTCTTGAAGAACATAAAATTCAACAGTGAGTAATAAAAATTTGTAACAAAATACTTTCTAAACTCTACCATAAAGATTCCTAAATGACTACTGTATATAATAAGAAATAAATTTGATTATCTTACCACAGACAAACTTCAATGCAAAACGTTGAGCGCTTTGCAAAGAAGCGATAATCAGATTATTCCACTCCGGAGTTCTCATTATAAAAATTAAGCAGCACTCAAATAAAAATGGTGAATGCTTATTAAAGCTTCAAAAGTAGCAATTTCTTCACTAGGCAACCAATGCTCATCTTAGGGTGACTAGAATCAATACTACTGGTTTTCTCACATATATACACTCACATGCAAAAACAAAAATAAGATAAATCTGAGTCACTTAAAAAGACACGTAATATTGCGAGTTCTTGGAAAGTAAAGATGGTGTGACTGGGTTGCCTAATTAACAAGTACCTGCCAACTGGGTAAGAAATAAAAAGGACAGCCTATGAAAGGTACAAGAGTTAGGAGGCAAAACCTCAGATCACAGAGATGATAGTACTGGGCTATACAAAAAAATTAGCATTTTCAGGTGCTGAAAGGCACAGTGACCATGGAGTCAATACATCACATACAATCTACTGCTATAAATGAGAAATGGACAACATATCGCACGGTTGATGCTGACTTCATGAAGAAAATATAACACCAACAACCAGCCTCAATCAAAATAATGTTCAGTGAAGTTTGTTTTGACATACTAGAGAAATAGGCAATTAAAAATCTCAATTGCACAATATTTCTTAAAGGTGAAGGGAAATTTAGGCTTAATATAGCTTTGATGTGAAAGATCTAAGTGCACTGAATTGGAGTTGATTTTGGAAGGAAGGAGATCAGTGCCCAGCACTTATAGAGGAGAAAACTGCAGACAGTTCCACCAATGCTTGAAGAATACTTATCATGAGTTACATACCACTGTTACGTTGCATGAAAATCCCACAGTTTAAGAGTTAATGAAAGGTAAAAGAATCTAGTCATCTAAAAATGGTGAAAGACCATTTCCTTTCTTTAAAATATGACTGGGAATCAAATCATTGCCTCCCTGAGGTGATATAAATATAAGAGCATTGCAAATTACATTCGACATACAATCACAAAAATAGGCGGGAGTTCAACAAAGCTTATTGAACTGGTTCTAAACAAAAGCTAACCTAATAAATAAGACACTGACATTTATTCTGACAGAAAATACCTGCATGTAAATTTCAGCTGCCATCTTATATTAGGTTAGTTCTAAACATTCAGAATCTGCTACAACTGAGTCAGGGAAATTCTTCTCAAACCTTCATATAACTGCTGTGAGCATATACAGTTTAGTAGATACATTCAGAACTTTTTAACTAAGACATGGATAAGATAAAACTAATGCTGGTAACAACCTTGAACTCCTACACATATAGGTGCAAATGAGATCAGGATTCCATTAATTGAATCTTTTCTTGTTTACACTTCCTTTGATCACAGTTCAACCTCTTGCATTGCAATTAACAAAGAGGTGCATTTGTAAAAGTAGAATGTATTGACAAATCATTTGAAACACCTAATAACAATGGTCCTTCTACTCCCTCTTTGAGTAATTACAATAACCATTAAGTCGTGTTTTACACAAGCACCAACATCAGGCAGCAGCATTGTGCAATTTGTAAGCAGGGAATGGTATTTTCCAAAAAAATTTACTTTCTTTAGTAATTACACACATACTGATCCACTTTTGCATAGCAAATGACTTGAGTGAACTAGGGCCATTCCAGAGCTACAAAGATCTATGCATTTAATATAAAAATAAAACCACAGTACTCATCTGCTTTCACATGTAAAGAATGTAACATTGTGTGAACATTCACTCAAATGAAACATTCAAGTATAGATCATTAACCAAAAAAAAATTGGATCGGACATCAATTACTTAAAGCTCTCGCATTTACAATTGTCACTCAAAGTAAACAAAAGTAAAATCAAACAATCAAAGGATAATGGTGGGGTGACTATAAAAAAAACTACTCAAATGTTGAGTAGCCGGATGAAAATGAAACACAAAAAAAAGGTCAAAAACATTTGACACACCAGTAAGAGTAACCTTTCAACTGCTGCCTATGTTAGAGCAAGAACTAATATAATTCCCACCAACAGAAATGAGAGTGACCATGCATGCTACTGAACTAGCATCCCGTTAAATTCAGTCCTCTGGCGATGCCTCAGTTCTAAGTGCTCAGGAATCTTTGCCTTCGTCATGACTTCTGCTTCACCTGAAATAAAGTGAGCACATCTTACTGGCAATTATTTTTAACCAAATGTTTTAAGCAACCAGGCATTTAAGTTTAAAAAATGAGACCATGGAAAGCAAAGTTAATTGACCATAGTCCTCAAACCAAAGATTTTTCTCTCCATTTTTTGCCTTCACCATGTGCATTGACATTGTTGACAACAGCTAAGTGTTCCCACCACAATCTTCAGGTCAAAGGTGTCTGAATGAAGTTTTGACAAACTTAAATGGGGTGTACCATGAACTAGCTGCTTCCTGATTGTCTCTTTCTTAAGGGACTCTTTTCCAAGCACTATCAGTCTTTTATATTCCACTTTTGGGTCATTTTTGTGATTTCATTGACTTCTGGTACTAGCCTGGGATGGTGTTGTTTATTGTTAGCAATAATTTTATGCTTCAAGAGGAATGTTGTGGCCAGGCTCACTTCAAGTGCATTCCGTGATGGCAGGAAGTAAGAAGCTGCTATCTTGTGGTACATCCTATGTAAAAATGGACAAAATTGCAATTCGACACCCTCGATCTGAATACACAGGTTGGAACATCAATGAAACTGTCGTCTACAATCTCAAAATATGTGATAAAGATCAAGAAATGGAGTGAAATTGAGTGGTTGAAAGAAGAGGTCACCTTGAGCTGAGCCCTACTAAGGCATGCAAAATTTACACATCAGGATAAAGAGGCCAGTTACTCCCTTATGCTGCCTGAAGTTTCCAAGGAAGATTGCTGTACCTCAAAAATCACAGAGCTTGTGTGAAGTCAAGGGTCTCCAGATTCATTCAGATTTGAACTTGGGCCATCTGATCAGCAGCAGAGCATTGTAGGTTGCCAAACTCTGAGTAAGCAAACTCTGAACTAAACAAATAGTTTTCCTCTCTTTGAAACTGAGCACCATAAAATCACTTAAGATAATAAAACAATCAATAAATCACTCAATGATGCTACAAAATCATCTGTTAAAAACTTATTTTTACTCAAATTAACTATTTACTAAATACAGCACAGTAGCTTTTATTACCAGCTTTCATCTGTGTTAGCTTTAGCAGATAAAATTTTGTACCCACTACATAAATAAATAATAATAAATAATATTCATTGGTCCCAGAACTTTACAAAGTAAAATATAGGAAAATCAGAAAATACTTGAGATATTTATTCAACGTACCCCTAGAAGGTGCATATTTTATGCCCGGTGGCAGATAATTGAAAATTCTGATGGCTACATAAAAGGGACTCTTATTATACATAGTAGAAGAGTGGCACAACAAATGTACAACACTCTGTAGATAATTATTCCCATGTACTTGAGCAATGGTGATTTGTGGTTTCATATTGTCCTTAACATACATACATAAGTAATAACTATACAGAAAATCATGAACTAATTTTTACTTCTGTATGAAATCATACAGAAGCCATGAGCTTCTTCTTAGAAAGTTGGACGCATTGGGAATGAGTGGTACCTTACTTGATTGGATGGAAAGTTATTTGACCATCAGAGAAGTTGTAGTAAAAATTAATGCATCTAAAATTAAATGTTTCTATCCATCATCAGGCGTTCCCCAAGGTTCCTATCTGGGTCCACTATTATTTAACTTATTTATAAATGATATCATAATGGCATTAGACCCAATTCCTTTTCTTTTGTATGCTGATGACTTAAATTTTTTTTTTAACAGTTCAATCAATTGATGATCACCTAACTCTGCAAAACTGCCTTTATAGGCTTCAAAACTGGTATGAGCATAACTATCTAACTTTCAATTTAAAAAAATTGCTGTTCTGTAATATTCAGCCAGAAAAGTAGGCCACAGCATTATGAATATAGACTAAGCAATTATCCTATGGCCCAATTAACAAATATAAAAGACCTTGGAGTTACACTTGACTCACAGTTAACATTATAACTATGTTCAATCTAAAGCATACAAATTGCTTGGATTTATTTTCTGAAACTGTAAAAACTTCACACATGTAGAGCCATATAAATGTCTGTTCATCTCATTAGTTACGCCTCTCTGTGAATACTGATCTACTGTTTGGTCACCTTAATACAAACTCCATAATAATACGATCAAATGCATTCAAAGAAAATTTGTGTGCAAAATTGCATTCACATTCAATCTTCACAAAGATCTTTATAGTTATCATGAAATGTTACCTCTACTTAATCTTCCCTCCTTGCATAAACATAGAAAAATTAATAACATAACTTTTCTTTATAACTACTACATAACAAAATTGATTCCTTAGAACTGCAAAGGGCAATATCTTTCCGAGTACCTTCACATAACACAAGGTATAATGCACTTTTTGATATTAGATTTCATGCAAAAAACTACACTTACTACTTGCCTATAAGCCAGATTATGAGAGATGCCAACAGTTGTGATAATATTTACCTACTTTCTATCTCACCAGGATCCCTTAAAAAATGTCAGTAAAAATATCTGAAGAATTTTAGATTGCTAATTATTGCTATGAGGATAGCTGTACTTGTCAATAATTTGTTCCCAATGCCCATTGGGAAAATTTTCTTAATCGATGCCACAAGGTCAGGTTAATAACTACCACTAACATTTGTCATTTTGTGTTATCATCTGGCTTGTAGCAAATACTCTATTTCTAATATTCTGTTTCCATTTCTTAATTTTAATATTATTTCAAATTGATATTTTTTCTACATTAATTAAGCAAACTAGATATGTTTGCGTACCTGTATACCATCTGAAAATGTCTTTCATACAAATCAGAATTCTTCTTTAATTTTAAATTATATTTTAATTCTCAATAACGATGTAATTTTATGTAATTTGTACCCGTTTGTAAATGATTTTGTTCAATAATTGTGGAACCAATATATGTTTGTTGCCTTTCTTTGTGCAAAAGGGTTATTCCTGTTAAATAAATAAATAAAAATAAATAAAAAAAAGGCGAAGTTAGAATTTTCAATTCTTTAAAATAAGGTTTGCAAATTTGCCATGGGGGCATTTATGCTTTTCACCTAATACATATTTTTAACATTAAAAATTACGGAAGCCATGTGATGCCCCCCAAGAAATAAACCTACCTTAACCGGTAGATTACCTACCTAATATGTGGCAGAAAGTTGCTATATTAAACCATTTTTTAGTACATTTAAATTTACAATGTTTAAGGTTTCATAGAATAAACCCACTTTTTGCCAAATTAGAACATTGGCCATTGGTATGTATAGCCCCAATTTAAGGACTCATCAAGGGACAAACCTAAAAACCTGGCGGTGTGTACCCTATCTATGGTTTGGCCTTTTAAGCAGAGGTCTAACTGAGGCATTTCCCTTCTTATTTTAAACTGTGTTTTTAGTACATTTACAGAATTTGTTAACGTTAAACCATTTTTCCAAGAGCAATAATGAGCTATCAGCCTTAACTTACAACACGTTAGGGTCCTTGCGGCTCATTGCCACAGTTGTTTCATCTGCCTACAGAACTATGTTGTTATTCTCAATATATTTAGGCAAATAATTGGTAAACATGCAAGTAGAAATAAAAAGTAGTAAAAGATCATAGAAAACACCAATAGGATATTCCTTGGGAGTCCCACGAAGTCATTATCTTTTTTAGAAAATTTGCAATAGCATCATTGCAATAGCACCTTTTCCCTCTTAGAATTCAAATTGTTCCAAACTTAAAATTTAATTTTTACTGATATATTTCATAAGCCTGTCTCCCATTAAAGACTCAAAATACTGTAGAAAAATTAGCCAACAAGGACACTGGTTAGTAATTGTTAATGCCATCCTCATCCCCTTTTTTGTGAATAAGTTTTATCTCGGCTATTTTTAGATACTCTGGAAACTTGCCATTTGTGAAGGACTCATTCATTATAAATGTAAAAGGTTTGCTTATTGCCTTGGAGTAACTTTTTATAACCATAGTAGGACTAGTGTCAATGCCAACCGATGGTTTACTTTGAAGGCTCATGATGCACTTCAAGACCTCATTCTCTGTTGCAGGAAAGAGCATCATGGAAGCCATGTCACATGCTGGCAAAGCCATGCATCAAATTTATCATTACTCATTATTCCATATTGTAAATTCAGATGGCAACTTAAGTTCCAGACCTGAAGATGTCTTCTGCAACAGAAGTAAATTGCTAATCTTAACACAGCCAAAAAGTTGCAACAGTAACACAGCAAAAGTTGCAACCCCAGGGAAAATATCCATATATTTCAGTTAATTGTGTTTCATCATGCATCCATTAGTACAGATAATTTAGAGTTTACTGTTTATGTATTCACATGAAATATTGCAAGATCTGAATCAACTTGAAAAAAATTTGCAATTTTAATCATTTATTCCATTTACTTTCAATTGGAACTGAACCAAATATTAAGGCTATATCTTGAGCAATTGCAAAATAATCGTCACAATTCACTGATTATTTATTATATGAGAGTATCTTGTCCCATGTCACAAGTGTCTCCATGTTATTTTTTTATGCAACTTCAAGCAGGAATTAAAATAACTGACATGGTTTTGGCAAAGGACATTTCGCAATTGTTGCCTGTCAATTAAATGCAGCACATGGGGGGAGGGAGGGGGAAAAGAAGTGCCTTCACTAGAATTAACAATTTAGTCATTAACTTTCACCATCCTCACAAACCCACTAAGTAAAGATACATAATTTGTTATTAGTGTCAACAGGTTTTCAAATGAATCTACAATGATTTTGGCAGATGGAAAATTTTATAGTTGCTTACATGCAACCACCTTCAATCTGTAATCTACAATTATCAGAAATTAATCACAAAGCCAGAATGAAACTCCTTCTCTTACCGAATCCTGCATTTTCGGCTTTTCACCGCGTTGTTGTGAAAACCCAAATATGCAGAATTCTTCAAGCCACCGCCGCGAAAATCTACGCAGCCATATCCTTCTCTTACCCTTGAATAAATTTGCTTAGTTAAAACCCCCACTTGTGTACATATATGTAACAGTTATAATAACAACACTGATGACTTAGCATTCCAATAAGTAAGATAAGCAGTCATATTTGGAATAAACAGTTTTATCCAGAAGTCAATAAAAAACCACCGGCAACGATTCAGAAGTAATGAACACCTATGAAACTAAATATTTTTAATAACCACTGAAGTTCCACAACTATCTTCATGAAAATGAATAAAAATAATATGAGCACATGGGTATTTTATTATTTTCTAATCATATGGCAATAATGGTGAATGTGAGGATTATGAATAGGTAATCCATCAAGGTGCCATTTACCATTAGTCTGTCAACCACAATGGAGTGCATAATTGCATGCTTAGTGAAAATTATTCTTGAGTGTACTTATTAATTTATGAATATTTAACCAACCATCATAACAGAGAACTGAGCAAGGTTACAGGAAAGAAGGGGAATAATGATTCTCTTTACCTTCAGTGAAAACACATTCTTTCCACTTGTAAATCCATCTAATCTTTGCATTATTATTATTAGGTAATCTACCGATTAAGGTAGGTTTTTGGATGGACACAACTATCAAATAAATATTTTGTAACTCCAAACAAAACCCAATCCAGCAACCTCATCTACATCAGGTCCCTCTTCATCTCTGTGTACTTCTTTCCTCCCTTCATCCCGTCCAACATCCCTATCCTGTTCCTGCCCTTTCCTCGCTTGCCTAACACTTTCCCCTCAATTACCTTCTTTAACATCCCACTACCGCTCAATATGCCTTTCATCCATCTTTCCTGCCTCCATAGGATTTCTCTCAACAAACCCCTTTCTTCACCCAACATCTCCAGTACTTCATTTGTTTTCCTTTCGGTCCATTTCACCTTCTCCATTCTTCTCCATACCCACATTTCAAAAGCCTCCAGTCTACGTCTATCCTCCTGCTTCAGCGACCACGTTTTGGCGGCGTACATAGGTACGCTCCATATCAGAGTTTTTACGAGTCTTTTCTTAACCTCCGTACTCAACGTCCCCGTCATCAACTCTCTCCTCCTTGAGAAAGCCTCCATACCTAGCGCAATTCTTCTCCTTACGCCCCTACTACTTACTTTGACCGTGTTGGTCCAGAACACTTCCGACATATGTAAACTGTTCTACCTACTCTATTTTTTCCCCTCCTATTTTAATGTTTAGCTTAGCCTTTTTCTTCCTGGAAAACCACATAACCTTTGTTTTATTAATATTGATTCTCATCCCATATCCATCGCACTAAACCTCCAATTCACTCAGCAATGCTTGCAAACCCTTGGCTGACTGAGCAACTAATGCTTGGTCATCAGCAAACCTAACAGATTTTACGAATTCCCCTCCGACTTTCATTCCCAACTCCAATTTTTCCCATGCCTCTTTAATCATTTCCTCCACAAATACGTTGAACAGCACCGGTGACAATGGGCAACCCTGCCTTACCCCTCTTCCTAACACTGCCCATCCGGACTCTCCATTCCCCACTCGAACCTGAGTAGTCTGAGACATGTACAGGTTGCGGATCAGTCTCCTGTCCCTCCAATCCATTTCTTAAACTTAATCTTTGCATACTTAAGTCAATTTCTTATACACAGATATCTTGCACTTTGCACTAGCCAATTCACAAAAAAAGGGATATAAATGTCGCAATGTATTAAGTGGTAAACGACAGTTACATCATCTAAAGACAGAGGTGGGTAAAAATATGAATTATAATTAATTTCTCTATTGACGTCTTAAAGGTATTTTACCCCATACATTCTACAACAATTTCACGGATAGCTAAGGGGATGCTTGAGTATCACTGAATTTTAGGAAATTTTATAATATTTTTAAATTTTCCTGCAATTTTGAAATGAAAGCAAAATTTGATGACACCAATACGAAAGTTCACATAATCTCATCACTTTTGACAAGCCTTTCAAGCTAACAAAACCATTATTACTTATTTATTATTTAAAAAAAATTAAGCTCACAAGCAAAAAAACCCAACTTTGCATGTATTTTTTAAGAAGTACATGTGAATATTATGGAGTCAAACCTTAGACTTTAAGTGAGCAAAAAGTAGCCTTTTATTCAGAGAATGGCAACATTTAATATTATTCAAAATCTGAAAGTTGTTCAACTTCTGATTTTTAAAAAATAACTGAGAATTCAAGGAGTAGGGTAAAATGAAGTACAAACAGTTTAACAATAAATTGAGACAGGCCACATATAAAGTGAAAGATGCATGGTGGATAACACAATGTGAGGATTTGGAAAGTTTACAGAAGAAGGGTGAAATTGGTGAGCTATACAGCAAGGTTAAGTTATTATCGGGAAGTAAGAAAGCAAGATCTGTGCTAACAGTTAAAGATTAATTAAAGCAGGAGGATAGACGTAGACTGGAGGCTTTTGAAATGTGGGTTGGAGAAGAATTGAGAAGGTTAAATGGACCAAAAGGAAAAAAAATGAGGAAGTACTAGATATGGTGGGTGAGGAGAGGGGTTTGTTGGGAGATATCCTGTGGAGGCAGGAAAAATGGATGAAAGGCGTATTGAGCGGTAGTGGAATGTTGAAGAAGGTAATAGAGGGGAGAATGTTAGGCAAACGAGGATGGGCAGGAACAGGATAGGGATGTTGGACGGGATGAAGCGAGGAAAGAAGTACACAGAGATGAAGAGGGACCTGATGTAGAGTAGGTTGCTGAATTGGGTTTTGTTTGGAGTTACAAAATATTTATTTGATAGTTGTGTCCATCCCAAAACCTACCTTAACCAGTAGATTACCTAAGAAATATAATGACAAGGTATGGAAATTCTTTTTTGATTATAATTAACCAGATCATCTGTCCTTTTTTACTAATTTCCAATAATCAGAGGTTCCTCAGTTCATTTGCCTCAGATGATCGACTTAACTGTAATTTTCATAGTTCCTTGACAAAAAAATCCCTTACATACCATATTTAATGGTATATAAGAGGCACTTTTTTTCAAAATTGTGATGAAAAAAAATAACCCACACCTTATATGCGAATGTTGGAAAACCATGGGTTAATGCTCAATACTGAATATAACTTTTACTCCAGTTGATCAGTTACTACCTATTTTGGTTCCGTTATATTTAGACCATTAAGTATACTTATACATGTGGGTGTTCTTAAAAGTTTTCAACCTAAAGAATTTTGGAAAAAATGTCTTGTATCTTTGTTAGGTCGGAAACTTTTCAGACCATCCTTGTATAATATTTATTATTCAATTGAAGAATGCAGTAGTTGAGATTGTTATTATTAAGTTCATTGCCATTCTGAGACATGAAATTTGGGTTGCTTGCTTCTGCGACGTCAAAAGAGTTGTGAGATATTGAACAAATGTGATTGCACACGTTTTCTCACAACAGATCATAACAAAACAGCATGTGCTCTTCTTACTGAGTGGAATTACTTATTATAAAAAATCGACAAAAAATTAAGTTGGTGGGATATCGAGCAGACTGGTTTAACTTTTTTCTTCTGTAAGTGCCTCACTGAAATGAAGGTACATCTAACATGTCAACAAATATGGTAATTTAGCAGCTCAAATTTTCTTCTTTTACTGAAAAAATTGCCACCTCTTTAGAATACTAATTGTAAGGTTGAGGTAAGGATGCAATCATTTTTCCAAAACAGGTTTCAGAAATTACGGGGACTATAATTACAGAGACACTACATTTGTTGTGGGACTAATGTGGAGAACTAAGGTATTAGCTTTGTTCAAGTAAAGCAGTCGGTTCATTTCCTGCCAAATATTTCCTAAGACACACTTAAGATAACTCTTAAATCTTCATTTTATTCAGCATGTGCCCAACCATGGTCATCAAATAAGTCTGTTCCATGAAAGTGTGTAAATGTTTGCAGGATGCACAAAATAATTACAAAATGGAAATGTATCATGCAATTTATTTTCAAGTACAGGGTGTGGCAACATATTTTCCTTTTTTCAAATGTAAAACGCTTTCAAAAAAGGAAATTATGTTGCCGCACCCTGTATAATATTTCTGGTATTAAATGAAGATATGCAATTGTAAATAAACAATGATAGTATCGTAACAGAGAGCAATATATGTGAAAAAACAACCATGTAACTCAAGTCTATGAAAATGAATGAATGTCAACTCTATAATCTATATACAAAGTGCATGGATAACCTGCTTATGTAACAAGCATTGGTATGGTCGAGGCTTTTTCTTCTTCATTAAATGGGATACTAAGGAAAAAATATATTTTTTAATCTACCATTGGCCACCATAGTGATTTACTGTATATTTATGTAATTCTCTTTTCAATATTGTAGAGCGCACTTGAACTATCTTAAAAATGTTTACTTTTAGATTTTTCGTCTAAAATATTTCCACATAGTTGAGATCATTAGTTCTATTTACTCTTTCATTATTTCAGTGGCATATGACTAACTGAAGACAAGTCTACATTATAGTTGTATTTAAATACATACAAAATTTGGTAATGTAGAATAAATGAATAAAAATAAAGTTCCCATATACGGCACTGTTTAGAAACCACAAACGATAAAAGTTTATCATGAATGAGATAGTTGTATTTTTCCCAAATGCATGAAAGGTGGGGGTTCAATGCTGGCTTTTAAAAACTATTTTATTTCATGTGTGCAAAGGTTCAATTATTAGAATTATCTATTTCACAGAGATAATATTTTACAATCAGCTTAAATGAGAGTTGGTATGCACACAAGTTTGCTTAAATGCCAAATTTTTACACTGGAAATGTTTAATGACTGAGACAATGTCAAATTATAAATAGCCAGAATAGAAATATTGAACTGAAGAATTAATCTTGTTGACCAAACCCCTACATATGAAGCAAAACTATTTTTTTACATTGTAATAAATGTATTACCTTCTACCATTTTTAGGAACTAATGATTAGTATGAACTCACTATGGATTTTGTTGATAAGGCAAACCCTGCCCTAAACTCAAATCTTCTTTTCAAAAATGGAACAGTTTTACTTTTCTTTAACAACTTGGGAAAAAACTCCATTTTTTCCATTAAAATTGTCCCAGAAACTTTTCGCTGAGTAAAAAAAATAAAGCATTTTCTTTTGCATTCAGCAATATTCGTTCTATGGCCACTAAGTGCTCATAAAAAAAACATTATTACTAATGAGCTTAAAAAATAGAGAAAATAATTTTGAAAGGCATATATACCTAATAATCCACCATCAGATATCTCCTCCTTTTGCTGCTGCTTTTTTGGTTGTAACTGATTTAAATGACTAGTACTCCCATAGGCACTCTTCAGTGGAGATGAATCCCGTGACTTGTCATCATAGGTCTTCAGAGGCAAAAGGATGGAGAAAGGGCTTGAGTGAATAGTGGAATTAAGTGAGTTCATGGCATTCAGAGTTATAACCAGTTAAGACATCCAACTAGGAATAAATTAGCACTAAACCACCAGCCACATGCATCACCCCAAACTTGAATCATGCAATCTGGAAACTTATCATTAAACACACATATAATCTGTATTAAATATGTTACTGAACTAATAAGGGTAGGAAATTTTGCTTCTTATCCCTGACGATCACAGACTATGTGCTGACTGTACAATGTTATTGTTTGAAAATATTATTACTAATACAAGCAATTACAATATAATTTACCTCCTGTGCCCTTCTTCAGACATTAACAACAACAAAACAAAACCAAAAAAATGAATGATTGTTCGAGAGAGGGTTTCATGGAATAATTTCATTTTATTATGAAAAACTATGACTTTTTAATTCTACAGTATTTTATCTCAACGCAACCTGGGTTCCAATGCACAACCTGATGGTTACATTTAATTTCAAGACCAGGGTGATGGCTAAATAAATTACTGTGGAATTGCAAAGTTATAGTTTCTCATAATAAACAATCCTTCAGACAAAGGATTATTTTTTATGATCAGAGAAGAACACAGCAATGGAAAACAGGTTCTCCAGCTTTGATGGACAGTGGGTGGTATATTGTCTCTTTTGCTATGAAGTGACCTTTATGTAGATACCTCTAACAGAGACAAAGAATCAATCAAATCAAATTTCCAACTCCGAAATACAGAATACATAAAATCTGAATCTGTCACAAAAATAGGTCGAATAAATTTTTCCCATGAATGCAGACAACTGGAGTGGGGTGAATTGTGTTGGGAAAGGTGGTGGGAGGTCTTGGGAAAGCAATGTGACCCATGTCAGTTGCCTCCAGGCCACTGTATTGGCCAGGAGACAACTGACGGACAGACTACAGTGCAGATCACTGCTAGACTGGACCCTTACTTGAGGGTTACATTAAAAATTCACAATGCCATATTCCATGGAGCAAAAATACATGATAAAATTTTGTATTCAGCTCAGAAAATCAGGTTTGGAGACCATGACCACAGTAGAGGATGCTAATGGAAATGAAGTAACGTCCCAAGGAATGGTTTTCCGCTGGCCCAAGATGATCCAGGAGGGTAGAGAGGAGGTTGATGACATGGAACACCCTGGATGTCCACCAATGACACAGTGAGATGAAAATTCGCAAAAAGTGAGAGACATGTTCAATTCCAATCAACGCTCAAGTGTCAGAATGTTAGCAGAAGAGTGCAATATTCCAAAAACCATAGTGCATGCATTCTTACAGAGGATTAAGGCATGAGAAAGATGAATGTCAAGATGGTTCCCAAGGTGCTAACAGAAGATCAGAAGGCTGCTTGTGCAATCTCCTGGACTGCTGTCCAAGTAACCCAATTTTTTTAGATAACACTGTTGCTGGTAAAAAGAGACGTTTCAGGCATGATATGGTGGAATATCATGATTAATTAAAATTGGCAATTTTCCACAAGAATAAATTTTATTAATATGACCGGTTTCAATGTAACTACATCATCTTCTGGTGATGTAGTTACATTGAAACCGGTCATATTAATAAAATTTATTTTTGTGCATTATAATGCAACCATTTCAGAGAGTAAAAACAAAAGCTTCCTCAGGCTCGAAAGAATCAAGAATGAGGAACCCCCAGATGAAGACAATGCTCATTATCTTTTTTGACCCAAAAGGTGTCATCCACAGAGATCGTTCCTCAGAGATAGACAGTAAAGAGTAAGTTTTATGTGGAGGTCCTCGAAAGAATGCCGGAAAGAGTCTAACATTACAGGAAGGAGATCTTTGCCAACTGAAAGCTGCACCATGATAACATGCCACACCCACACTACCTTCCTTGTGACAGAGTAAGGTGCCAATGCTGCCTCAGTAGCCCTACAGCCCTGATGTTGCACTGCCGGACTTTTATTTTGTTCCCAAAAATGAAAAGGAGCTTGAATAGCAACCATTTTGGAATGCTGGATAACACCAGAGTATCATAGGTACATAGATATCAGATAGCACAAGTGTGCTATTTAGAAGAATTTTAGTAATTTGTACTTTGGTCTGTAATAAATTTTCCCCCCCAGATTTATTCTACTTATTTTTGGGACAGACCCCTGTATCTTAATGCAGATAGCCTCATTTACTTCTTTATGCTCTGAATAGTGCTTGTGATATGAACTTTCAATCAATGTTTACAAAATAATTTTTATGACCAAATTATGGAATATTGTCTTTTCTAAAATAATGTTGAAAGAACTCTAAATAGGATTGTACACACATTTGTTGAAGCAGCATACTCAGATCCAATTATCTTAATACAGAGCAATCCTTTAGATGACTCATGATAGTGTAATTTTACCATCATAAATAACATAAGTTACTTACTGGAAAGTGGAAATGGAAGGACAACAGTATCACAATGATATTTATATTGTGGCCCCAGGCGGATCAATCATATGAAAGGTTACAAATTGCTACCATTCAGTCATTATTATGTTCAAATTCCACCACATCACACCTGAAACTATGCAATTCGAAAGGTTATGAAATAATTTCCTCTTTTCTTAAAGAGTCAATGGTTTTCCTTAAGTTATACCATGCAGGCATTCAACTGATGTTTCACTTTGTTTGAATTAAAATAAAAAGGTCAGAATAATTAATGAGGAGAACAAAATGTCATGGACTCTCTGAATAAATGCTCATATTATATGGTCCCAATCTACTAAATGTTATTGGAATGGTGAGCTGGATGCTTTGATAGGCACAAAATTTTAATTTAATCAGTCATCGCACATTTCCTTGTCATATATCTGCGTAATTCATAATGGTTTCCATCTCTTTTAGGGAGGTGTGAGGCCTAAGGTCAGAAACATTTTGTTTACAATGCAATTTTATGGGCCATGGTTGTTTTTAAGAGGATGTAATATGATTATCAAACTAATAATCTGAAAGAGAGAATGATGAAATAGCAATAAAATTTCAAACAACTTTAGGCAGCATCATTTCACTTATTACAATAATGTATATTTGAATTATGTTCCCCAATTTCCTTATCTTTTTTGATATAGGGATTGAAATCTTTCAATTAATCTTCTTGATGCCTGAAAATCTACCGTAACTTTTTATGGCCAAAAAAGAGGGCAGAGCCTTTGAAATATAATGCAGAACCAAAAATAATAGGAGTTAAATATACTGGCATCAATACAATTATCCAGTGGCTGAAAAGTAAGTGGAAAAAAATGGTTAGCACATGTGTTAGAAGTTCCACAACTCCAATTGCACAGTTAAATTTCAAGAGCCTAACTATTGGCTAGGACATGGAATTCAAACTGAATGTAGCAATGTTTAGCATGAGAATAGTGGAATCCTTTACAAACACATATGATATTTGAGATTACTGCAAGATAACATTTTAAATGGATATTTACAGTTGAATTTATAATTAAAAATGAGTATGTTCCTCAGAAAAGGAGAGACAACATTTTTATAGTGCATGAAGATTCAATTGGCAAAAAAATTGAACAACATTTAGCTCAGAACTTAACTCACATTTTTAGAAATGTAAATAATTCAGTTTACAGGTAATGAATTCAGATTTTGCAATGCTGTTGCACAAAATACATTCTGATAATATTTAAAATCTTTTTTTTTTCTTTTCAAAGGAAACTTGTATCCGGTTTAAAATTTGGGGTACAATCTGAAACGACTAATGCACATAACTTTCCTTAGATAGACTGGAAGAAAAATACTGGGCATATATGAATAAAAGAGCAACCATTTTAAAATGGACAATTCATTCATCTAAAGGAAAGATTCAAATTATATGGCAAACCAATGAAATTCTGAGCAATTGATTTACAAAGTAGCCACTTGTGCATACTTGTAATGCGTTAGCTGAGAAGAAGCATTTATTTCAGAACACTCAAATGCTTAAAACCAAGGAACACATTCTTCACAGGGGAAATTTATCAAGAGCAAAAAACGTGAAGCATCAATTCAATGAAGCTAACAGTTTTAGGCTTAACTTTGTGGAATTCCTTCATGGTTAGGGTAAAAAAGAAAAACTTTGCACTTCCACACACTTTTAATACAACACGACCATGGTTTCGATTCTGCGCAGCATCAAAACCATGGTCGCGTTATATTAAAAGTATGTGGAAGTGTAAAGTTTTTCTTTTTTACCCTCACCATCAATTCAATGTTTAACATGGAGAATTAATATTGGGTACCACCAACTCAATCATCACATTGAAGGGAAATGGCTTTGATTCCAATTGATTCTGTTATATTAAGTGGCAGTGAGAAGTGTTTTGACAACCGTTTCTCCTTGGGAAAACTCAACTTTAAACCTGGTAACCTTGACAGTGTATAAATGACCTTACTGTCGGTCGCCTCCCCGACTAAACCAACCAACCTCGACAGTGTTACATTTCAAAGACCAAAACACTAACAGGTTCACTCAGACTCTTACCTGGAAATGCCTGTGATACAGCAGGCATGAATAAACACAAACAACAGAGAGCGCGAACTGCAACAACAGCCACAATATAATGTTAATCACTTGCGTCTGGCCAAATAAGTGAAGGCCATTCTTAATGCAGAGCACAGCTTCGGTAAACATTATGGCACCATAAACCCAGCACTGAGTCCCAACACGCCTGCATCGACTATCAGTCACATAAGTATAATATTGCCTGAAAATATAAGGAGAGAGCATAAGAGTCACTGCCATGATAAAAATAACACCACAGCAGTAGATGTTTATCACTGTCTCTTCATCACTTTTCAGCAAGGATAATCTGTGTTTGCAAATGCAGAGACACATTTTATGACAAATGAACAGATTTGAAAACAATTAACCCAGTCATGACTGCGTCATTGCAGGTTTTATTGTCATTGCTGGAAAACAATTAACCCAGTCATGACTGCGTCATTGCAGGTTTTATTGTCATGGCTGAAAAGTCTTGGCCATATTATTTATTAATGGTGTAATAGCAATTTATAATAATAATAATTCGGGCGAGATTGAAACTGCAGCAGTCCCTTCTTCCATCTAACCTATCGTCAAATAAATTCAATGAAATTATAATTACATTTGAGTGCTAAATAATATAAAAGAAGAATAGATAACAACAATGTGGGAAAAACATATGGAATAAGGCTTTTATCTAAACAAAAAAACCCATTGCAGGAAAACACCCACACATGACAGGGAGTGTAAAAAACCTGCGAAAACCTACAGACAAATAATTCTAATGTTATATTTTACTTAATTATAAAAATAATAATAATAATAATAAATCAATGCATGAAAAATAAGAGAAGAAATAAAAGGAGAACTGATACATACATAAATGTGGAGAAAAATAAATTTTAATAAAATTACTCAATAATACAGAATTAAGAAACATTATAGAAAAAAATATTACTACATTACGATTAAATGATAATTTTAAAAAATTAACAATAACCAATCACCAGAAGTGAGATTTTAACAGCAAGATTAATAAGTGCAGTGGAGGTAGATTTAAATGGACATATAGACTAACCATCATTCTCCAAGTCTTACCTATTATGACACAATGTGACACTCTCACTGTGATACCCTTCTTCAATTCCACTCACTTTGCATATACCTTCATTCTTTCTAGCATCCCCATCCTATACCTGTACCTTCCTCACTTGCCTGCAATTCTCCCCTCTACAGCGCAGCTCAGTCTTCAATATTCTATTTCCAATCAAAATGCTCTGAACTCAAAGTTTTATTTGCCTACAGTGGATTTCTCCCAATAACCCCTCTTCTCCCATAACATACCTCGTCCATTGTTTGTTTTCCTTTCCATCCATTTCACTTTTGCCATCCTTCTCCAGGCACACTTCTCAAAAGTCAAAAGGAAATGCAAAACAATAAAAATTACGATGCACTCTGTAACTTAGGAAAATAATAGCAAACAACAACAAAAGTGTCATTTTCCAGTTGAATTTTCATTTGGTACAAATCAATTTGGCAATACTAACAAGCCATTACTCGGCCGAAAATTGATTTTTTAACATTTTGTAAATGCCAATGTTAAAATTGCATCCAGGAAATACTGCACTACATTAAAGGGAATAAAAAAACCTCAATTTTAACCCTATCTACGTTTTTAAGATTTTTGGATGGCAAATTAATTAGAAAATGGGTTGGAGGAAAAGATAACAAGGAAATTTGGATTAGATGACGGTCAGTCTGGGGTCAGAAATGAGCTGAGGCACATGAAATGCCACAACAGTATTAAGGTGTCTGATAGAAAGAAATATAGTTTAGAACCAAGACTCATTTGTTTGCTTAGTGGTTTTCCTGAAGACATATGAAGGAGTAATTGGTTAGAATAAAATACAGAGCATTGCAGAATGAAATGAAGTTATAAATAATGTATGCCAAACATGAAGTTCTTGCAATGCATGGAATTCCCATTTGAGAGCATCCAAAAACATACCTTCATTAGAAAATATGTCAAATTGAATTGTAGTACATGAGAGCAGAGTGTAAAGTTAAGCAACCCATTTAGAACAGGCAAGTGCTTAAACTACCAATACTTTTGGATGGATATAAGCTACACAACAGTAAAACTAAAGCAATGATTTTCGAACGCATTCAGCAATGCTTGCAAACCCCTTGGCTGACTAGCAAATTAAAGCTTGATTACTCACAAACCTAACTGATTTCATGTATTCTCCAACAATTTTCATTTCTATCTTCAGTTCTTCTCATTGATATTTAACCATTTCTTCCACATAAACAATGAAAATTATAGATGACAATGGACACCCCTCTTTTTCACATGGTACATCCACTCTTTTCGTCCACCGACTTTCATTCCTACCTCCAGTTCTTCCCATGCCTCTTTAATCATTTCCTCTACATGCACGTTGAATAAAACCAGTGACAATGGGCAACCCTGCCTTACACCTCTTCCTAAGACTGCCCATCTGGACTCTCTGCTCCTCACTAGCACCTGAGACATGTACAGGTTGTGAATTAGCCTCCTGTCCCTCCAATCTACTCCTATTTTCTGCAATACACACATTAAGTTTTCCCAATTCACTCTATCAAACGCTTTTTCGAAATCTACAAAACAGGCAAATACGTTCTGATTCTATTCTACTACCTTGATCAAAAAGTTCCCGGAATTTATTCAGAAAATTAAAAATACAAGTTTATTCATCTAAATCTATATTGTCCCCTTCAAAGTAATCCCCATCGACTGCAACACACTTATGCCAGCGCTTGATCCAATCCTCGAAACATTTTTTATATTCGGTTTTTGGTATGTCCATCAGTGCTTCCTGCGATTTTTCCATTACTTCCTCTCGGCTGCTAAAACGCGTTCCCCGTAATGGTTTTTTAACTCAATTGAACAGAAAGAAGTCACAGGGAGCCAAATCAGGTGAATTCGGTGGCTGTTGGATGGTATTTGTTGCATTTCTCGTGCGACTGTCTCGCACTGTGCGACGGTCTCGACGCACTGTGCGACGATTTCTGGTCTCTTTCGGCGAATTGCTTCACGCAAACGTCTCATAACGCCCAAATAATACTCTTTGTTTACTGTCTGGCCTTCTGGCAAAAATTCATGATGCACTACACCGTTGTAATCCATGAAAACCGTCAGCATTGCCTTCTTTTTTGACTGAAAACGATGTGGTTTTTTTGGTCTCGGCTCATTTGGTGAACGCCATTCACTTGCCTGATGTCTGGATTGCGTGTCGTACTCATAAACCCACGTCTCGTCTCCAGTAATGATCCTTTTGATGAATGTGGGATCGGATTCAGCCTCGCAAATCATGTCTTTTGCGACGTCAACACGGTCTCTTTTTTGCATGAAATTGAGGTCTTTTGGCACCAACTTTGCTGCTACATGACGGAAACCCAAATCATTAACCACAATGTCTTGGGCGGATCCATAGGCAATGTTCAAGTCCTCCGCTATTTCTCTGATGGTTAATTTGCGGTTATTGACCAACATTTCTTTTACTTTATCAATTTTTTCACCGACTTTCGATGTCGATGGTCTGCCACTGCGTTCATCATCTTCGATTGACTCACGACCACTTCTGAACCGCTCGTGCCACTGGTAAACGACCGTTTTTTTTAGAGAATCGTTGCCGAAACACTTTTCCAACATTTCCAACGTCCGTGCGCCACTAAATCCGTTTTTTACGCAAAATTTAATACAAGTTCGTTGTTGCAAATTTAAATCCATTTCTGCAATTGTAAAAAATCGCCAACACACACAGAGATAGATGTACTCTTGGCTACGTAACTTTTGCAAATGTCAAGTTATGACACTAAGATTTAAAGGGAATATCAACAACAGATGTACCAATTTAACAAAAAAAACAGAACTCAAATCGGAACGATGGGAGCGCCACACGGTGGTTATTCCGGGAACTTTTTGTTCAAGGTAGTATATTCCTCTCGATTAGTGATCACATTACTGCGATGGCATCGCACGTACCTCTCCCCTTCCTGAACCCAAACTGATCATTCTCTAAGTAATTATTTTCCCTACTCTCTATTCTATTGTTGATGATCCTGAGAACCATTTTAGCTGCGTGGGAAATCAAATTTATAGTTCAGTAGTTCTCACATGATGTAGCCTCTACCTTTGGAATAGGAGCTAACACTGATCTCATAAAGCCTTCCAGACAGATTCCTCCTGATAGATACTACGAATCAGTCCATATAAACTCTTCCTCGCACATTTTCCTAAACCTTAAGAAGCTTCAGAGGAATGTTGTTTACCCCTATGGTCTTAGTTGATTTCATTTTCCTTAATGCTCTTTCTAACCCATTGTCAAGTACCTGCCTGGACCTAAGCTCATCTACGTCATATTCTCTTTCTATTTCTATCCTTGCTGGTCAAAGTCCTTTACCATACAGTCCTTCTATATATTATTTCCATCTGTCTTGGATTCTTTTTGTTTCAACAAGTACTTTTCCCCGATTCTTTTTGTTTCAACAAGTTATTATTAACTGGAATTCTTAGATATCCTTACCTCTTTCAACATTTGTGTTACTAATACCGAACCCACTAGGGTAAACGGCCTTTCCTCTACTATTATAGATAATATCTTAACAAACATCGATTTGGGAAAAGTAAATACTGAAGTAATCAAATCCCACATATCTGATCACTACCCTCTTCTATGCAAGATTTTAATTTCTTCTCCTAGTCACCGCAAAAAAATTTATAAAAGGCAGTTTACAGAGCAAATCACTAATATCTTCAATAATATGTTGAAGTCCCATGATTGGTCTGATTTATACCAACTCAGATCCTTCAATGACTCATTTGAGTATTTTTATTCTTCATATCAATATTACTTTGACATTTGTTACCCAATGGTCTCCCAAAAAACTAGACACTTGTCTTTAAAAATAGAAACCATTGGGTCATCGATGAAATACGATGCCTCTCGAAAAAAATGAAGGAATTAGCTATCTCTTATAAAAATAAATGTAACTCGATTGGCTGCTTGGAGTACAGAACACTGAAAAAAACGTACCGGCAAAAGTTACAACTGGCTAAAAAAACATTTAACAACTGTAGAATTCTCAATGCCGATAACAAATCTAAAGAAATTTGGAAGATTATCAAGGAAGCTAAGTGTTCTACCAATTATCATCATGATTTCAAATTACAGGACTCCACCGGTAATGTTATTTCCGATTACTCTCAAATGGCATCTAACTTAAATGACTTCTACTTGTCCCACCAGACTACTACGAATACTCCAATTCCTGTTAATTATCCTCTTATCCCAAGCCTGTCTAATTCATTGTACCTGCTTCCTTGTACTGAACTGGAACTGATGAACATTATTAAAAAACTCCCCAACAAAAGTAGTCCTGGTACAGATGGTATCCCAGGTATTGTAATAAAAAAATCAATTAACTCTATCAAGGAACATATACTCTTCCTAATTAATAAATCCCTACAACTTGGTGTTTTTCCTGATGCCATTAAAATTGCCAAAGTAGTACCACTTTATAAAGGGAAAGGTAGTAAGCTGGATATGAATTCTTACCGTCCAATATCTTTATTAAACCAGATTGGGAAACTATTTGAAAAAGTCTTCCATAATCGACTTACATCATTTCTTGACTCTTTTAATCTCTTGTCTAGCTCACAGAATGGTTTTAGGAAATGCAGATCCACATCTACAGCCACCTATCACCTTGTAAACCTAATACTTTCAAATCTTGATAATAGAATTGAAACCTTGGGACTATTCTTCGATTTTTCCAAGGCTTTTGACCTAGTTAATCATCAGTTACTCTTGTCCAAATTAGGACAATATGGTATTAGAGGTATCCCTTATAACTGGATCAAATCTTACCTCAGCGGAAGGCACCAACAGGTTATTTTGTTAAAGAACGGTACTAATTATACTTCTCCTAGTAAAGAAGTTACATTAGGTGTACCCCAAGGCTCAGTCTTGGGCCCTATCCTATTTTTACTTTACATTAATGACTTACCAAAAATTCTGCAGTCGGTTCCAGGAGCCGAGCCAATTTTATACGCTGATGACACTAACGTTATTTATCAGCACCATCGTTAAACAACTTGACCTTGACAGCAGCTAGAGTTTCCGAACTTCCTTGTGAATGGTGCTCACAAAATTTTCTGAAACTCAACCCTGACAAGTCCGGACTCATATATTTCTCCAATAAAAATAAAGCCCCTGCCTCATTGGCCATTGACCTAGGGGAAACGTGTATACCCCAAATTTCTAGTTCCAAGTTTTTGGGAGTTGTTTTAAATAAAAATGTATCATGGGATGAACACATATGCAATCTCCGTAGCAGGTTGAATTCCATTTGCTTTCTCATTAGAAGTATTAGGAAATCTGTAAGCCTTGATATCTTACTTACAATTTATTACGGTGAATTTTATTCTTTAATTATTTATAGTATTCTGTTCTGGGGTTCTTCCCCTCATTCTGATTCAATTTTTAAAGCTCAAAAATGTTTAATGCGATTAATATGCAATGCTCCCTACAACGCACCTTGTCTTTCCTTCTTTAAGAGGTTAAATATTCTGACTGTTCCATGTATTTACATTTATGTCCTAAGCATTTTTGCTAAAAGTAATATATCCAATTATATGACAAATGACAATGTTCATTGTCACCAAACCAGAGCCTGCAGAGATCTGCATCAAACTTATTGCAGGACTTTAAATACCTCTCTGGGCCTAAATCAATGGGCCTTCTTGTACTAAACAGGCTCCCTCACGATATTAAGTGCGTAAAGGATCCAGTCCTGTTCAAAAAGAAATTAATAACATTTTTACGGAAAGAACAGTTTTACTCTGTAATGGAATTTATGGAGAAAAAATAACCATATTGAATTTGGAATATATTACATGCACTTTTTGGTCAACACTATTGTATCATGCTTCTCTGAATTTTATCATTGTCTAACATCTATATGAATATGACGTGTCCTATGCACTTAACTGATGTATCTATTACACTGTGTCAGTGTCTTCTGGGCAAATAAAGATTTATTTTTATTTTTTTATAGTACATTTCCCCGATTTTTCTCTAACTGTTAACACAGATTTTCCACTCTTACTTCCCGACAGTGTTTTAACCTTCTTGTACACCACACCAATTTCACCCCTTTTTTCTGCAAAATTTCTATATCCTTGCATTGAATCTTCCACATTTCTTATGCTCTATTTGTTGTCCATCTCAATTAATTATTTAATTTTTTATACTTCCTTCAGCCTAATTCTGCATTAACTGTCTTTCATTTCCTTTCTTGCTATTCTATCTCTCTAATCATCTCATTCATTTTCCATAATTTCCATTTCCTATTTACTATTCCTATAGTTTCTTTTGCAGCTTTCAATATCCCTTTTTGTTATGTTCCCATTTTTTCCTCTATATTATCCAGCTCAGACCAAAAGGAAAACAAATGAGGAAGTACTGGAGATGGTGGGTGAGGAGAGGGGTTTGTTAAGAGAAATCCTATGGAGACAGGAAAAATGGATGAAAGGCAGTGGGATGTTGAAGACTGTAATAGAGGGGAGAATGTTAGTCAAACGAGGAAAGGGCAGGAATAGGATAGGGATGTTGGACGGGATGAAAGGAGGAAAGAAGTGCACAGAGATGAAGAGGGACCTGAGAGTAGAGTGGGTTGCTTGATGGGGTTTTGTTTGGAGTTACAAAATGTTAATTTGATAGTTGTGTCCATCCAAAAACCTACCTTAACCGGTAGATTATCTAATAATAAATAATTATCCAGCTCCCTTCCCTTACTTAAGATTTTCTCCACAACCCAGTGATATTCCTTTCTTATTGTTCTAGTTTTTACTTCTACATTCCATTTCCTAAACCATCTTCCCTAATCTCCATTTTGAATCAGAATTCATACATCATTATTACTACTATCATTTGAAAATGCATTTCCAAGCAAACAGTGAATCAATCAGCCTGCTCCTTAATCTGTGCTTAACCAGAATATGGTCTGAACTGATATTTTTCTGAATTCCCGGTTTTCCATGTATAACTATGCCTTTTGTGTTTGTCCAAACCAAGTGTTCATTATGATTTCTACAGAACTCTACTGCTTTCTCCCCCCAGTCATTTCTTGCCCCTAAACCATAGTCCTCTATCTCATTACCATTACCACTACTTTAACCTACCATTGCATTCCTATCCCCCATCACTGTTAAATGTTTCCCAGGAGGATCACCCGCAACTATGTTGTCTACCTGACTGATATACTATGCTTCCTGACATAGCTTTAAATTGAAAACAGGATGGAATTTTCAAACAAGAGTCAAGGAAGAAGAGTCATGCTTCATGAACAACCATTCTATCTCCAACTTTGCCAAACACCTCATAGATTGTAAACACATCAGTGAGTTAAAACCAATCATCCTACACAGGTAAAAGGAGGCCCCAAGACTTGACACACTTAAGCACTCAGAAATCCTTATAGGTCAAACTCTCCACATGAAAACAGTACACAAGCTATTGTACTATTTTTGTCCCCTCTTCTTAATGTGTTCTCTTCTATATTCTAACCATATCCATTACAGAGGCCTTCATTTACCCCCTTAAGTGACAACCCATTACCTACTCTCACCTCCCTCTCCCTGCTAATGATCCATGCCCTACCCCACCCCTCCCCCCCTTTGCATCCAGTGCTATATAACTACGGGGAATCTTTGTAAAATTGCCAGATAATGATTCACTGTATCAAAACCACTCGCAATAAAGTTATATTTTGTTCCTTCCTTCAAGTCCCAATCATGGAAATTATGATATTTATTATGCGGGATTGAGTTTCCATGTACAACAATAAACAATATTTAATTCCATAAATTTCAAAAGATTGTTCACAAGATCTCCCAGAATTGAACCTGCCTTGTTAGCGAAGCTTGTTGCTTTCCACATTACATACCACTCACCACTATTTGCAGCTACAGTGTATACACACCTCACTGACGGAGCCACAACAGTGCCAATGAAGATCAGTCGCCCCACAACAAGGGGATGAGACGGAGGCATTTCAAAGACGTGCTTGAGGAAGAAAGTATTCAGCTCAGAGACTTGCCAGAAGACAACCATCTGAGTCACAGCAAAGAACCTCATGTAAGTGGAGGCAGGATCCAACCATCGCACTTGTGTCCAGGATTCTGGGGTGAACTGAAGGACTGCACGCTTAATCTTTCCTCCAGTAGAATGTATGTCTCTGTTTGAAGCAAAGTAATGAGACAATGTTTCAATGTTTTTTTTAAAAACTGAATACCAACATCCTCTGATGTTATGCTGTCACTTCAAGCCTAATTTTTCTTGACATAAACAGAAAAACACAAATCATACCATAATTTTTCAATTATTATACACACCAGGGTTTTCACGAGCAAAATATTTGAAAAGCATTTTACAACCATATAAAAAAAAACCATATTATCAATCTTAACACTTAGATTCCTAGTGAAAGCAGTATTCCCTTCTTACTCATTTGTATTTCTATGCATATTTTGTGGATATGAAATCAAACACAGAGAAGTTCTTCCTTTCATTATTCCTACGGTTTACCAACTTAACATATGAAGTATGCACGGATCATTTTTTTCATGGACATCTAATGACTATAGCATGTTGTCATTTTAACTCTCCACTACTCCTATTCTTCCACCAAAACAGATCAACTGGCATCATAAATGTTTTTCTAAATATGTCTTCAAGCATAAGAAATGATACCCACACATTGCATTTTGCAGCCAAGAGAGAAATGGTCAAGGGAAAGGGGGTAAGGTTCAATTTGATATTCAAATGTCCCCTCCTCTTCACTACCTGGAGTAATACATAGCATGGGTTGCTGGCCGTAAAACATTCCGAACAGCTTTGCTTTTCTGATAAGGTACAAAACACTTCAACTTGGTAGTATTCTGGATAAA
The DNA here is from genome assembly GCA_037158775.1 of Hetaerina titia. Lineage (NCBI taxonomy): Eukaryota > Metazoa > Arthropoda > Insecta > Odonata > Calopterygidae > Hetaerina > Hetaerina titia. Next base: position 68,686,737 of record CM073778.1, on the reverse strand, counting down.
TAACTCTGAGATAGACTTAGAAATATTATGGCACTGCAAAAACCATTCACTGTATTTGCTGAATTAACATTACCTACAAATTCTTTCTCATCTGCCTCTGGAGGATGTCCTATCTGTCTTAAATTCCTCTTCATAGCCAGTAATTGTGGCTTTTATATTTTTTTACCATCAAAACCAAATTTAGCACGACAATTTGCAGTCACCGCTCCTACTGCTATCATAAAATCCACATCCTTGAATGAAACATGCTGGTGGATAATGAACATTACTATAAAAACTAAAAATAGTTCGTGCTATACCAGCATGCCATGTTAGAGTTATGCCTCCAGTTCTACAGCGTTGCTGAAGACCAAAATCATTCCTTTTCTCCTTCATCAGCTGAACCTCATCGTAGGTGCAGTGAACATGGTCAAGTTGTCAGAAATATTCAGGAACATGAGCAGATCACAAAAAGTTTCCAATACTCAACATCTTGAATAATTCCAATATCCATAGAGCATAGGGTCATGTTAAGGCTTTGAATTTCATTTGAGAAATATGTCTACCAGTACATCATGGCAAATCAATCCAAGGATTGGTTTGTAGCAACTCTCCCAAACCATTCTGACGCATGTCAGTTTCTACAATCCCTCAAAGTTCCTGGTATTACCATTTTCCATGACCTATTCTTCATAATTCATCCTTAGTCCACTTTATATATTTATTATATAAAAAAATAAGGTGGACTATATTATATGTTTAATAAATTATATACTTATTCTTCCCCTCTATGTTTCCTCCAATTATCATCTTCAGTAAGCTATCATGTTTTAGGATATGTCCACTCAATTTCCCTCCTCTTCTTTAAAGTGTCTTCCATAGCCTTCTCTCTTCAAAGTACTAGAACATTCGCCACACTATCCATTTTGTTTTCCATCATTCTTCAGAAGCAATAGATTTTTAATTACATCCTTATATCTAGGTTTATTAATATTTGCCAACAGTACTCATTTCTTCAGGTAAAAAGCCTCAGGATATGTTCAGTTAAGCTTCCTCTTCTTGTAAGTATTCTACATGAGTTTCTATCTTCACACATGCATTTAAGACGTTCTTCAATTGTTACTCCCTCCATCAATTTTATTTTAATCATTCTCCAGTAGCAAAATATATCATCACCTCCAATTCTTTTTTCTGCTGCTCTGATATTTTCAAGTCTCACATCCATAGAAACATAACTTTTAGCATATTGCTCTCTCAGTGCTATGCAATTATAGCCTCTAAGTGCTACTATTGGACTTCAGCAGCTGTTCCTTCTTCACCATTCCTATACTGCTTACTATATCCCTCTTGCTTCTTCCATTATTATTGATCTTGTTGCCCAAACAGCTAAACCCTTACACTTGTTTCAGCATGTCTTCTCCTAATCTTACTTGGGGATAATCTTCCCCAATTTGACTGCAGGCTCACCTTAGTTTTAGTCTTGTTTACCTTGAGGTTGTACTTCTCCTCATAAGTTTGTACTCCTCCCCATGAGGTTGTACTCATCCCCTTCTCCATGCTGGCTAGCACCAAGTCTTCTTTCTTCTCTCCAAGTAGCAGCTACATTTTATGCATCTCACAGCATACTTATCCTTCCCCAATGTATTTATATGCCACAAATTATATTATCCTTGATCATGTTCACTACCTTCTCATTGTGTACATTAAATCTCAAGGGCAATAACTAATGAGAAACCCTGCCTAAATTCTTCCTTTATTTTATCTTCTTTTATTTCTACAAATCTATTCACTACTACCTGCCAATCTCCTGTCATTGTAGTTCATCCCAATTCCTTTTAAGGATATGAATATTACAGCCTGGTCCATGCTGTTCAAAGCTTTGGTGGATCAATCATGGCAAACTTTTTAACACATTGATCACCACAGTGATTGCTCCTAAGTTTTCTACCTTTTTTAAGGTAAAGAGAAATTCTTCTTAAAGGCTAGGTCATATCTTTCTTAAGTATCTTTTTATCCCTCTGACATACAGATCAAATATTTAGCAGTGCACAGGATGTGTGTGCCTGTAGCTGGGTCAGAAGTTTTTCACTAGTTCTGAGGATATATTGTTAATCCCAATTCCCCTTTAGCCCTTAAAACATTTACTGAATAGTTAAATTTAGACCATTAGAAGCCACATTTTTCATCATCATCAATAATATTTTCTTCTTACAGTTATCTACCATGCATTTCTTTTCCACCATAAAAAGCCTCCAAAGATTCTTTCCATATTTCCACATTAACCTCATCTTTAACAAGAATTTCACCAATAAATTAAGAAACACAATGTATACATCCACTGTTCTTTATTATTGTACGACTAGTTTCAATGCTTAGGCGTCATCATCAGGTACCTTGATGTACCTGATGATGACGCCTAACTGTTGAAACTAGTCGTACAATAATAAAGAACAGTGGATGTATACATTGTGTTTCTTAATTTAATGAACATGAACTTCCACAAAGTTGAGCTTAAAACAATAGAAAGAATTTCACCACTTTTACCCCTAATGGAATAGACATTTGCTCTGAAATCGTTCAAATACTATCTTCTTCATCTCTACCTTGGACTAGGTTATTCTGCCCATGCTCACAAACACTCTTCATTCTTCTCTGGCTTTTCTCACTTTTTGGCTGATTTCACTACTCAAGCCTTCTGCAGCATATCTGCAAATTCTAACCCTTTAGCTTTTGTACTCTGTTCTTTCTCCTATTAGACCCAGTACTTCTCCCTCAGTGATACATAGTTCATTTTCACACATGTACAATAATTTCCTTTGAGGCTTCTGGAAAGTCAGTTTTCAATCCTTGTCATCTTTCTTAAATCAACCATGTGTTGTTACCCCTATACATTCTATTGTCAATGGCAATTCATCCTGGGCTCAGATTCCTTCCCTCTGTCTAACAGTCATTGAGTTTTCATTCTCTTCTTTGAGCTAGTTGAATTTGAAATCTCAACTGAATAGCACTAAATTTTAGTCACTGTAAATATCTACCCCAAATACCTTTTTCAGTTCTTTATTTGACTCCATAATCATTATTACATGAGCATGAGGTCAGTTTGGTGTCTTCTTACCATGTATCTACTGGCATCATCCAAGGAGTATTGTCTTCATTGGTAGTTCTGTGCTGTTTGCAGAGTTAAAAAAGTGTTCTTCCTCTGCTTCCATTTCGCATCTCTAAGTGATATCTTTCTTCAGTGTTCCTTCTTAGTATTCAACAACTGCATTTCACTCTCTATGCATAATCAAACTATTCCATCCACATTTTTTTAATACTTTGGCAATATCATCATACCTGATTTACTAAGTAAAGCTGCAACTACTCTTAAATCTAAAAAGACTGCCTTCTCATTGGGAATTTCCAAAATGCATATTGTATTCCCAGGTTTTTAAAAAGGTAGAATCTTTTCTAGATGTTTCAAAAAAGTGTTTCATTTCCAATTTTTTCTCTATCTTTAAATTTTCTTGACCATGCAGTCATTTTACTAATCAACCCAATTTCTTAACTTAAAAAGTTACTTTTGTACATTGAATCCACTTACTTTATACTAACCCACTTGTACTCTCTCATCTCCAGCTTGCGGCATATCCACAAGCCAACCCAAATTCCAAGACCATTGCAAAGTAGAATGTCCAGGACTAGAGCATCCCACCAGCACTCCACAAAATTTGGAAGAAGGTGAGCAAAAGCTATCTAAATGAAAAGATATTATAGAGAGAATTAGCGAGGAAGGAAACATTAAATATGCATAATCTCACTGATTTATATGATTGTAATTAAACTTAGTACAATTATTTTAATGTGAATGATCACATAAACATTTCTCTCAAGATTTTTTTTTTCATTCTCCAACACCCCTCCATGTGCCCCTGGAACCTCAATAAGCCCTGTCAAGTTTTCTAGGGAATGTCACTTACAAAATGCATACATCGAATGCCATACAGAGGGAATATAATATCATACATGTTTCAATATAACTAAAAGAACAAATATCCTTCCAAAATGTCAATAAGTTCAGTTTTCCATTGGTTTTGCAAAGCTTACGTTGATATGGTCCTTTTAGATGCATATTTGCTGCAACAGTAATTCATCTAGGGGCCAAGAAATTGTCTCATCTAAGGGACAAAGTACTTATGAAGGAAATCTTAATGGGAGGCCAACTCACCACTAACCAAAAGAACACGATACAATTAGGGCTGAACTTTAACTTGAGCACATAACTGAATGACAACCATTTCAGAGGCTGTAAATTTTATTAAGGGGATTACTATAAAACATGAAAATAGACAATGACAATAAAAATATACTGAGTCAGTGCAATAATAGAAGTTCAGGTGTCACCATAAAATTGAATACTTAAATGCTGAATATGCTGTCACTGGGCAAAGAACTCATTATTCATTTTCTAAAAGATAGTGAATTTGAAGGGGCATTTAACTGTAAATCTTGTTCTATTTCACAAGAGTCGGCTGAAGCACACATGGAGTACTCTTTACCTTTCCCCGTTATATGGCACATGTCTAATTTGGACCATAAGCATTTGCATATTAGCAGTTAAAGGGGGAGGAATGTTTAACTATTCATACTTTTATTGACAATGGCATACCGGTATTATGATGGGACCGGTAACCTAATTTCTTAAAAACTAGTACATCATGGAAAACCATGAATAGGCTTTAGATGCTTCCTTTACAAAGACAAGTATTGAACGCTAAAAAAAAACGTAAGATTAAATACCCTTCAAGCAGATGAATGGTAACTGACAAATGAGAAATAAATTAAATAGCAAATTAATTTACTTAATTAGAGTTGGTACAAAGTATTTTCACTACAAACACAACTTGTTGTTACCATTTAACCGTAAGGTTAACTAACCTCTGTGAACTCCCACATCACACTGATGGTCCACAAGATTCCAAAATGCCGGACTAACACTGCTTTAAAAATCCAGCCCAAGAAGTGAGCCCAAGCAAACACATCAACATGGCTCCAGACTCTTTCCCATGTGATATCAGAACAATTGACCCCATATTCCTAATAAAAAAAAATGGGTTTTCTCTAAGTTTCAGCAAAGTAGTTTTGAATTCGCCAAAAAAAGGAGAGAAAATCTTTACCTTTTCCATATCTATGCTAAAATTCTGAAGTTTGGGATCCATCCATACCAGTATTCCTCTAACGGTGGAATACCGTTGAAATAGAAGAAATAGTAAAGCCAAAAGATAAAGAACGCTAAGGCCGAAGACCATTCTCCAAACTGCTGGATGTGGCCTCACAAAAGGGCCATTTGGAAAGGCTAGAACGGACACTATGAGGAAGAAAAAAACCACACAGCACATTCCAGCCCAAATATTATCTTTGGTGTCGGCATCATTTCTGGAAATTTAAACGATGGTTGAAATTTTAAGTAGAGTTGAATTCAAATTCGTTCAAAAATTACTAAGTTAAGCAAAGACATCAGAAATTTAAGATTCTATGAGTTTATCCTTTGAACCGAATCATTTAGAAACAGTGCAGATTGAAATATTCAGTGATGAAAATACAGTCCTCAAGTTCTTAAATACCAATGTGTTTAACATCGTTAAAAATAATAGGGTTAAAATAAATGATCCTCCGAGTCGATCTTAACTTAATCCAAGAATATTAATACAATAAGAATGGAAACCCTTCGAGGAGCCAATTATAAAAATCGTCATAGTTTTTCTTACCTCGTAAAAGCTGTGTATATTACTGACGCAATTGATACAGTGAGTAAAGTTACAGTGTGCGGTTTGTAGAAAAACTCCAATGATATATCGTCTACAGGTCTTTCATTCATACTCGAAAAACTGTCTGGAGTTTCTGAAATAGCGGGATTCGATCCGCTGAACCGTCCCATTTTTTAACTAGATTAACCTCACATGAAGTAATCATAGAGTTAGTATTCGAGATAATCTCATTTATTGGCTAGCAGATTACTCATAACTACCGAGATCGCTGGAGCTAACAAACGCGCGTCAACTTTGCTCAAGTTTGTGTTTTTGAAAAAGTTAATGGGATTCTAAGGGGCAAGCAAGTTGCCACACTAACCATTTCAAACTCGTCCAAAAATATCTAGCAATACACTTGAAGATCTGTATCATCACTTATATTAAATTAAAAGACAAAAATTTAATTGATATTTGATTTTTGTCAGTGCTGGCCGTTCAGGAAATAACAATCATGGGCTTATTTGAAAGGTATCATAATAATTTTAAGGTGGTTAAACTGATTTTAAGGTAGTGCCAAGAAATACTTGAAAATTGGTTCACATAGTGTATATAATTCATACGCTCGCTCGCAGTAATAGCTAGTGAATATTGAATAGTTGGAATATCTAACCTTGGAATCGATTCTCTTAAATAGATTATTGCTATTACATCCGTAGGGAGAGTTTTGTGGACAATCTCGCGAAATTAGCAAAAATAATATCATATCATCGAATTTAAGAGGGAAACTTTTTTTGATTTAGTTGGCAGCACGGTTTGTAAAGTAGGCAATTCTCTTTTCTTAGTTTTTAGCTATATCTCTGTATGAAAAATTAACAAATAGATCGCTAATGTATGAAAAATATCTACTCGAATAAATGGGTGTTGCGAATTAATCAGTTTTCATCTAATTCATGAGGGTTGTGTTTGTTTACGCCGGGACAATCGCATTTACGATGTTATACATTTCTCGCTACGGATATGTTTCGTGATCATACCTGGTTATGTTCTTAAACATATATCTTATATAGTCCCTGAAATTAAGAGCATTATATTTGGCAAATCTTCGATTTTCTTACAAAGATGTTGAATAAGTTGAGTTCAAGGTTTTTCCTCGACTGGAATCGGTCAGGATATTGGAGGAGGTTTGTGCATGAAAGGTTCGTAGCAACAACTAAAAACGATATTAAAGACGTGGTTGAGACTCCTGGTCCATCAACCAACGATAGCGACGATGATTTAACTGCTGGCATTGTTTACCACAAGAGCACTGGCGAAGAATTGTTGGCTCCAGAAGGAAAGGTTCAGTTGGACACCTATGCGCCATATTTTATGCCAACCTTTAATTTTGCCGCCTATGTTAATAAATCATCAACATTACAAGAGCTGGTCAAGCTAGGTGTCAATCTGTATGAATGGGAGAAGAAGAAAGGCATCGCAAATTTCGTGTTGAGATTAGACTTTGAGAGAGATATTAAGCACATGATAAGGTTTTTAACTTGATTGAAAGTGCAAGTACTGCATTATTATTTGAATATTTATAATGGAAATTTACCCTTTTATTATATTTGCCCAGATTCCTCCATGATCAAGGTGTACCTGCCGACAATTTGGGATTATTTATCACAAAAAATCCTCTTATTTTCAAAGAAAAAATTGACGACCTTCAAGTCCGTATCAATTATTTAGAATCTAAAAACTTCACTTCAGAAATGGTCCAAAGAGTAATAACTGGAAATCCTTACTGGTTAATGTTCAGGTATGCCAGCTCTTTAAATTAGTAGGGGAAAGAATTTATTTAACGAAGTAATTAATTATGTATTTCCATTTAAAGCACTGCTCGAATAGATAAGAGGTTAGGTCATTTTCAGCAAAGGTTTGAACTCGATGGAAACGACGTCAGAAGCCTGAGTACCAAATCCCCCCGACTGATTACTTACAACATGGATAACATAAAAGTAAAGTCTAACAATTTTCATAGGAATTGACAATTCTTTGTTCATGTAATCAAAACGATGTTTTTATTGCTTTTAGGATGTAACATTTGCCGTCGAAGAACTCATGGGATTTACCCCAAGTGAAATGAAAGACCTTCTTTTGAAAATCCCAAAACTCTGGATGATGAGTAAGTATCGTAAATAAGAAAAATCGTTGATTAGTATTTAATTAACCAGTCGTACTCAATGACAACTGGCTAACCTGGTATGTGCCATCTTGAGATGACAATCCAAAGATTGATATGTAAATTTTCCTAATTTCACTTGAAGACATTTTCATATTGATTTAGCTTCTCTGTTTTCAATAACTTTTTGTCTACTTCTCGTGTTCGTTTTTTCTCTCTCCTCTCTTAAGTTCCTAAATAATTTCGTGAAAGTAGATATAGTTCAATGGCTTGTGTTCCCAACACCGTGACAGCTTCACTGCTGGGAGCAGTGATAGCCATTTGTAGTCAGCTCAACCATATCGGACACATTGAAAAGTAGAAACCAGGCAAAAGGTGATATGCATCTGTGCCTCAGTGAAGCTGCAGAAAGCATGCTACACCATTGGCACGGCCACTTATGTGATGATGTCGCATTAAAAACAGTCTTGAGGAAGGCAATGGGAAACAAACCCATTTATTTATTCCATAACAAGAATGGAAACAAATATGAAAATTATCAATTCTAGTAACTGTGATTTTGTCCTAATTGACTGGATGTCATATCCTTATCAAAAGAGGTAGAGCCTCTGAATCATGTGAAATGCTGTATACACACCTGAGTTGACCACCCCAGAAACGACAAATGATGACCACCACCATTAGGTGACTCGGAATTAATGCTGCATGGGTCAATGTTGTCAGAAAATATCATGTAAGAGAGGAAGTATAGGTTTTTTGAGTGTGAGAGATGAGATAGGATTGTTAGAGCAATGGCTGGCAGAGTAATATACACTAGAGGGGAGGAGAGTCAGTTCAGTATAGTAGCAGTCTTCGTAATTAGGGTAGGTTCCGATGGCTGATTTTACCATTGGGAATAGGTGGTATACTTATGGTAGAGGTAGGATTTTCAGGAATGATGGAAAGAAATCCAGCACTGGCAGTAGCCTACACTTAATGAAAAATGACATGGGGTCCAGATTTTAACATCTCATCCAACAGTCGGAGCAGTCCACTTGCAGTGGTCTTCCTTCACGTGGCACCCAATTAGGAATTTTGATACTTCTGAAAACTTTCGACCCGGCCAGGATTCGAACCTGGGTCCTCAGGGTGGGATGCCAGCACACTAATCCAGTCTCCAGGATAGCAGTAGGATCATTCCATCTCATTTCTTACTGGTTGTTTAACCTACCATCTGGCCAGAGAGGAAGACAAATGCTGAAGTTTTAAATATGATAGTTGATGTCAGGAAGTTTCTGGTAGTAATCCTAACAAGGGAAAGAAAGTAGATGGAGGAAGTATTGAAATGTAGTGGGATGTTATTAAGACTTTGCTAGAAGGGAAAATGTGAACAGAGTGGGAGACCGAAAAAAATAGTCTTCTTAAATAGCATAAAGGTAGGAAGGTAAGAAAAAACAAATGAAGACAGAAATACTGTAGGGCAAACAAGAAAAAGTTCTCATGGTATATAGAAGTAAATAGGGTTAGGGACCATCCAAAGCCTACCTTTAATTCAAGCAGAATACCTCAAAATGGAAAAATTTTAGATTTACATGTATACAATATTACATAATATGGTCCATACAGCAAATTTCATATTTTATGAACTTTAAGCAAAACCTTCAGGAGTTCAAGGCTTGCAAACTATACCTATATTTGTTATATACAAACTATACCTACACATATGTTGAGAATTACATTGGTTACATAGTTTTGGGTGTCATAAGAGTGGGCTACTCTGTACTTATTACCAGCATTAGTTTGTTTCAAAGGTAAGCAACTTCAAGAGAGAGCATGCGCTAAGTGTCCTGTATTGTTTTCATATTTTGAAATCTAATGGAAAGTTTGGGATATAATTTCATGCAGTGTTAGTGTTTGTAGCATTCTAACACAAAGGACAGATGTAAATCATAATGGAACAAGAAATTGAACAAAAATTGAGTTGAGATTCATAGGCATCAAAATCTTATCAATTAATTTACTGAGAACTTAGTAGGTATTGAAATTTAAAATTATTGCATGTGCATAGTTTTTAACTCAAGGAAAAGAATAGGTTGATGCATGTTTGAAAGTAAATTTCATCGAATACTTGTTCATTTGGACACACATTTATATATATTCTTTAACATTTAGTTGATTTTAATACTTGATGATTTATATTATGGATTGTATTTACAATTATATGACACCTAAAAATTAGGTTAAAAGTCCTCTAAAATGATCTGTATAAGTGGACCTAATGTATTCATGAGAAAGAAACAACTGAGGAATCTACAATTATCTATTTTGTTGTAGAAAACAAGTCCAGTCAATACTTACTTACCTCTAATGTCAGTGTTGTGCCACTCAAGTCTTTTCCTTTAAATTGACTGTAAAAAATACAAATAGCAACTTTACGAAAAACTTTGTACATGAAACGTCTCCAAGAAATAATTTCTCTCCATATTTTCAGACAGGGGAGTACTGATGCAGCGTTTCGACTACGTCCACTTAGAAATGGGAATTTCTCAAGAGCATCTACTCCAAATGCCAAGCATCCTGAAAAGCAGGCTATTCAGGATTAAGCAAAGACATTTATTTTTACAAAACTGTTGCCCAAAGGCACCAGATGGCAAGAGTAGATATGACCCTAAAAGCATAGGATATGTTTCATTGAATGCCCTAATATCTGGAAATGATGCACAATTTTGTAGCAATGTTGCAAAAGTCTCTATAGAAACTTATAATGCATTTCTGAAATCCCTTTAATGAATCCTCATTTTTAGATATAATGTATTAATTGTTTTGTAAATGTTAAAGCTTTGTAAATACACACATCTGTACGGCAATTAAATTTTTAACTAAATGTTTTACTGTGTTGTTATACTAATGTACTCTGTAATGCACTTATGAACCATATAAGTGTGTAGAAATCATTCTTTAATGCAATGGTTTGAGACAAAATTTTATGCTGTGCATACGACAAAGATATTAATAAATGCAATGAGGCAATGAGCATTGTAAATACAGCTAATGTCATGTGTTAATAAATTTTTTACAGAACAATTGTAATTACATATTTTCATTTAGGTGCATTTCGTAAGTACTTGTTTAGTGTTTAACCCTCATAGTTGTAATGAAATATTTTTTGATGAATAAATTTGTTTAAAATCACTTTGATAAAAAAATCACATCAGAGGTAGGTTGATGTTATTCAAAGGAAAATTGTAATACAGGTAACCATTTCCTATGCATGATGCAGGAAAAAATACTTAACTGTAAGTAGTTTTCCTGGTGAATTGGTTTCCATCTCACTCATCGAAATTTTACAAATATATCCTCAACCCATAAGTTGCAGGCCGATATTAGAGCACATTTTGGAGTACAAAAAGTGCATCATATGGGCCAGAAAATATGGCAGTTAAAATGGGAAGCAACCAATAGCAGAGGCTAATTGTGCCATTAGGGATAAAGGTATGATAGACATCAAATTTTCAGGGAATGGGGCAAGGGTAGAGATAAAACCAGCCTACTTTTATTGATATGCACCACAAGGGCCTCGGTCTCATGTCCCATCCAACTAACAGCATACTCCTTGAAGTGTTCTCCACATAGCACCTCAAGAAGGGATCAAGTTAAGTGTACCTCTGAAAAATCCAGCCACCACATGAATATGAACCCTTGCCCTCGTAGTGATAAGCCATTACATTAGCTAAGACACCAACAAGATAGTCACAAGGTAAATATGCAGTCATACCACCACCACACAGATCAACCTTCTGATGGGACATGTGTATGGGATACAGTCTCTCTTGGGTGATGCCACCATCAGAAGAAAGCTGATAAAACATTACATTTGCAATCAGTAAAATAACCTTGAAATTACTGTATCAAAGTAATAAAAAAAATAGCATGTACTTGAAGATGATGCCAAGCATCAAGAAATGGATAAAAATGAAAACTTATAATGGATTTTCAATTCAAGGATTAGTTTGTAACAGCTCACCAAGTTATGTATCCAGTTCCAAGGCAACACCTTCATTCCTTCACATTTCCTCCCACTGATGTCTTCAGTCACATCCCACTCAATGCCAAGTTTTAATTGTTAGAATCTACTTTGACATCATATATCAACTCATTTACAGGAAAGACAATTATAATATATTCCACCATGTAGCTAATGAGAGCATAGTTGAATCCAGTGACCATTATTTGCTAACTTAAGTTGGTTTTTGCCCACCAAGTATTTGGTGGAATATGATTACATATTATTAATGGTATTCTACCATTTGTGGTAGGTTTTGGATGGCCAGACCTATTGCCTCTCCTCACAAAACAAAATCGGGGGTAGGTAAATGTCTAGAGAAAACCTGACACCAAGTGTTTTGCCTGCTTTGCAGGCGAAACAATTGGTGTCAGGTTTTCTCTAGGCACATATTTTATTATTTATTTTGCCTTTTAGGTGTGATTGAGGTATACATGGGTCACTGTTTCTCAAACACACCCAAGTAACCTAGTGTGTGTTCCCCAATTCTCCCCTTACTTTGTTTTTTTCCTTGTCACTTAGTGCCAATCAAGTTTACAGTCTCAGCTTTCTTATTTTCATTACTGTAGAGAAAAAGAAGAAAATTATAGTTTATATCAAATACCAGCATTTAGATGCACCAATTGAGAGAGCAATGAACCATTATTGTTTAGATATTCAGGAGCCTAGACATTTTAAAAACCCACCCAGTTTTGGACAACTCTAGCATGAAAAATTAAGCACCAATAGACTTGCCTCTCCTAGATCACCCATAGATTGGAAAAATTCAAAGTAAAAGAGACTCTGTAGGAGACAGCAAGGAAAATTGTTGCTTGGTCCCTGTGGAGACCCTAATGCATGCAGGGTTGTTGGTGTGGGGTGATTCTATACATTTTAGATGCATCTTATTTATTCTGTCAATGCAGCAATGTAAGAACTAAAAATTATGCTGCAAAAGAATTTCATCCCTGAAAAATAATCAGAGGGGTAAGGAAAAGTAATCATTAACAAGGAATATTATCAAGTGCTTCCTATTTCTTAGACTTCCTGTTTCGAGAAAATCTCATTACCTTTATTTTCTATTATACTGTTTCTTTGATACACACCAAAATGACTGTAATCCCTTGGCTGACTGGCTCAAGCTTGGTCACCTGCATATCTCCTCCAAGAATGGATGTTCCCAGCACCTTCCTCCCTCTCTTCTGCCCATCAAAGCATTATGCGATGATAAAAGAAATCAAGATTACCAGTATATGACATTTTGTTCCAAGCTATTGTGGATCTAATGCAGCATGATTGCAATTTGAGCTGCATTAATTCTTCTCCAATGCATAAATTCTTAATTCTCCCCAAAGAATGTTTATAACTTATGTTGACTGCATTACACTGAACACTTATGTCAACTCACCAGCAATGATAATTAACGGGCCACAGTTGCACTGCAACACAAATCTCCCAAATGTCTTTGTTACATTAATACTAAGCGATGGCATAACAATATTCAATGTTATTCACAACTCAGAAAACATTTTCCATGTAAATAAATATTTATTGTATTGTACAAAGGTCAACATGATTCACATTGTAAATGAAGGAATGTTTTGACTATTACAATTATCGGAGTGGATTCTTGCTTTAAAAGTCCATCAAACTGAGTTAGTATAAATCAATGAAATTTCCCTAACTCTATTTTCTTTTGTATGGCTTTGATTGAGCGATACAGGAAGGAGTCCACTATCCCTGCAACAGTCCATAGTCCCCCAATAATTGCACACAGGTTGGTGACAAAGTGCCCCAAGGACCTGTTGGGAAACAGAGAAAAACACCATTTAGAGAAAATATAATTCTAGCAAACAGTGATATTATTTTAAAATATTGTTCAGCTGTAGCAAAAAAAGGTAAAAGATACAAAAATTCAGCGATACACATCATTATTGACACTAGAAGTAAGAATACTTGATATATATTTGAGTCCTCAGTGGATCAACTGCTCAAGTTACTTCACAAAATAAATTTTCATTCACTGGAATCAAGACTTGACAATGCAAAATGCTTTCAATGTAGTGAAACAAGATTCCAAAAATCTTTGCAATAGCAACGTATGTAGCAAGTAAGAGTCTCTTACTATTGCTATTACCCTAGTCACTACTGGTTCATGAAAATGTCATGTTACCTAAATTACCATTAAATCATGTGGATCCATCTTAAAGAAACTGTACTTCATTCCATGGGTGAAGGGGAAATATAATACAAAAGTAGAAGAGAGGCATTATTTCAGTTTAGTAAGGACCTATTTAGAATGCCGCAAGTATTTAGGATCCTTGGGAGAGTTTGTTGGTAAATTTCAGAGAAAATCCATTAAGTTTGTAAAAAAAATTGTTATGATAATAAGATGAGCATGATGCCCTATTATGAGGGTAGTACAATAAGTCCTTAGAAAATCCAAGAGATGGCACTCGTAGTATCGAAAATAAATTTTTTCCATTAAATAATACTCCTAACTAATCAGCTGTATCCACCATATAGTTTCCAGGTTGTCATCGATTGTAAAGTAAACAACTTTAACTTGACAATAAAAATGGATAAAAATGAGTTTCGAGCAGTGATTAAACACGTATTTGAAAGGGTTGATGCCAAAAAAATCAAAGCTGAGTTGGACGAAGTTCATTGTACATCTGCTCCTGTGTTCGCAACTGTTTACAATTGGGTGAAAGAGTTTAAACGTGGTCGCATATCCACAAAAGGTGAATGCACATCCAAATGCCCTGTGGAAGCGTCTATCCCCGAAATGATTGACAAAATCCATGATATGATTTTGAGTGATCGACGACTCATGCGCGAAATAGTAGAAGCCATAGGTCTATCACAAGGTACAGTAGCTTCAATTTTGCACAAAAAATTGGGCGTGAAAAAAATTTCGGCAACATGGGTACCACGTTTACTCGCAGCAGAGAATAAATGTGGATACACACCTGCGCAGTTGCAATGATCAAAATTATGGAATTAAAGTTCCAATTTTTACAAAATCCACTGCATTTACCAGATTTGGCCCCCAGTTACTATTTCTTATTTCCAGACTTATGTTGAAAAATAAAAAAAATTTGCCCAAAAAAATTGTTTTTTTCTAAGGACTTATTGTACCACGCTCGTAGAGGAATTAGACTCAAATAGACTCAAGCACAGATGGATATAAATATTCCTTTATAAATATTCCTTTTACAAAATCAAAGTTAATGTTGTTGCAAGTGGGAACCACTGCAGTACACATCCAGTGTATTCGTAGGCACATGTGCTTGCATATATTAATTGATTTTACATGTGTTTGGATGTGTATATGTGAAAATAAGTTTTTCCTGAATATTTACATATGGGTGGGCGTGAATTATGATGTTTTTGTTGGTATTGCATGTAGTTGTATTCTATTTTTATGGGTGGTGTCCAAGCACCTCCACCACATGCCCTCGGGGGTTATTGAGTAAAGGTAGATATACATTTTGCTGCTTTCAAGATGAGCACCATCAAGGAATATCTTTTGAAAAAATTATTGCATAGGTGTGATACATTGTGTACTTGTCTCCCAATAAACATCTGCAGACAGTGTGCTTTCTGTCAGATTAAATGAAAAGCTGTGTAGTCCCTCATCATTCTTACTCATAAAAATCCCTAAAAATAAATTAACTTCATCCTTACACCTTTTACAGCTTTGCTAGCTAGCTACAATACCACAGCTGCATAAAAACATCTTGAAAGTCCTTAACCTCTACTCCTTTTCTTACACAACATCCAAAGAACACACATTTTTTAAAACAGAAATAATTTTTAAAGACAATTGCTTTTGCATAGGTACAAATTGAAATAATCCAGATCAAATGTTAGTAAAAATTTAGAACAATGAATAGCCCACCCAAAAATCAAACCTCACCCAAAAATACCAGAGGTTACAACCACAGGAGGTCAGAATATCTAACCACTACATCTTCACTATGCAGTTTTTTTTCGTGATTTAAGGTCAACTGTACAGCATGGATTTTTCATGTCAGGCAAGCTTGTTGAGTATTCCATGCCTTATTGGACAAAAACTATACTGAACACAAATCTTTTTGCAACTTAAAGGCATAAATTCAGAATACCTCTAATTTAGTGGAAGTCTAGTCTCAGGACTATCGTAAAGATTAAAATGACTGTGAAATAATTTCATTCAAGTTCCTTACATAAAAAAACAGATACAACATCATCAACAATACACAAGGAAAGAAACAGTATAATCCACAGAATATTTTTGATTCATTGACCCAAATTTCAACAGCTTATGCAGCCATTTTTCAAGGTGTTCACTGTGTAACCAGTATTACCAGAACCATGGAATGTATTCCTTATATTATAAAAACATTTCAATGTAAGAAAAAAGCTACTTACTTTTCTTTTTCGGTGTACTTAACCATCATAGGAGACAATTCATAGCTAAAAAAGACACCTGGCATCCCAGATTCACCATTCACAATGGAGACAACCTGAAAAGGTGTTTGATATTCATTAATAAAATGATTTGAATTATATTACAATAGTAATAGAAGTTCATTAAAACTATTAGACTAAAGATGGATCATTACAGCACAGTATAATTCATAAAAACTCGGGGAAAAAATATAAGCAAAAATTTTATTTATAAAATGCTTTTTGTAGAAGTAGACATTTAGCTAAACTCTTTATGATAGAATCTACAGAACCAAATGGAATTCCAGTGTAATAAGATCAGGATGATAATCAATCACTTGGACATATTAAAAAAACTCAAGATGTTTACTAATTACTATTTCACAAGAACAATAACCAGTTTTATCCAGCAAGTAGCTTTGATTTGATTATTTGAGGCGAGTGTGAAAGTATCAAATAAAATATTCTTATATGCATGTATATGCAGAGCTGATGGTTGCTGTACAACAGTCTCTATACATAGCACATTAGAAAAATCAGAAGCAATGTTTTCAATTCCATAAAATGATTGAAATCATAGAGTGAAATTTAATAAACATCAACAAAGAACCTATGAAATGGGCCCCAATATGATCAGAGCATTTTGGCTTCTTTCCTGTGTAAGCTATAAATATCGGCCAGATTTCATGTAATTTTTAACTACATGCAAAGAAATGGCAAAATAATTTTATACTAGCAGAAAAAGACAAAATTAAGAAAATCTTGCTGGAAAAATGAAAATTTTATACTTTTCACTTCCACTTTTACACTTCATCACTGCAATTATGGACTCATAATGTAATGACAATGGTGAGTTCTGGGAAGTTCTACAATATCAATTAGGAGATGGAATAAAGAATACAGTTATGTAGGGCTGAGTCAGGTGGACCGATAGTGGGGATTATTAGAATGACAGTTACACAGTATCACAGAACAGGGTAACTTAGGACAAAATGTCTAACTTTGGACACTCCTATAACTTTGTGTAGGTTTGTTCTTCATTGGAATATACATCACAGAAATAGCTTTCTTTACCATATATTGCAGAAATGAGTAGAGATAATTTTTTCAGATATTGGAGTCTATTCAGACATTAGTTACAGAGTCAGAGCCAGAGAATTTTTACAAACCAAGAAAAAAGCCTCATAAAAAGTTGTAAGCATACAATCTAATCATTATGTTAATTTCATTTCTTCGCACTATTTCCCTTGGAAATATGTTAACAACTTCTTTTTAGGCTAAAATTTTATAGCAGCAGAAATGATACTTTTTCAAAAATTGGTAACTTCAAGAGTGCAGAGGGAGTAGTACATGAAGGTTTTTGGAGGAATTTCTACATGAACTATTCAAAGTCAAAACTGGAGGAGATCGTGAGGGGTGGAGAAAAAAGTATCCATATGGAACACAACAGAGAAATATCTAGTTCCTAGAAGTACTGCTTTGGCCAAAATTAATAAAAAATACCATTTGAGACTAGTCAGCAGGCAATGAGTTTTTTCGAATTCAAATGAAGGTCAGTTGATGGAAGTGTTCAAGAGTGGTGTTTCTTTTTCCATTTGAAGGCTCAGGCTGAAGGGAGCGCAGACGAAGATATAAATATCTTCATCTGCGCTCTTTGTTTTCAGATTCTCCCAGAAGTTGGGCCCTTTTGAGTGTGTGTGTGTGTGCGTTCATCGAGTGCTAGTGTGTGTGAATGGTCTGAGCTCGTCCTTTGTGGATAGGCACAGAGTGTAGAAACTTGTAGAAAATCCTGGTACCTTTAACGGGGTCTTCCCTACAGCCTCGTGAAGGGTTACTTTTCCACCTAGAATCTTTAACGGGGTCCCACAGCCTCGTGAAGGATTCTAAATAGGATAGTGTGTTTGTGGCCGTGTGTGGTCCCTGGCGTGGATTAATTTCCCGTAAACCACCACAGAGGGTATTCTTGGTTGAGAGGTTGTGTTTTGGTCTCTTTCGTGGTTCCCGCAAAAAACCAACACAGCAATTAGTCTGACGAGAGTTGCGACTGTTGTTTACGCCCGTTTGTAGTTTATTCCCCCTTATTATTTTAACCTGAGGCCGTAGAGCTCTTGATTTCTTTCCATGCATGTATGGGCCAAATCCTTGACATTGCCCTTTTCCTAACACTATAGGCTACATGAATTGACCTTGTCAACAAATTGAAGCAGGAAAATCAAGGAACCCCTCTTTTAAAGTAAGTTTATAGGAATTTTCAAATGGGAAAATGGAAAATAAAATAGAACCCATCATGACATAAAGTAAGGAATTAAGTCACCAGGAATAGTCTTTATTGATAATTCACAAGCTCTAAGGCATGGAAATTAAAGATGTGGAAGGATCACCAGAATTATTTTAACAGCACTTTCTGTGTTTCTCCTACAAAATTTCCCGAAGACTGATTGGGAGTCCTAAAACTCTGAGAGGAAGAAAATCCTCATGGCAAAAAGGAACAAGTAACATGATAGAGACATAAAACTGTACATGATCCAGACTCTTCCAATGAAACTGAATTATACTTGGAAACCACCAGATAAATCTCCCATCAGTCTAACAAGGTTTTTGAAGATTATGAGAATGATCCCAAGCAGATGTCATTCAATGGTTTCATCAACTTCTTTGAAACAAGATGAATTGGTGCCAGAGTCATGTAATACAAAAAAAACTCAACACAGCAGCAAATGATCATCATTATGAAGGAAAAAGTAAGGGAATAAAGGGAAGAAGAGCCAATAGAATGAAGTTCAGATCATATTTCTTGAGAGAGAAAACACAGTGAGAAGATAGAAATTTAATATACCCTGTTATGAAGAATGACACTATGTTAAATATGACTAGATTATTAATAAATGGACACCAGTGAAAGACATTCTTATTTTTATTTGATGATATTAATCTTGAAAGGATTAATGAAAACTTTGTTGCAATTTTCCACAGTTAAAACTTTATTGCCGACCATGGTTTCGATACACTGTATCATCTTCAGGTGATTAAGATCAGGATTAAGTGAGATGATTTTTTTAATGCAAAAATAAAATGTTCCATTTTCTATATTGATCATTCCTGTACCAATCCGAATAACCTTAATTAATGAAAGTCTTCAACGTAAATATCACTATTCACATGTTAACATTACTTTGAGACTCTGTATTGTCATGTTAAAGACAGAAATAGTTTTCTTTAATTTCAAAAGTTATTATTCACAAGCATAACATCAGATCCTTATAAAATATATAATTGTCTAAATATATTTTGCCCTACGAAATGAAAAATAAATAAAACATTATTTTAATTATATACAAGTATAACCAAACACCACATGGCATTGTTATTTTTGCTTGAAAAAATCTTACCTTTTGATGTCTTGTAACGGAGAATTGGTTAGTTTGTAAGATCGCTCCATCTTTTCTCACATATGTTGTAGGAACTATTTTGATGTAGTACTGAAACATTGTGGCCCCTGAAAAATCAAGAACATATGAAGCACTGTTGGAAAAAATGAAGGGTGGAAGGAGGTATGTGGAATTGAAGAGGAGCTTATTGTAATATTTAGGGAGTCAGGTTGTGCTTTGCTGGGAAATACAAGGGAATAATTGTTGCACTGTTGTGCAGCTTGTGCCCATCCAAAACCTACCTTAGCCAATAATTACCATAATAATAAGCACTGATTATATTATCCTGGTTGCACACTATGGTCAACAAAATATTTCACAAAGGAACGAGGTTTATATACAGTATATTCATAAACATGTTACATATTTTATAAGCCCCAACATATTAGGGATGTGGAGTCAATGTTTTCCCAAAAATAGAACAAGGAGTTTAGTTTAGCACAGTCAGAGCTGGAAAGTAATGAGTCTCCAAAATCCAATTTTGTTATACTCCATTGCATATGGACACCCACTTTAATACAAGGGATATAATCCATTTTCTTAAGTATTTACTGGTAATAATTTTCAAAATATAACAAATTAAGTTAGTATTTTTAATTTATCATTATCACAATAAGTGTTAATCAAAGACATAATGCACAAGGGTACTTTGAAAATTCTGTGTAAGACCAGATGCATGTGAATGCTTGTGTGTATCAAAGTTATTTTCAGTTAGAGGCATCTCTTAAAGGAAAATACACCAAGATTCAGCCAGATCAGTCAATTACTCATGAGTTAGGTGTTCATTTGAAGCAAACAAGTAGAAATATGACCAAAAAATGGATGAAAGAGAATTTCATATGCTGTTCAATCATTATTTTACAAAAAGAAAATGCCTCGGGAAACTACAGAGGAACTTGATAAACACTATGGTGAATTTGGGCCACCAATTATGATAGTTTTTATGGGGTATTGAAAGTTTTGTGGTGGTCACATGAGCACAAGTGATGCTGAATGTTATGGATACACAATTTAGGCCACTACTCCAGATTCATTTATAAAACCCATGATGCAGAGATGAACGATAGAAGAGTGAAGGTGCATGCCATTGCTGTAGGCAAATTGAGTACATGGTTACATGATATTTTGTATCAATATTTTGACATAAGAAAGCTACCTGCAATATGGCTGATGTACTGGCTCAGTTAACTAAAAAGGAAACCATGTAACATGTTCCAACTCTGGTTTGTAACTGAGCCCATGCCGGTTTTGTCACAGTGGATGAAATGTGGATTGCATGCACTACCACATTCCTGTGCCAAGGACAGTCCATGCTATGAGTTGCTGGTGAAGAGCATACAGTGTAGCAGGCAATGATCATTCCTACAGCTAGGATGGTTATGGCAACTTTTTTTTTTAGATTTGCAAGAAATAACCTTTATTGACTAACTGAAAAGGGAACAAATTATTGTAAGTACACACTATTAAACAAGCTGCAAGAAAGACATCCACGACTGGTCCACAAAAAAGTCCTTTTCCATCAAGACAATGAACTAACTCACTCCTCTACAGTTTTGGCTACAAAATTAATGGAATTACAATTCTAACATATTCCCCCAAACTCCAGATTTGGATCCCTCAGATCCATTCTCCAGCATGAGATATTGACTGGTGGGAAGGAGATTTTGTCTAAATAAATGTCTATTTTGAAGAGTTAAGAGCAACAAAATGTTTAAACCTCGAAGATTATGTTAAAAAATAAAAATAGTACATTCCAAAAAATTGAGTAGATTTCATTTTTACAAACTTTTCCAATCACCCTCAAATGCAATGGGACAGTTAATTTATACTCGTATCCCAAATTACAGATTTCCTAGGCATATTCAAAACTAATGACTATTTTCACCTCACCACGAGATCACCAAAAACTCATACAATAAACGGGGACAGAAGTTATGCGTATATTATGCATTGTAAAAAAAAAAAGATTCTTCAATCTTTTGCATTTGAGCAATATATGTTCATATTAAAACAAAAAAGTTTAAAAAATCATAATTCTATAAATAAAATATTTTTTTCTTTCGTTAAAACTATTTTGCCTTTTTTCTCGTTGCAGTTCTCCCTTCCAACATTATCTTCTGATTTCTAACATTCATTTACCCAAGTTGAATTGGCTATAAGCAGCCACGACACATCCAACACTAAAAATACTTATTTGAATAACTTGAATTTTCAGTCTTCGAAAATCATATTACACTGACCAAATACACACCACAATTCACAACACTTGCCAATAAATTGTACCCCAAAAACAAAACCATATCATAGACATAATTATTTGTAACCTAAAAGTGAATTACGACAATAGGAAATGGCACAGAATCCCACACCTTGGCCAAATATCTTCAAAAAGGGGCAAACTCCTGCCAAAAGATAAAACTAAAGCAACCTTTTACAAAGAGAGAACCCTAGGTAATTTACTAGAAAATGCTAAGGAAAAAATCAGTGTAGGAAAACGCAATGGAGTATACAAGCTCCAATGTGGTGACTGCAATTCGAGCTTTATTGGGAAAATGAGACTAAATTTTCAAATAAGAGGCAAAGAATACAAGCCATTCATTGCAAGCAACCACTCTACCTCCAAAATTGCCTAACACCTCATACATCATAAACATAGTAGCGATTTCAAACCAATTATCCTACACAGGGAAAAGAATGGCCCCAGACTTGACACACTCAAGCAGCTAGAAATTCTTATAGGTTGAACTTCTCCACATGAAAACATAGTAAATGAGCAATTGTACTCTTTTTGGTCACCCCTGCTTAATCTGTTCTCTTCTAAACCCAACCCAGATGCACTACACCAATCCTTGCAATGACAATTCATTACCTGCTCTTTCGTTCCAAAAAAATCTCTCTCCCTCCCTTCCTCTCCCCCCCTAACCTTGCCCAAATATCCAGGTTTACATCACCATGTGAAAATTTGTAAAATTACCAATGATGATATGCTGAATCAATATATTTGGTGGAATAGCAGAGAGTTTCCTTTCCGAAGCATAATGTTTTTGAAGGTCTGAGGGTTAATTAACAGTGACCTTTAAACAATTTCAAAATCATTTTACAGAGATATTAAAGCAATCCTTGATTTCTATTATGGTATACCTCTTTTCCACAAAATATTATCTGGAACGCAGGTGATCTATATCTGCTACTTTGCCGTTAAATATATGATTCCACTGCACATCGATTTTTAAAAAAGATTTCATAATAGCAAATTAAGCCTGCTTGCAAATATTGAACAAAGCTAAGTGAATATACAACAGCCATAAAGATGTTCAGAGAGGAATCTAAGAATATTTAGAATGTTTTTTTTTCATTTTTGACGAGTCTAACACGCTTGGTTATCGAAATTCGTCCTTTTTGTAATTATGAAAATTGATTAAATAAAACTTCGGCGAATTGTGACAATACTACGTTCCTGCGTGCTGTCACGTACACCAAGTTTGAATTGTAGCTATTAAAAATTAGCGTCTACGCAGTTGGTTCGTCAAGTTACCAATAGAGGTCCGATCAAGCGTAATTGTAAAATTTTTTATCTGACTTAGGTTAACGACATTCGACCACAATAAGAACAAAATTCACCTCGATCAGCATATTAAAAAGAAAGGCAACTAAAATTGCCTAATACAAATCCCCGTAACCTTCACAGTTACGGGTAAGTTCTTCGTCCACGCTGCCAAGAACGGCGTATAGCGTAAAACTTATCTGTTATTGTCTCTCGGTACAGATATTGGTCATAACAGTGCATTAAGTAAAATCACAGGATGCCGGTTCCCATAGGAGGAGGATATCAGACCGGCCCCAGTTGCTGGGATCGGCTTAAAATGGGATTTGCTTTAGGATTTTGTGTTGGAATGGCCTCGGGCGCTATTTTCGGAGGTTTTTCGGCGTTAAGGTGCGGTTGAACTGCTTTGTGGGCTGCACTTGATACAACACTAAATCACGTAATGCAATAATCATGATAATGTAATCATATTGTTCCTACAGGTATGGCCTAAGAGGTCGTGAGCTTGTCAACAGTGTTGGAAAAGTAATGCTCCAGGGAGGTGGTACTTTTGGCACATTCATGGCAATTGGAACTGGAATTCGTTGTTAGCTTTCAAATGCATCGTTAGTGGTGGTAGTGATGGACCTTTATTAATTTTAAGTGCTCAATTCATGAAATAATGCAGGTGTAATGACTTCAGTTGACGATTTCACTTAATTCTGTGAGTAATAAATCTTTGAAATTATCCTTTTGGAAGTCGTTTGTCGGCAATTAATAGGAGAATAACAATGTACAGCTCTATGTTTGAACATTAAGATGTAAAAATTAAACATTTTTTTCAAAGTACGCTTTGATTACTATATCAATTTTATCCTTCGAACGAAAAAATAATTTCAACTTCCTACAAAATACCACAGCCATGCTCATCATCACTGGATAAATTTCATCTACGAAGTTGATCCAAAGCAATACTGACACGGCAACCTCTTACAAAAATCACAAGATATCTTTAATTCAAATTGATCAAGATATTTCTTAACATGTCACTGGGGATGGTGAAGACAATAAAAATTTAAAAACTTATGTAATTGGCATTCAATGAAATAATTCCAACTCTTTGCCCTTTAATACAAAAAAATCGGATCCTAATTGAATATATTATCAAGATAAAGTAAAAGTTCTTTGGAGTGGACCTCAAATTGAAATTTAAAGCTCTGACAACTTGAAAACATATTCTAAGAAACTAACTCAAGGAATAAGAACTTGCAAGATAAATAATACTAGTTACCAGACATGCTAGTTGTTCAATTTTGTTTCAGTGTCAGTTCTAGTATTGACCTTCAAAAAATGTTCAAGTTTAAATAAATTTCAATTAATGTTGGTTAATTGATTGTTATCTCAAGTCAAATGTGGTAATACTGGGGCCCTAATCACAATTAAATATCAGCTGTACTGTTACTTCATTCCTAACAAATACATATTCAGCATCATTTCCACTGAAATTACATCCCACTGAATGCTCAGATATGTGCTCAATTATATTTAATTGGAAATGTTGTACATCTCTCTAGATGAAACAAATGCCATGAAAAATTGAATTTCAACTGAAAACTCGAACAGATACCAAATCAGTGAAGAAAATGAGATTCTTAGCAGAGTAAATTTATTCTGTAGCAACATGATTGTATGGCTTTATATTCTGGTCATCCATGAACAGTGATTGCATCAGACATTAAAATGAGTAATGCAGTCACTTTGGTTCAGAACTGTATTCAAAATGAATATGATGTTCCATTGTCAACAAAATATTTGATGATGATATATTTATCAATTTGAGTCTGTCCAATTGTTGGAATGAAAAAGGATGGGCAAATACAGTCAGTAGGTCTTGTTCTGAAGCTGTCAAATGAATAGTTGGAAATGTGATCACCGGTAGATGACAAACTGCACCCTGTTTATTTCCAACTCAAAAAACAAACATTTGAAGAGACTTGAGCAGGATGTCACCTGCAAATGAGCTCTCATATTTGCACTTGAGAGAAAGATCACTAAAAATCCAAGAGACATTCATTTCATCAGCCCTTAACACTCCTTGGGAAACAACACCGAGGTCTGATTAAAATTGCCAAAAAAAGACCAAAATCTTCCTTCAAATGAGCATTGATTCCAACATTATTTAAGCTCAACCTAATACCTCAACTTCCAATTTCTTCGTTGGGTATTCATTTTATTTAAAACAAATTGAAATACCTCAGCCACATCAATTATGTTCTTCCAACTAAATGCAAGGATAAACATGCAGACTATTTACAATTTGGGGAATAAAAATTTGTTTCATGAACAAAACGAATTGCTTCTTAATTCAGTATGGATAACATTAAGAGTTGACAATTAACAAATAAAGAACATCTCTTGACCTAACTGCCCACTGTATTCTCTGCATAATTAACCTAATTCATGACATTATCATCATATATGCTCAAAACAGCAAGTAAACCCAAGGCATTTCCAGCCAATAACATCACTCCATTCAAAAATTTCCACCTGCTCATTGTTTATTATTACATACCTTCCAGAGCTATACCTTCTACACCATCAATAGGATTTGTTTTCCCAGGGATATTTCTGCCAAATGACAAATGGCGAATTCGATGGGAAGTATTGAATGAGGATGAGGAAAATGGCTGCACATCATGAACTGAAACACAAATTATTAAATTTTGAAAGTGATTTCTATGAAAAATAATTCACGTGATTCCTACATCATGAATACTCACCATGAACATGATTTATTGAAAAGCTTTGGCCCGGAGCTATGTGGAAGCTACCTCCTACCTAAACAAAAAAGAAATGAAAAAATGCACAGGATACTGAATTCAAATTTCCTTTTAAAATTAGCAAAATTATAAATAGCACAACAATAAAAAAATCAGTATTTAGTATAAATGTTGGCTAATAAATAATCTTACTTTAATCTACAGATCTTACTTAGAAAAAGGCACTGAGCTTAGTGAAATTAAGGGGTCTGTATCATGGGTCATCATTCGAATTTGCATGCCAATAAATTCTGCAATTACACCTTTGGAATTCATATATTTTAATTGCTTCATATGCATGGAGCCAAATGCATGTTAATTTTTGCCTAGCGTAAAAATATTAATACTGTTTCTTCTGGCCTTACCTTTTCTTTTACTTTCTAGTTGAGCACAAATACCTACTTAAACACATAATGATGGTACAGTATGATAGTTTTCACTGCAATTTACCACGAATACAAAATTAGCAATTTTTCACAACATTTGGTCTCTTATTAGACTTAAGATAATGCTGTCAACTGAACACCCTCTTCAGAAATTCTGCACTTGTATACTATTAACATACCTCTAACTATAAAAGATTTGTATAAAATTGTTGGTAATAATTTTTTTATGATACGTATGTGAAGTGCTGAGTTCAGACGATCAGTTGCGTGTGTGCATAATTGCAGATTGTATTGCTTTGATAAGATGACAGTGCACGCCATTATCACTGAAAATTTGGCAATGCGAAAGATCCGTGCTAAACTCTGCACTGAAGATTTTGATGGATGACCAAGAGTAGAGTCAACTGTGTCTGCTTGCAAAGACTTTCTGTAAAGAGTTGAATAAGACCCCGACTTTTTGGACAGTACCAACTTGACTCCAGCAGACTATTCCCAAAAGTGAAATCCTCCCTCACAGGACTCTACCATTGGACCCTAAATGCCATCAAAGAAGCTTACATGAACACCATTAAGGACCTTACGGAATCCACCTACCAGGGAGCCTTCGAGTCATGGAAAAGCCACTGGCAAAAGTGTTAACACTCAAGGGATATACTTTGAATTTTGAGGCATTGTAGCAATTCTGTGATAAATTATATTTCCAGAACTTTTCCCGACACCTTTTATACAAACCATGTATAAAAATTATGAATTAAGGTTAAAGCTATAATATAATTTAAAAACAGAAAGGTAGAAATCCTAAATAACATAATATTGATGAAATATCCACTGTTAATCACTGCATACTGGAATGATATTACTTGCTAAGTAACCGGCAATATCAGATAATTCCCCAATTATATGCTCATCTACTGAGATATAAGTAATGAATGACTCAGGGACTCCTTTTAGTGATTTTGACAATATTAGAGCTTACATCAGGATTGAGGCTTCCAATTGAAGCTGATAAATTATACATGAACAAAAAATTGCAATTGCAAAAAAACAAGAATATAAGATAGTGAACAATGTCCCGTACCCTTATTGTTCTCCATTTATTAATGCCTTCAATCACAATTAAGTTTAAAATCAATCCCTCTGCCTTACGCATGGTGTAGCCTTGAATACAGCCATAATTATTTTAATCAAGTGTAAACATAGGGTCAAGGTGCAAGAATATAAATCAGAAACAGACGTGTAGAAGGCCATTTAAGAGGAATTTGTCTGGCTTTGGTCATCAAGGTACTGGCACAACATAGTTTTCTCCCGTGGATGGGTTTTCTGCTCTTCGTAATACACTATTAGCTATACACAAGTGATTATCTCATGAGATTTATCAAATCTGCCAGTCCAATAGTCCTCATTAGAGGAGGATGTAAGCAGTACAGATGATATTTGGCCTGGTCTGACAAGCTCAACCTGACCATTCAAATCCCATTCCACCCATATATTCTGAAATCCAATCCCATGTACTTGTGCATGTGACCATTAGGCTGCACTTGAAAGTCAGAAGTAGGAAAAAACAGTTAAGCAAAAAGTAAATAAAATGTTTGCACAACTACTTCTAACCACAAAATCAAAAAAGGAGGGATCCATGGAGTGATCAAAAAATTTTCAGAAATTTTGTAGAGATGTATCCCATCTTCCCATTTTCATGACAAGGCAGTGATGAAAAACATCTTTATTAAACTTTAGGTATGAGGGATATTGATAATAACATTCCCCATAAACAGCAATTCTCTATTCTCTCAATGTATAGCATAGGCATATGCCCACACATACACACGTATTTCTCTCTTCCAACATTATGTTAAGCCTAATAGGTATGATTTTATTTTTTTTTTGTTTAAAGCATATAGCCAGGCAGTGAAATCAGAAAATTGGCAAGTCACACTACACATATGAAATACATATCTACAGATATGCCGTTCACACCTGAATGTCTAAGTCTTGATTAGCCAAATTTGTAATTGCACAGATCGGATCTTATAGATTTAGGCCAATGATTATCAGTTTTGTCCCTTCGCAGAATTGATCAGTGGGTTGGATATTTCGACGTTAATATTTGATGGAGTATTTCCCACTTCATTCCAGATATGTGAGAATGGGCTAAAGGAATTGGACTATCATTCAAAATCTGATGGGAAATCCAATTGTGTGTTGGTCCATAGTTATGGGTTTGGTACCATTCCCATTTCTGAGTAAAGATGATGGAACATATAAAATTGAGTGATTGTAAAGAGATGCCAAACCTACTCGATAATATGTATTGGCAAAGATGAAGTTGAATAATTCTTACCCTATTGACCTCCATGTAGCCATATATTTGACAACCCTCTTTGAATGCATTTTCAACCTTATCTGAATTTTTTTCCATTTGACACTGCTCAAATGCTCCTATATCAGGTGGTAGTTGCCATCTCTTCTTCCTATAAGCTTCACGGACATCCTCACAAGTATTACAGCACCTGAAACATTACAAATAAATTGACTTCTTTGGATTATTTTAAAATATCATTAATTAAACCTCAAATCTGATGATGGCATAACAGCCAAAACCAGTTGTTTTAATATTAAAAGTGTGGAAGTCACAAAGTGCTTATTTCTTTCTAAATATTAACAACTAATATTGAAATACTAAAAACATCAACTGGAAATTAAACCATCGAGAACTTTGTTTATGAAACGATTACAGTTTTTATATAATACTACACATTATATTTATATATTTAAGTGGAACACACAGTTTTTCAGTTTGCTGTATCTTCTATGCTACTTCTAACCCAAAAATTAAAAAAAATGGGACAGGTGGAGTGATCAATGAATATTTTTTGCTAAAAATTCACATCAATGGCTTCCCATACGGTATGGAAAATCAAGAGAACTCTCAAAGGAGTAAACATTTAGCATACCAAGAATGGTCCAATGAGGATTGAGTGAAGAAAATGGGAATAAATATGTAAATATATGAGGTAACTGCTCACATACAATCGTTAATTACAGTAACATTTAAGAAAAATTATCTCCAACTACTATATTAACCAATTATCCATATTGAATGCACAATTCATATGGAAATGGTAAACTGGAAGGCAGAAAATTGCTCAGGTGCCTCTATAAAGATTAATATTTGGAAAAATACTTGGTTTGGGTGAGCAAACCAGAGGTACCCCTATGTCAGAGAAGTGATGCCTCCTGGACCCAGACCTACTAATATTATATGACTGGTCTGGTCACTAGGGAGCAGTAGTTAATGGTCTGACAATGACAAATGTGAACACATAAAAGGTTTTTGCAATCAGCGGATGTAAGTTTCTGACTTGAGTATTGGTTATTGGGTGGCCAACACTAATTCAAATGCATTAAGCCTTGTGAAATATGTCGGTCATTCAATTGGTCCTTAGAAAAAACAGCAAGAAAAATTATGTAGATTTATTGAAATAGAGTAGATTTTTTTATTTTTCCATAGAATTTCTTTGTATCTCAATACACTTTCCCAGCATTTCTCTAACTTTTTTAAGCTATCAAAAAAGTAGGATTTTGGAAGGTTCTCAAAATTGGCATCTGTGCAGGCGATGACCTCCTCATTGGACATGAATCATTTTCTGCCCAGCCATTTTTCGAGTTGGGAAATAAAATAAAGTCACTGGGGACTAAATATAGTGAATAAGATGGATTTTGTAATGATTCTAACCTTAATTTCATAATTTTCACCATCAAAACTGCACAGGTGTGCACTGGTGCATTGTCTTGATGAAAGAGAATATTTTTCTTTGCCAAATCACGATGCTTTTTCAAGATTTCTTCGTGTAATAATAATGCATTATACTCTCCATTTATCGTTTATCCTTTTTGCAAGTAATCGATGTAGATGATTCCATGTGCATCCTAAAAACCGTGGCTATCAACTTGAAGGCTGATTCCAAACCCATGGCTTCAACTATTACTTTGTCTCAGGAGTGTGTCATTGTACCTATGCTTTGTCCACAGTTATGTACTGATGCAGAAATGCCAAGATTACAATAGAAAATTACCATACCTAGCTTCCGAAACAACCACACAATTGAGTTTACAAGCTTGTATTCTCCAATGAAAGAAAATGAGGCACCACCTTGCCGAGATTTTTTCCCACCCAATTTTTCAAGAAAAACTGAAAACACTGTACCTTGTGATATTCCTGTAGTCTCAACTATTTTCCAAACTTTGATCTGTCAATAACTCAAAACCATACTGTGGATTTTGTCAATCATTTCAGAAGAAGTCACTGCCACTGGACGTCCCAAATGATGTTCATCATTTGTGCATGTATGGCCACTTTTAAACTCAGTTACCCAATTGTATAATTGCAAACACAGAATCAGATGTGCCATGGACATCATCAAACTCGGCTTTGATCTATTTTGGTGCTAAGCCTTTTAAATGTAAATGTTTCATCACAGCATGAAACTCATTTTTTTTCAATTGTTCTAAATAAAAAAAGTTTGCAGCTCCAATCGACTATGAAAATGAAACAATTAGATGGGTATTGATGAAATTTTAGAAGCAGTCTAGTGAGAAATGAGTTTCTCGGAATTATTGAACAATCCACACACAAAGATGAGTGAAATGACATCTGTGGTTGACCTGTGACCTGAGGTTGATGGCAATGCATAATCCCATGAATCGGTGAACATCATCATCACATTCAAGCAAATTAATGAATATATTCATAGAAGAATGTGAAAATTACTTCGCATTCAGACGGCTTCATTTTTCGATGCTATAGTTATCGCAAACATGGTGAACTGAAAGGGTAACCATAAGGTGCAAGTGAATAAAGGCCACTTGAGTAATAGAAACAATTTCATTGCCACATCAGCCAAAAACAAGGTGTATTGAATGTGAGAGCCAGTAGCAGTTCTGAAAAATGTGCAAAAACTAATGGTAGCAGGGATTATATGAAATTTGGTGCCATGAGGGACTCTTCTCAGCAAGAGAAATGTAAATAATCTCAAATCTTGGAAGTAGAAGAGGAGTATTAGGCATGAAAAATAATAACAAGAACAGTTCAGGAGGAATAATTTTCCACTGCCACAAAAGCAAACCTTGAACAACAGCGCATGGATTAGAATGAGCCACTACTTGAATTTTCATAGCCCCAAAAAAAACCAATACTTGTTCCATTATCACTCTCCATATTCTGCGGAAATTGATAAAAACATAATCAAGTATGCCAAGGTAAGGCAGGATAAAATGTCCTGAAACGCCAAACAGATTGTAAACAAAATGGTAACACGAGAGTTGCACACTGACATAATGCTCAGAGGAGGAGAGAAAATTTAAGAAATATAAGAAGAGGGTTTTGACTACCAAAAATAAGAAGGAAAAAGAAACACAACTTGCATAAAGCATGTGTACCATCAGAGACCAACCACAAAATAAAAGGCATTATGATTAGCTAGGGATCAGTTCCTAATCCTAATCACGTGGACCATTTGGAACCAATTCAATGAAAGCAAAAAAAAAGGGTAGTCGCACTACCCTACTAAATCCCAGAGTTCTCAAAAGTACAAACAGCCCTTTGACAATTTCATATATCTCATCCTCCTAATAATAATAAGTCAATAAAATGCTCAAAAGTTAAATGAGTATGTTGAGATTTCAATTAAATTATTACTTTGTTAGCATGACCTGAGAAATTAATATTTGAAGAAGGGATCACGCCACATTGAGCATTTAGAAAGATTGCAAATGAAATTGGATTAAGCAATCATCTATGGTAAAGTGGAGACCAAATGGAAAAGTCAAATTATTAAAGAACAATGTCATCTCAAAGATATGATTATCAAATAAGAAGAGAGTGTCTGGAATACCTAAAGGATTAATAAGTTTAAGTGAAATTTACAGGTGAACAAGACCTAAGAAAATTTTCTACCTGAGTTATACAAGTTCACCCAGCATGCCTCATGGTAATACATGAAATATGTTACCTTACCTATATGGTTTATTATGAAGAGGCGCAAGGCAGGGTTGTTCATTATCACTGCTACTTTTCAACGTATATGTGGAGGAAATGATTAAAGAGACATGGGAAGAACTGGAGGTTGGAATGAAAGTTGGCGGCGAATTCGTAAAAATCAGTTGGGTTTGCTGATGACCAAGCTCTAATTTGTCAGTCAGCCAAGGGGTTGCAAGCACTGCTGAATGAATAGGAAACTCAGTGTCATAGATATGGGATGAGAATTAATATTAATAAAACAAAAGTTATGCGATTTTCCAGAAAGAAAAAGGCTAAGCTAAATATTAAAATTGGGCAAAAACTAGAACAGTGTACGTACCTCAGAAGTGTTTTGGACCAACAATTTGGTCGATTTAGTAGGGACGTAAGGAGAAGAATTGCACTAGAAAAAGAGGCTTTCACAAGGAGGAGGGAGTTGATGACAGGAACAATGCATAAGGATGTTAAGAAATAACTTTTTAAAACTTTGATATGGACTGTAGCTATGTACGGCATGGATACATGGTTGCTGAAGCAGGAGGATACACGTAGATTGGAGGCTTTTGAAACGTGGGTGCGGAGAAGAATGGAGAAGGTGAAATGGACCAAAAGGAAAACAAATGAGGAAGGACTAAGTATGGTGGGCAAGAAGAGGGGATGGTTGGGAGAAATTTTAAGGAGGCAGGAAAAATGGATGAAGGAATAATGGTCGGCAGCGGGATGTTGAAGACAGTAATAGAGGGGAGAATGTAAGGTAAATGAGGAAAGGACAGGAACAGGTTAGGGATACTGGACGGAATGAAGGGAGAATGAGGAACCTGATGTAGAGTAGGTTGCTGGATTCTATTTTGCTATGAGTCATAAAATATTTATTTGGTAGTCGTGTCTAACCAAAACCTACCTTAACCGGTAGATTACTTAATAATAATAATATTGTTTAAAAAGAATTCTGCTCGACCACTTACTTTAACTCTTCCGTTTCTGCCCCATAACAGCTTCCACACTTATTCTCGTCAGTTAAGTTTTTTACCGCCTGCTGCGAAAAGGAATTAAACATACAATTAAGTACAGATATTCCTAAAATGTTGGTGTGCAATTGCAGAATCATATCAGTGACTAGCGCACCAGGTTTTACATTAGTACAGAGAAAATCCTAAAAATGTAAAGCAAAATTCAGATGCTGTATGGCTTAAAATATTGTGTTCCCAGTAGTCGAGAAGCCTTGCTTCACAAATTTCGACGGGGCACTAATAAAAATGTCCTTTAATAAAATCAATAATCAGTCGGCCAAACTAGTAAACCAGAGAAATCGTAGGGGTGTCACGTGCACAAGGAAGCCTAGCAAAGTTTTGGCCATACCTCAAAACGCGGCGTCGCCGTGGCGCCAAGTTCTGAAAACCAAGCACATTATTAAACAATAGAATTAATTCAACATTTGTCCTATCTCAATGATGAAATAAAATGTCATTAGTAATGATTACCTTCAGTCTTCTTTGGTTCCTCAATTGGTTTTCCCTCTAAATCCAGTCGCCTTTTGAAAATATTGTGCTCAATTTGAAAATGTTGTTCTCCTGATGTATCCATGGCGTCTAATCCAAGAACTAAAATGTGATCATGGTGAAAAAATACTTAGGACATTATTCAAATGAAAAGAAAAACAATCGGTTACAAGACCAAATCTTCAATGCCTAAATCATATTCATTCTTTACACTAACAAATCTGCTAAAATAATACTATGCAAATAATATTGTCCTTACATGAACATGAAATAGTAGGTACTACTATGTCAATGTTAATTCTTAGCTTCGGTCCTCTTGACGTGTCAACAAATATCTCCTCCGAAATATTTGGAGTAAAGTAATCATTTAGTTCCGAAGTGAATAAAAGTACCACGATTATACCACATATAACAGTCACTAAAAGAAAAAGGCATATCAAAGTTGAGGTGGCAATTTAGTAAATAAATTAGAAAGGCTAAACAGAGTTCAATGACTAAAAACTCACCTATTGCACCTCCGAATGTCTTAGTCCTATCTTCAAGAGTCTTTGGATATGCATCGAGATGGCGAAATATCTCAACTAATGACTTTGATGCCATTTAATAATATTTGTTTTGATTGCCTAGGCCTGACTGCCAAAACACTTGCCTTCACTTGCTTAACTGTCGTCACTTGTCCTAAAATTTGACACCAAGTTTTTTGCGATAAGGTGTACTTTTTGTTAGTAAATAGTATAATCATATAAAGATTAGAATAAGAATGCTTATGTTAATTTTATAAGAAAATTCGCATTTCCGGAGATATTGAAATGGATTTCTCAATTCATAATATTTTGCTTGCGGCCGGTATAAACATATGAAGAGTGTGGGTTTTCGAGCGCAACTATTCGAAAAAGGTTTTAAAAGCATTAAAAAATAGTGAAGTAGCCAAAGTGGTGTAAGAATTTTCAAGGATGGCCGAGATAAATATGAAATGTGAACTCTCTGTGATGGTTAGTTAAGTATTACTGTAATTCCACGATACTCATTGAATGATATAATTCGCAGTACACTTATTCCATGTGTACTCTGATGGTAGACTAAAATTTAGTGTAATGAAAATTAATGGATTGTATTTTTTCAGATGATATCACCAATAATGTACGGAGACCCTCTAATTAAAGCAATATATGAGCAAAACACCAAACTGGGAAATAGTTACAAGTTAAACATTCAAAGCTGTCAATGTTTAGAGGTTCAAGTCCATTCTTTTAACCAGATACGCTTCTGAGACGACCATAAAAGTCATATTTTATTGATCGGAGGCGTTCAGTAGTTGTAATGGAGACTTAATATTCATTTGAGTGAGGTAATGTGAATCGCATATTTCCATAAAACTAAAAATAAAATGTAATTTTCAGAATGAACCTTCACTTCTGGATGACCTTAATTCCGGAGAATCGGGCAAGTTTAAGTTCGATTTCATAGTTCTGGTCATGGATTCAAGACTGAGAGATAGCGTCATGAAGGCAGAGGAGAACATTAACCACGTCCCAAATTTTTATTTGACATGTAAAAGGATAGCATTTGTATCTGGCGTAGCGCGTATGACTGAGCATAATGCCTGGGACCTTCGAAGAAAGTATAATTGCCCGGCATTGGTTGGAAACATCTTGGTAAGTATCCCTGCCCTCATATTAATATTTATCCAGGATTAAAGCCAATTGAACTTGTAAACAAAGTCCTACGAATGGCACTGTTCAAAACGGACGAGTACGAAGCGGTACTTTATATGAAGTCTGTACAACCATTGATATTTCCTTATTGCATGCCAGTTAACCTTGGCCCTAACATACTTTTTTCTTGTGACTATTTTATTTTTTCTTCTCAAAGAATTTCCCTTACCTGACCCCCCCTCCCATTACCCATCTTAACTACTAAAGGCCCTTGATAGCCTTTCCCTATTGTGTCATTTGCAATTCAATTGCAAAAAATGAAGAGATACGCCCAAAATTACTAAGAAACTGTGTTTTTTAACTGGTTCGCTTTTGTGATATGTTTACTAAATAATAGTTTATTTACTCCAGTACTGGAGGAATAGTTATGGATACTACAAAGAAATGATTTAAGATTCACCCATTAGTTGCTGCTGCCCACCCTGCTTTTCCACTAACGCGTGAAATGTACAGATTTTATGGAGAGTATGGTTTAACATTCTTTGTAACAGCTCCGGTCTTCCATAAAGTTCCTATTTTCAGAATAAATATATAGAGTTCAGCTGAGAGTGGCAAAATTATTTCTTACCTTAGCATCCCTTCTTCATTGGAATGTTTCTCACATGAAATATGACCTATGAGAGAATACTATTGTCAGTTCATGCATTTAGCACACATTTGTGCCCAAATAGTACTCCAGATTTAAAATAAATAGTTACAGTGAAATTTTAAAAACTCACAATTGATGTACAGACTGAAGACATTACGGCGGTGCATAAATACTTCAAAAATGTTTTTTCTCCTAGTCTAGTTTTGCTGCCTATCCCATTCTAGATTCGCAAAAAAGTAATTCCACCCTGATTAAATAGCGGTGCTGTATTCTAATCATCTCAAGAAATTCATTTAGTTTTACAATCGTTTGAATTATTGCACAAAGTTGGATTATTTAGCTTTTTCTAGCATTTTAAATGGCGGTTTTGTAGTTGAGTGGAAGGTTTCACAAGAGGAAAAGCATATTTTTTCTTCATTTTTTAAAGCAAATGATCTACAGGCCTGTAGTCCTGGTTTTTCCAGATTTTGAACATTTGCAGGTGAGGTTATGATATCATAAAATGTTTATATTTCATGATTTTTTTAGCATACCATTCCTCTATTTTTCCTAGGACATTTTCAATATTTTAATATCTTTTTAGGGGTAAGATAAGTAACAATTACATAATCATGCAATGATACCATTTGTGACTTATCTCGCTAGTAACATTTGGATATTCCCAAGGATATTTTTCTTTATTGGACAAATTATCAAAAAATTAAACATATTTTCTCCAAAATATCTTATTTTACTCATTTGTGCGAGGAAAGCACAGGCCAGGAGGTAGGGTATTAATTTTCAGTAGAAAGTACAGGTTTTAAAATCTGAGTGATGCCTTTTGACAACCATTTCTAAAACTCAAACTGTAAAGTCTTTCATTGTACTCAATTTTAATCCATCCATAGGCTGAATATGGGAAATACTGTCTCCCCTACCCTAATGTTTGAATTTCACATTCATTTGGGTTTAGTGGGGTCTGAGCTATACATCACCCATTTCTGTGAAACCTTCAGATTTATCACTCTGATTATTTTTAAGGAAGTGGAATTATAAGAAAATGGGGTAGGAAAATCAAGGAACTCTACACTGTGTGTGCAAAGAAGAGTCACATATATATATATGTACTCTGAATTAATTCCTTGTACTATCTATATATATATATTCATTCACATAGAGATAGAGATAAGGAAATGGGAAAGGAACGCACATAAAGGACAAACACAAGAGAGGTAGGGAAGGCGGACTTGAGCAGATCACAAATGTAAAAATATTTTCCTCGACCGGGACTTGAACACCGGATCTCTCCGCTTGCCGGGCGGATGCTCTAACCACTTGAGCTTTCGAGAAAATGTACTTAACACTGAAATCTGCGATCTTATAAAGCGCCAAAGTGCTCCGATTCATTGCCCAGGAGATGGTGTAAGGGAGCTGTTACACCCACCAAAGGAGAAATAGACACACACAAGAGGAGAATGGACAGTAGGTTAGCAAGCATACAACATCATAAAGGATAGGAACGGTGCGTTTCATGGCACGCATAGCCAGAAGAAGAGACTAGCCACATTGGCCAAATACACATTCAAACACGAAATCCCGCCATTTGGTGAACAAATATTCATTCACATAGAAATAGAGATAAGGAAATGGGAAAGGAACATACATATATATATGTATGTAGTACAAGGATTTATGATTATTTATGTTTCCATGGATTGAATTTCTCATATCAATTGCAAATAAATATATTATTATCATAATTCAAGGTTTAAGGGAATTAAAAGTTAATTCCTGAAACCTCCGCAAAAAACTTTCCCCTAAATCTCCTGTTTTTCATTTGAAAGAGAATACAATCTACGTTAGTAATTAAAAAACAGGGAAGTATCTTCTGTTTTGCAACTTGAGATGAAGGCATACAAATTATGCATGTCAAAGGTATAGAATATTTCCACCAATTTACACTGAAACTTATCAGTCTGAAGCACTAAAACCGCAAATAATCAAAAAATCAATTCACTACTCTTATTATTACTATTGCCATTTGAACAGTTAAGGCAGGTTTGTTATGGACATAGGCTGCAAAACAGGACAACACTAATTTCCTAGCTTCTATCACAGAATATAACCTGGCATCCAACATTACAGTAAGCTCTTCTTCAATTCCACATGCTTGCTTCCTCCATTCTGTCCAACATCCCTATCCTATTTCTACCCCTTCGTGTGTCTAAAATTCTCCTCTCTATCACAGTCTTCAACATACCATTGCTAATCAAAATTTTCAGCAACCATCTTTCTTACCTCCTTTGGATTTGCATCAGAGAGGAAACATAATTCAAATACCCAGATGATTTACTACTGTATACAAAAATTTCTGCTCAGGTGCATAAAAGGAAACATTGCTTGTACCCTTGATGGATTAAAAACTTGTGCATACTATTTCTGTAAAATTTAAATAAATTATAGCTCATCGCGATTACATTTTGAGCTCTTTGTTACCTAACAATATATCAAAGGAATAAAATGTGGTAAAAAATTAGAAAGATTGGTAAGTGAATTGTTTCTTGAGATATTAATTTTGATTGTCCCATTTGTAATATCTAGTTCCTGTTTCACCATACACAGGGATGTAAGATTAATGCAATAATTTCACTGTGTAAAAATCATTTGCCTATGACTTTGTAAAAAGTTACTTTTGCAGCACCTCCTGCAATTTCTTGGAATTTGTCAAAGGCAAAAACAGCCTTAGTGTTGAAAGTTTGCTTTAACCTCGTGGACTGTGGTGCATCACGCACAACTACAAATGCCAATGGCATTGTATGTACGGTATGCCATCACAACATTTTGTCCTAAAATTTCAGAGTTTAAGAGGATGCCTTAGCCTAACTTAGCTTAGGCTTAACTTAGCTTAAGCTTAACTGGCTAAAGCATTAGGCCAGACATTGAGGGATCCAGGTTCTGTATCCTGGTCAAGGCGAATGATTTTTATGTTCTGAAATTATTGCATTGAAATGCATATCCCACAGTTTCTTTGGATGGAAGATATCGCAGTCTCAATTTTAGCAGTAATGTAAATGTTGATGTCATCATTGATACTTAGAACAAATTAAAAAGTTTTCAATTCCTTTGTGCATTTAGGATCAAATAGAATTTTTCAGTTTATACAAGTGCATGGAATATTACAATTTACCTACTCTGATATTACTGAACAGAAATATTAAATGTGTGGTCATTGCAGATGTTCCCAAATTAATGCCATAATATTTTAGTAATATATCCAGCCACAAATGGGTGTTCACAAAGTCTTTTAAGTACAATGGATTCCTTTACAGGACCCAAAGGCATGCGAGTGCTTAGCCAGAAGAATATTGAAATTGATTGAGTTCACTTTGGGATCAACAACTGGATTGCCAAACATAACTTACAAAGAAACCTACGAAGACATAGGAAGTAAATCAAGTTTTAAAAAGTGAGGCAGCTGGATGCTATGCTTAAAAAATTGCATTTCGAACAAAAGTGTTTTCATCCCATTAGCTACCAATTGCAGATATAGTTTTAACCAAACCAGTGTATTGGGGCACCAACTTTTGCAACAATGTGTAAATGGTGCTTATTTACTCAATTTCCTAAGATAAAAATACTCCAAGCAAACTGTATACACCATAAAATTGTCATTGTGTACGTTTGTGATCTGACAAAACTTTGTTCTTAACCCATGACAGGTGAGTAAAACCTTCACTGTAAAGGTTATGAAAGATTTATAGTTTGCAGCTGATGGGAAAAATTGTAAGCCTTTATGATACTGTTTATAACTTTTATGAGTAATTTATCTCTAGTGTATTTTTGTAAAAAAAATATACCTAATTAAATGTATATGATGCCTTTGTAAGAGGCATAAACAATGATGTCCCATCTTTGGGTTAAATATATTCTTCTTAGCATTTCATGAATGCAGTACTCGCTTGTTGTGTTGAATTATAAAGAGTGATTTCTTACATGTTCTGTATATTTTATTTTGTATTTAACATGCTGAAACTGTGTAAATGAAATTACATAGCACTGAATAAGGTATCTCTGAAACCATTTAAAAACTGTGAGAGTAAAAATTGGTAATGTTATACCATAAAATCCTTTGCATGTGTTTCATGTAAAAACAGTATTATTTCAGTACCATTTTCCTTTAGAGAATAATAATTTTCCAGCTATAGCATTTACTCTATAAGGACTTGAAGCCTGTCACTAGCTGAATGCAAAAAATTGATTTAATGATATGTAAATATATTTGACAATCTTTGCCATACACTTGTTCTTAGTTGACTAAATCCTGAAGTCAATTGTTACCTGACCAATTGTAAAAATGTCCCCTCCTAATTGGATTGAATTTTATATTGAATGATTGCATACACTCTATACTGAAATGCTATAAGAAGACTTGATCTTTAATGAGAAGTCAAAATTCTAAGTAGTTGTTGAAAGCTTCCAAATCAGGGAATTCTTGAAATTATTGTTGCTTACTTTTATCCATGCCTTATATAGCATGATGAAACTAGGCCTGTGATTTATGGCAAATGTTTATATAATTGTATGGGACAACTGATGGACAATAGTAAATTGAACAGCAGTGTTAATTGGTTGAAGCAGGAAGGATGTGATATGTAAAATATTCCATCACTATGTACTGAAGAAAAAAGGTGTTGTTTGCATTTATCTTGTGAAAAACTTCCAAATATAAGAAATTAAATGAAACAATATTTTATGGAAACAATATTTATTAACCCTCCACATGGACTACAACCATGATGTGGTAGAAGAGCTTGTGAATCTGATGATATGGTGTCACATTAAAAACACCATTGAGGAAGGCAACAGGAAACCACTTAAATTGTTTTTCCCAAGATTTTTATGATGGACAGCATAGAGAAAATGAATCCTTGCAAAGCAAAACCAATAGCAGCCGCACAGAAGCTGCAGAAAAGACAGAATTAGTTAGAATAGAAACTTGGAGTTCTAGGACAATGTTGAGGGCAGGAATATCAGAGAATATAAAGCAAGAGATGGAAAGCAGAAATATAGATGTTTTAGGTCTATGCAAGGTGAGAAGGAAGGATAGCGGGGATTACTGGAGTGATAATTATAGAATAATATACAGCAGCAGGGACGAAAGCCAATGAGGGGTGGCCATAATATTAAATAAAGAAGTAGGAAGAAGCATAGTCAACATAGAGCAAACAACAGATAAAATATGAGGGTAGGCTAAAAACTAATGCACACATGCTTATAGACCACAAATAAAATGACCTTCAGAAGCACTCCTGAGGAATGTGGAAGTAACATTTCCCCTTAACATGCATGCACAGGTTTAAGGTCATTACATTCATCCACTGTATTTTGAGAAGCGGACTAGTTCTAATGCTATGTCAACGCAAGTTAAACAGCTTGCTATTATCAAATTTTCAACTGCTGAAAAAGTGACTCCTACTGAGATTCATCGTCGTTTAAAGGCTATTTATAGTGATGATGCTGTTGATAGGTCTACTGTAAATCGATGGGTAGTAAAATTTTGTGGTTGCAAGCCCGGAAAAGCCATAATTGTTGATGAAACACGCAGAGGACGTTCGATGTATGCCACAGATGATAAACATCGCAAACTCATCTAAGATTTGATTCGAAATGACTGGTGAATCACTCAAAAGCGCATCGCAAACCATATTTGAATACCCAAGGCACCAATAATCTTGCAACATAACAACGCTCGTCCACACACCTCACGTGCAACTGGAGAGGCTCTGCAAACCTGAAATTTGAACTGATTCCACACCCTCCTTGTTATCCCAATCATGCTCCTCGCGATTTTTAGTTTTTTTTCCTCAACTCAAGAGACACCTTAAGGGTAATCATTACACCTTGGACGATGAGGTGAAGGCAGCTGTCAAGTCCTGGATTCGAGAAAAGTTGGAAAAGTTTTTCATTGACGGAAAGGAAAAACTTGTTACGCGTTGGGAGAAATGTGTTAGCCTTAATGGTGACTATGTTGAAAAATAAATATAAGATTTTGAAACTTAAGAATTGTACTTCAATGTACTTTTTGCCTGATCTTGCTATTTGTTTTTGTTCGTGCTCTACAAGCATGTGTGCATTACTTAACAGCCTACCCTTGTAGCACTAATCCGAGGTAAAAGCAGAACTGACAGCGGTGAATATCAATGAGATGAAATAATAGCAAGTGTTCCTGAAAAGGAACATTTTGATAGTGAAGGGAAATTTGAAAATGATAGTGGAAGAAGGGATAGATGGTGGTTAGATAGGAGACATGATTTAAGACCATGGAATGACCACAGGGAGGAGGCAGTAGAGTTCTACATGAGGGATGGTTTAATCATAATAAACATTTGGTGTAACATCACAATTGGCATAGGTAAACATGGAAAATGCCAGAGGACTCGTGGAGACATCAATTAGAATAATTGCAGTTAGACACATTTAGGAACAGTGTGATTAATGAACACAGCATCCCAGGGGTGGATGTGGATTCAGATCATAATTTAGTGTAAATGAATTTTAAAATCACATTCAGAGAAAAAACAGGAAAGAGAATCTAGGAGCATTAAGCAGGATGAAAATAAAAGAGTACAAGAAGACAATGGAAAAATATTTGAGTGGGAACAGGAAAATGGGTACAGTAGAAGAAAAATGTAAATATGTTAATACAGGGATATCAAAACCCATAAATGAAACTACAACTCCATAAATAAGAAATAAACAAGTTAAGGAAATAGAAAAATGTAAAGACATAATTCATAAAGTACAGTGAAATAAAAGCTTAACTGAGGAGGGAAACTGACAGGGCAAAAGAAGTATGATGCAGTGGAAGGATATAAAAAGTTTATCGAGGAAGGGTTAAATTGGTGCACTGTACAAAAAAGCAAAAGATCTATCAGTAAATAAGAAGAAGAAATTCATCCACATTATTAAAGGTATGTTAGGAAAGTTATTAATCGAACTGGGAAAGATTCAAGAGAGACCGGAGGATTTAAAAGGTGAGGATATTAGGCTTACAAATCTAGAAATGGAAAGAGAATATGACAAAGATGAGGAGAGTTTAGGACCATGCATACTTGAGTGTGACATTGAAATGGCATTAAGGAAATTAAAATCAAATAAGGCTGTGGGAAAAGACAACATCCCTGCAAAACTGCCAAAGGTTTTAGGAAACATGGAAGAAAGAGTTTATATGATTTGATATTTTAGCATTTAGGATTGAGATTTTTGAACAAATGATATTGTCACATCAGTGTTAGTGCTCTTCCCAAAAAAGGGATGACAGCCATATACGAGAACTGTATAGCAAGAAGTTTGACTTCGCTTGAAGCTAAAGAAGTACTTGAGAGCATCAATGAGGATAGAGAGCAGCACAAAAGAATACTATGGGGATGATCAGTTCAGGAAGGGAAGAGACTAGCAGTAATGAGGTCACTAATAGAGGAACATAGAATACAAACAGGTTGTACTTGTTTGTTTAGTAGATTTTGAGAAGGCATTTAATAGAGTAAACTAGTAAATTAATGATAATACAGGGGTGTCCATTATTACCAGGACTTTTCAATGCATATGCAGAGGAAATCATTAAATGAGTAGGGGAGAAGAGGAGATAGGAATGAAAGTCAGGTGGGGAGTTCATAAAATCAGATTTGAGGATGATCAAGCTTTATTTAGCCAGTCAGCCAAGGGGTTATGTGTTGCATAGGAACTCGCATAGGAACAGTCGCTGTTAGGAACAGCATGGAAACATGGGTCTTTGAAACAAGGTGGTAGGCATAGATTATAGTAAGATATATAAAGCAGGGAAAGGAAAAAAAGGAACTCAGCAACTACCGTCCTATATCCATGACTAGTTGCCTCTGAAAACTCATTGAGAGGATGGTGAATCTATGGCTGATTTGGTAATTACAGAGGTAAACTCTTTCTGTAATTCAATGTGGTTTTCATGGCAGTAGGCCAACTATTGATCATTTGGTCCACACAGATTACTACTTCAGGGAAGCCTTTCTCATGCATCAACATGAAATAGCCATTTTTTGGCATATAAAAGGCATACAACAGAGTTTGCCAATATGTTTAAAAATTTTTAAGTATAAGGATAGGCAAGACCTGATCGTGTCTCTTTAACTAAGAGAGCAAGAGTCCCACAGGGCACCATCTCAAGTGTAACTTTATTCATCAATGCAAGCAATGATGTGGTGTAGTGAATCTGAACTCCAAAGATGGGCTCCTTGTTCATTGACTACAGTGATCTTTTGCCAATTACCCAAAATTTGCCAGTTTGATGTCCACCTAGCTTGGTTCTTGGAATCAATGTTAAAAACCTCCTACTTGTGCCCTTGTTCGTGATGAGATTTCAAATAAGTCTCCAGATTCAAATACAGCAAATATGAGTTATTTCATGGTTGGTATATACATACCTTAAGGTCCCAGTATATAAATGATG
Source organism: Hetaerina titia (assembly GCA_037158775.1). Taxonomy (NCBI): domain Eukaryota; kingdom Metazoa; phylum Arthropoda; class Insecta; order Odonata; family Calopterygidae; genus Hetaerina; species Hetaerina titia. Next base: position 68,641,980 of record CM073778.1, on the reverse strand, counting down.
GGTCTTCAACATAGCAGAGCTCAAGATAAATGATTCTTATACAACCCTCACATGGCTAGCACATAGCATAGCATATAACTGTTTAAAACCTGTAGGGAAAACTATGTGGTACATAATTAGAACAAAATGCACAATTCACCTTGAAAATTGTATTTCAAGTAAAAACACTTGCACACAAAAGCAACAAGCCATGAAATAAACATGACATAATGAGTTAACAGTTCTCTGGGGATGAACAAATTATTTACAAAATCAGTCAGATGTAACAAATCTTACTTATCTATCAGGAGGCACATATCCTTCCAAACCTACTCCCAAGTTGAGCAAGCAACCAGTCAACCATCAGCTGTGGTGCACACCAGATTTAATTTCTCAGAAACCAGGATTCCAATCTGTCTTCCTAGATTCTTCTTTTATTTCATAACATATTATGTTATCACCAGGTTTGAAACGAACTGTTTGATCACTCAATTGCAAACCACACTCAACATCCATTTTTATGGAGTCCACTTCATTTTTCAGATGCCTCATTGAATGCAGCTCACCTAAAAAGACAACAATTGCACACAATAGTTTATTTTCATTAAAATCATTAATGATCAAGTAATTGTGATAAACTCATTTTTATTTTACAAAAAATAAAGCATTTCTCTCTCTCTCTCAATGATATACTTGTCCCAATTCATGTGGCAATCTCAATTGGGTTAGCTATGAAATTCTTCCAACACTTAAGGTCTAAACATATTGTATTAGTTGGCGGCATACACATAATCACACAGAAGCTTATCAAATAACTCTGCAAATTTTAGCTTGTCTATTTACGTTTTAAACAAAATTTTGAGCAGAGGGATAAAACACTATTATTTAGACAATTAAATCAAATTAAAATATAAAAACAAGTAAACAAGGACAATTAACCAAAAACATCTAAAAACATATTAGCCCATTTCAGAGTACTCTCCATTCTTAAGTCTATCCTCAAATTTCAGTTTAAAATGAGTTAACCTAAATTAAATGATTTATTTACCTTCATGTATGATCTCCTGTGCCCTATTCACTCGGAACTTTGCATTCTTTTTCAGAATCCCTTTTGTGCATCTGCACCCAGCCACTGGGACTTTCTTTTTACCTTCTGTGATGATAAACTCTTGGAGGACATTTGCTTCACCTTATTCATGTAAGTAAAAGAGAAGAGGATGCTTGAACTAAGAAGCTGTACACTGAATTCTGGTATTTGGACAACTTCTACCTATGAGAATACCATGATGAAATGGCTGGTAATCAGCAGATTATTGTTCAAAATGTCCAGGAGTATGAATCAGTATATGTGAATGTTTCAAGTGGAAATTGAAATATATTCTACATATCTGAATCCTTAATACGTCTGACACCTCTTAATATTTTCCTTGACACATCCGAATACTTTCACCACAACAACTGTAAAACCCTTCAACTTTACTGGTGCTACATGCTGTACTGTAGCTGGTTATCTCGTCAGGTAACTATTGGTTTTGAAAGAATTTCAGAGTAGTGATAAAAAGTTATATTATACCATAACTTTCCATGCATAGTACACAAAAACATATACAGTAAGGGTGCACATTCTGCCTAAAGGGTTTTTGATGTTGTTTTTGCATTGTTATTGTATATATTTTTGTTTGCATTTTAGCCAGTTAACCTTATATTAAATCATACGAGGGTGGTCCAAGAAGTTCCCGACCCAACAAATAAAACAATAATTTTGGAAAAAATGTATTTTTCCAAAATTATTTTGCAACATAATCTTCTTTCAGCTCTATACACTTTTCCCATTGATGTTCAATAAGTTTGATACCCTTTTTATAACAAGAACTGTCTTGCTCCTCAACATAGCCATTAACTGCCGACATCACTTCTTCACGGTTGAAAAATCTTTGACCAACGAAACATTTTTTTCCAGTTTGCAAACAGAAAATAATCAGAGGGGGCTAAATCTGGCAAATAGGGTGCATGAGGTAGCAATTCAAACTTTAATTCATGAATTTTGGCCATTGCAATAATGGATTTGTGAGCTGATGCATTGTCTTGATGAATCAACCCTTTCTTCATGGCCAAACGTGGCCACTTCTGCTTGATTTCTTCACTCAAACGTTGCAATAAGTTCACATAATACTCGCTGTTGATAGTTTTTTCCTTTTTCAAGATGTCAATGGTCAAAAACATCCCCAAAAAACCAACGCCATGACCTTGTCTGGAGATGAAAGTCTTCGCCTACTTTGGAGCCGGTTTTCCCTTTTGAATCCATTGTTTTCATTGTTTTTTTGTCTCGGGTGTGAAGTAATGGACCCATGTTTCATCCATCGTTATGAAACAGTGCAAAAATTCTGCTTTGTTGCTGTGAAACTTTACTAAACACTCAATTGAAACATCTTCACAACACTGGTTTTCCTTGAGTCTGAGCAAATACAGCACCCATCTTGCACATAGCTTTCTAATGTCCAAATTTTCAGTTTATATACCATATACTGCACTTTTTGAAATGCCAATTATGTCTGCTAGCTCATGCACTTTCAGTCAACAACCGTCCAGTATCACTTTGTGGATTTTCTTCACCATTTCTAGAGTCATCACCTCATTCGATCGACCAATGCAATGCTCGTCTTGACAGCTCGTACAGCCTCATTTAAACTCTGCTACCCAATATTTTAATGTTGTAAACAAAGGGGCAGACTCGCCCAGAGTAAAATCCAGTTCAGTTTTATAATGGTTGGGCTGAGGCTGAGGAAAAATAAAAGTATTTTACCACATAACGATGACCAATTTTCTCCATTTTCACAAATCCACTGAAAACGTTCACTGGAGACAGCTGCCAAATAAAGCTTCAAACTTGAAACATATGCTTTATAGTTCACATACTTTCTAATACAGTGATATTTTGCAAACAACTACCACCATCTCTAGGTCAGGTTGGGTACTTATGGGACCCCCCCATGCACCTATCTTAGAAATTTAAAAAAAAATAAAATTACATTATCTATATAAAGAAACCTCATCACTTGATATGATCCTGCTAAGAAAATGTGTCAAATTATTCTTCAGACAACCCATAGTCACAGGATGTCATGCATTTTGTTATACAGATTGTTTGAAATCTGTCCACATTGAAAATGAGACCTTTCTTTGATGTGACCATCTTTAAAGTTTCAAGGACTTTGACCTTGCACTGTCTCATGCTAACCCATGTCATGTGTCACTTGACATCAAATAGCGCGATGGTACTGATGTCTTCTCACAGTCAAGCTCCTTACTCCCCGTTGATGGTCACCAGCTGATCAAACAACATTATAGGAACTTTACAAAATCTTTTTATTGGCTTTTGGGAATTTAAATCGAAGGTAGAAGCTTTTATTTTGTGGAAGGACGTCATATTTAGAAAGAAATAAGCACTTTGTGACTTCCACACTTTTAATATAAAACGACCGGTTCAGGTCTGATGATGGCATAACAGCCGAAACCGGTCGTTTTATATTAAAAGTGTGGAAGTCACAAAGTGCTTATTTCTTTCTAAATATTTAGGAATTTACTTAAATTTGCACTCTTCTTATAGCTTTCACCTAGTGCCGCCCATTAATTAATACTTGTTCCTGCAATTGAAAAAACATCTAGGCGGCTAGCACCACAGCAATAATGTTGACATAAAAAACTGCCATTCCGGAGTGGTTGGCAAATGAGGAGGCAGATTTATATAAGAGTGAAATTCAGGAAACACTTATACAATATGATAAGTGCCTTAATATTGGTGATGCTGAAAAGTAGATTGAGGTACATTCTTTCATGTAAAGATGAAATTTTTTAAAGTGCACTTCTGTTTTTTTAACATCAAAGTGGTACTAACTTATAAAACACATCTTGTAGTTTAAGTAGACAAGTTTGCCAGTAATTCAATTGGCATTATTACGTCAAAGGAGTTCTATCTTGACTTGAACAAGCCAGCTGGAATGCTGGGAGTATTGTCTAGTTAGGTCAACAAGCATTATAAAAACCCAGAAAAACATTTCCTATCCCATCATATCTACATTTTTGATTACTCTGAAAAGTCAATATTTAACTTTCCTTGTTTTTCTTGCAGAAACTCTGAAATCTCATCAGTAGGGTGACTTTAAAGATAAGTTTCTATTTATGATGTGAAGCTTTCGGTGGATGAGTTTGTTTTCAAACTGCACAGAGAGAAAATTTATAAGCATTGGCAAAAAAATTTGACTGCATAAAAACATACATTTGTATCTTCTATTGTTTCAGGCTTCAATTCTTGGAAATATTTAGTATCCCTAATAAAAAATTTTGTAATTTTCCACAGAATTTATTTTTTTAATAATAAGCCTCTCAAGTTTAAGCAAACATGGTTATTCCTGATCATGTATTCACATTCATATATTCTGATAATACTATATCTATAATAGTATATCACCCCTAACAGGGATTAAAACTTATGAATCTAATTTCAAGAAACTGCGGGAGATGCCGCAACATGAACTTTTAATGGAGTCATCCGCTAACATGCATTTCAATGCTACAATTTCAGAGTGTAAAAATCATTCGCATTGACCAGGATTCAAACCTGGAACCCTCTTAAACTCAAAAAAATTTCAGAGTTTAAGAGGACGCCACGACAGCTTACCTGGCTAAACGATAGCTTAACTGGCTCGACCGGACATCGAGGGATCCAGGTTCGAATCCCGGTCAAGGCAAATGATTTTTACACTGTGAAATTGTTGCATTGAAACTTATGAATCTAATAATGTAAAGCTATTGCCTTGGTGGATGCTTGATTCTTCATCATGATGGCAAAAAGCATCATATTACTCACCCAAAATATCTTCAACTTCACGGGGTGGTAGCCTCTCTTGGATCTCTTTTTTAATATCATCCACAAGGCGATAGATGACATTATGCATGCGCACTCGCACTTGTTTCTTGCGTGCTATTTTTGCGATCCTCTCTGGCATTGGAATGTTGAAGCCATAGATGTAAGCTTGAAAAGCCTCAGCTAATTCTATATCACTTTCAATAACTTCTCCCACACCATAGTGAACAATGTCCAACTGGCAGTCGCAGTTGAGTTCTGCATTATAAGTTCCCAAGACATCCAAGATGGCTTCCACGGAACCATTGACATCACCTGCAAAATGATAATCATCAATGCATGGAGGGATTTGTGAACTATGACAGGTATTGCCAGTTTATTTTTAAATGATAAATCAGAGGGGAATGCCACAAAGAACACTATACATAGTTACAAATACAAATATAAGTTTAATTACAACAAATAATGCAATAAATCAGGGTGACCAATAATTTTCTAGATTCCTATTCCCAACTAATGCAATGCCTTTCTACTAATGTCCTTCTGAGTATTTGCAGATTTGGATTACGTACTTTTCGTGAATTATCCCTCATCACCGCTTGTCTAACTTGTATGACAGCAGTTACATGTGCGATGAGCCATTGGTCCTGCCTATTTCTTGATTTTAACCAGGTCCTGCAGACATGGTGGCCTATACCAAGCACAAACTAGGTCCTGTTTCTCAAAACTAAAAGTCAGTTTTACAAGTCCTTGTAATTTACACACACAGTCCACTGAGGGTAAAAGATGGGGCAATACTTTATTCTTGCCTAAATTAAACATTGTGTAAATTAGAAATTTTTACATTTTATTAAGTATGGTTTTTGAACAAATGAAAAGGTACTGGATGGATCGCATGAATCAAACAGTACTATCTTCAAAGAAAAAGTGAACATGGAATGACTCAAGTGGTCCATTGTGGCTGATTAAGTTAAAATAAATTAAAACTGGTTTTTAGAGGACTTGTAAATTAACTTGTATCTTTGAGAAACGTGGCCCTGATCTCACATCTATAAGAGACATTGTGAAATCCAGATTCACACATCATACTACTGACTTTTTCAAACAGTTTTCAAACACCTTTCCAAAGTTTTTTCATATTTTAAAAATGGAACAATTCTAGCATAGTTTTCCAACTTTCCTGATGAATTGTCCATACATCATGGTTTGCTGATTCATCTCAATAGTTTCATTTGTCTTGACCGGGATATCAAGACATCATCAAACCATTTTTTTCCATGAAGGAATGAAGATGACAGTTGGCTGGCACATGTAAGTGGCAAAAGGGCAATCTGGACTCTAATATGTGTCTGCACTCTGTGTATTAATGATTTAGGACACTTCATTGCTGCTATCACAAGTAAAGTTCCTCTCAAAGTTAATTTTTCTCTAATAAGCCAAACACCTCTCGCTTATATCATAACACTAAACCCATTAGCAAGCAATACCTCCACTATAGTACCTGTCACCGATCTCGCACTAAACAAGTTTTAGTCTCCTCATCTCTTCCTCACTTACTCATCATTCTTAGTCACCAAATTTGGAACAATTCTAATTCTCTCAATGGATTTCTTTTTGATTTAGTATCTCTCCTAAGTGGATGATACCCAGGGACCCTCCTAAACAAAAAAAATTCCTAAAAACTTAAGTCTTCCCCAAAAAATACACCATACACCCTCTATATTTACACCAACTAAACATTTCCCAGGCATCCAATCTCTCCAATCAATCCTAAATTTAAGCCCTCTTCTCAGACTAGACTAGCCACCAAAACATAGACAATACAGTATATAAATTTCCCTCTTTTACCTTTACATATTTTGTCATTATATTAGACATTCTCAAATCTGTCAAGCCTTTATCTATATCAATCCCTAATCCCCACTGACTCCATGCAATATGGTAGGAGAGATCATGTCAACAAAATTCGAGAGATAAGACGTAGAACTGATAGATTTAAGATGCCATTTTTATCACTAACAATTAGGGACAGAATTAAATAATGTTTGTCCAACATCGCTAGGACGGAAAGGTGTTTTGGGCCAAGGGTAGTCTTCTGTATAATCCTCCAGAAACTCCATACCCTCAATTTCACCCCAAAATAAATATGACTGTCTATTTATCTAATCACCCCCGCCACAAACCCTTGCAGTGGTTTGCAGGATACTAAGTAAAACTAAAAAAATCATGTCAAATTATCCCATCTTTATTACTCTTTTCCTTCTCTTATAACTCAAAAAATCTCTCCCATCACATCTTGAGCTTGCAAGAATGTCAATGCAACAATTTCAGAGGGTTAAAATCACTTTCCTTGACTGGGATTCGAACCCAGATCCCTCAATGTCCAGCAGAGTGCTTTAGCCAGTTAAGCTATTGAGGCATCCATTGAACTCCGAACTTTAGAGGGGGATTTAAAGGCTTGAAATACATATCAGTGGATGACTCCATTAAAAGTTGCTGCTGCGGCATCTCCCACAGTTTCTTGGAAGTTGCAAGAATATATTTATCATCTAAATTTAAATTCTGTCTCGTCTTCTTTATTAGACAATGTACCCTCAATTTAGAATCAACAATCACCATGCCTCCCAAAAGCCTACTTCCCAGTCAGAATGCCTCAATTTTCCCAAACGTCTTCCTCCTAAATCTTTCCTTAATTGATTGCTCCAATGTTTTAAGCTGAACAAGACCCACTAAGACATCCATCCTTCCCTTCAATACTGCCAACTTAAATTCAATGCTCAATCCCCCTCTTCTGTACCCTCCTCCCTTGAGGGCCTAGCCACATCAATACCCTGGCTCCCACTTGATTACCAAAGTGAAGTAAGGTAGGGCCTGGATGGGCGCTGGATGGCCATTTCACATACAAGAATGGAACAGTGCAGTCTCTAAGCTAAATCCATTACACTCACAAGACTTACTGTTAGTTCTTCATAATCAGTCATTCCAAAGGACACTACACCATGGAATGGCTAGTGAAATATTTTGATTCTTACCCTTGACAACAACACTAAACCTTGGCCTGGTATCCTCTGTATCATCCTTGGTCCGTGGGCCTGTAGGCCTCACTTTGTATCGACCTCTCTTCCTTCTCTCTTCCAATTCAGCCTTGTACTTCTGCATAGAGGAATTAAATTGGAATTAAAATTCAATAATGCCCCAAACTTCAGTATTAAGATCTCACTACGGCTTTTCTAATTACAATCACTGAGTAGAATCAGTGAAATCTTTAAAATCCACAATATACTTAAATGAGAGGCAACATTCTGAAAATCCACAATAAAGCACCTGTATCCAAATTTTTCCACAGCAATTTTATGCCACCAACCATGGTTTCAACAGATTGTGAGGTAATTAATGAGGTTGAAATCATGGTCGATAAAGTAAAATTTTTGCATGCAAATTTACATAGTGGTGTTCTACTGCGGATATTGTAAATTTTCATTGTTTGATGCCCGAGTCCTTCATTCTAAAAATGTTTTCATTAACTGCCATAGTTTTCTTGCCTTCAAATGCTCCGCTTCCTTCACTTTCACAGCTTCATAATCAAGTTCTTGTTTCTGTTGCTGCTTTTGAGTCTTTCTGAACTTAATCACTTCATGAGCAACCCGCTGAAATGGGAAAAATATCAATCAGTAAAATGATGGAGGAAGTTTCCATCAATCATTAAAACTCTTAAGTAATACTCTATACATGCCTATTAAGAGTGGAGGATTATCGGGTAGGCTAGATTTATGCTTAAGTATACACCTAACCCTAAAAAAAAATTTGCACAGAAAGAGACAAAATTTTTCCATAATCTCAAAAAAGACAAAAACTAAAAAGGCTTGGGAACTACTAAGATTTAACTGACATGGAACAATTTTGATTTTCAAAAAATATTGGTAACACAAGACACAAACAGCAGCTTATTTTAGCTGCGGGAGTATCAATTGATCCTCGCATGGTTTCATGGCTCTTTTGTGAGGGACTCTCAAGGTGATGGAAGGAAATAGTATTCAAGTAATCAACTTCAAATTTATCAAATATTTATCCAAAAAAATCTTGAAAATAAAGTCCTGAGACTGCCAAGGCACCACAAAGTCTACTGGTCCTTATGTTATTTCAGTATCTGCATGGAAGAGAACTCATTCCCTGATAAACGTCAGGTGTCATTGTGAGATCTCCATTAACTTATGTGTTAGACGATTCCAGAGAATATTTGACTTAACATTTTAGCATATTAAATGGCTTTCAGAAATAAACTTCATAAAATTAATATGCATTTTCATTTCTAAACAGCTGCGCATTAAGTGAGAACTTGAATGAATACATATGTCAGCCTTAAATAATTAATTCTTCTAACTAATTTTATACTTTGACTTAAAAGAAATAAGTTTCAATGGCTGCCATATCCTCTAAATCAATTGAGGTGGTGCCTTAGTCCAAAATCATATAAGTAAAAGACTTGATGCTGTTTATATGCAACATGCCAACACCTCCTGTGGCCTCAACACTTGAATCTCAGAGGGGTGATGAATGAGGCACAATTTGTACTCTTGATGTAAGAGTGGTGGAAGCTGGAGGTTAAAAAGGTCCAGAGAAGATGAGTAAGCAATTGAAACTGTTCATGATGCCAAATGCTCCAATTCTTTTAAAACATCCACCAAAATGCTTCAAAAGAACAACTGGTTTTAGAGAGTGAATTTCACGCCATATCCCATATTTACGAGGGTCATCCGGAAAGTAGTACCCGTTCGTGAAATAAAGACACAAAAGTAAATATTAACAAACATAAAAAATTTTATTTGAAAGAGGATACTTTAAACTACTTCTCAACATAATCTCCAAGCAAATTAAGGCATTTGTCATAACGTGTGACAAGTTTCTGTATTCCTGCTGCATAGTCCTTCGCCGCCAGCTCATTGAGATACAGGGTCACTCCTTCTTTAAGTTCTTCATTGCTGTCAAATCTTTTTCCTGCCAAAAAGTCTTTAAGCTTTGTAAAGAGATGAAAATCTGAAGGGGCCAAGTCCGGGCTATACGGTGGATGGTCGAAAGTTTCCCATTTGAATTGCTGCAAAAGTTTTTGTGTTATCCCAGCTGCATGAGGCCTGGCATTGTCATGAACGAGAATGACACCAGTAGACAATAGACCTCGCCGCCGATTTTGTATTGCCCGCCGTAATTTCTTTAATGTTTCACAATACGCATTGGCATTAATAGTGTCTCCACGGGCCATAAAATCAATAAGCAATACACCTCGTCGATCCCAGAAAATGGTTGCCATGAGTTTCCTGGTGGACAGAACTGTCTTGAATTTTTTTGGTTTGTTTGGTGAATGAGCATGATGCCACTCCATTGACTGTCGTTTACTCTCAGGTGATGCATAACAAACCCATGTTTCGTCACCAGTAATTATGCGAGTCAAAAAAGAGTCTCCTTCATCAGAATAACGTCCCAAAAACGTCAGTGCTGCAGCCATACGCTTGGTTTTGTGCTCATCTGTAAGCATGCAAGGGACCCATCTTGCACAAATTTTTGCATAATGCAGATGGTGTTTAACAATTTCATGAACAATTGTTCGAGAAACATTGGGAAAATGCTCACAGATGTCATCAATTGTGACGCGCCGATCGTTCCTCACGAATTCGTCAACTGAGCTCACCAGTTGGTCTGTAATGACAGACGGTCTCCCCGAACGCTCATCGTCGTGTGTGTTCCCCCTCCCCATGTTGAAGTTGCGACACCACCACCGAACAGACGACTCGTCCATTACATTGTCTCCATACACCTCCTTTAATTGGCGATGAATATCACATGGGCGAACGTTTCTTGCATTGAGGAATTTAATCACTGCCCTCACTTCACAACTGGCGGTGTTCTCAATTTTTTTAAACATTGTAAACAATCACAGAAACAACACAGGCAATGCTAGCGTCACGCAAATTGGCTCAGAGAAGGCAGACAAGCCACTGAAGCTATCTGACCTCGTCCAGCGGCTACTCGCGTCGTCAGCACTTCATGAGGCACGAACGGGTACTACTTTCCGGATGACCCTCGTAGAAATCATACAATGGAGGTTTCATAGTCAGAGAGGGTCACTGTATGGAGGATTACAACTAATCCACCATGGGATATGATGATGCAAGCATATTTTTGGCACAGAATCCTATTCTTTTTATCAATTATTTTACTTCATCATAAATAATAGGCAAAATTACTGTAGAATACTGGCTTGAAAATGTAAACCAAACAGCATTCATAAATAAAATCATCCACACATAAAATAATCAAGTTACATTTGCTTGATGCTCACCTCTGAGTCGACTTGAAGTATTTCATCTCCAGCAGAAGGCAAATCCCGCCACCCGACAACTTCTACAGGAGTAGACGGAGGTGCAGAGGTGAGCACTTTCCCTTTGTCATCAAAGAGAGCTCTCACTTTTGCCCACGCTTCACCTGCCACGAGGACCACACCTTTGGTCAGGGTACCACGCTGCACCAAGGCTGTGGCTAACTTCCTGAAAATGTATCACAGGACATTATTTATGTGACATGCCATCGGCCCTGAGGGTAGAGTTGAGAAATAAATTCATTACTAATAGCACAGTGGGCAAGGTCAGGGAGGGGAGGATGTTGCTGGGAGAAATCCAAAGGAGGCAGGAGAGATGAATATAGACCATTTTGCTTGGTGATGAGATCTTGAAGAATATTGTGACATGTAGTGGGGAGAACATTTGGCAATCAAGGAAGAGCAGAAATAGGATAGGAATGTTGAATGGAATGAAGGGGGAAAGGAAATCTTGAGGAATTGAAGAGGGATTTAATGGAGAGTCAACTGTCAGACTGTTGTTAGAAGCATTAAAATGTAGCATTGTATAAGCTCTGTCCATCCAAAACCCACCTGAACTGGCAGAATACCAAATAGTAATAGAACAGCTTAGGTTAAAGTGGCAAGCTATCAGGAGTAATGGCCCTCGCAGCTGGTAAAAAGTCACAAAGTAATATTTCTTGCAAATGAGAAGATTGTAAGCATTGTGGAAATGCAATCCTATATAGGTTAATAACGAAACTCAAATTGACAGATAGAATAACTAACACTTCAAAAATTATAGAAGGAAGAACTCCAATGAAAACTTTTAAAAGAAGAATGGATTACCTAAACTCTTGCTTGGTAAAATTATAATGGAAGAACATAATGGGAAGGCATGGATGGAATGACATGTAAAGAAATAGTATTTACAGATGTAACAGAGAGGAAATATACAAGTACATAAAATGCAGTCGAAGAATTGATATGCAAATCAACAAGCTTACAATACATCATCAGACAACAAAATTCATGTGATTTTCATGAAGTGAAATTGCACCATTTTTTTTATTTAACCATTTATCCAAATTGAACATCCTATCCAATAATCTTTCGGAATTTTAAAGACTCCAATTCTCACTAAGAAATCTCTTTATTTCATTACACATTCATTTTTTATTCATTGACTAACTGTTACAATCAAAATTGTCATTATGTTCCAGAATTACCTTTTATCAGATCTAACCTATCCCTTGACATAATAATTACAAAATTGGAAATCAGGTCATAACTGTAATTCAATGTAAAATTGAATACCAGTTTTCACATTTTCTTGAGCACATATGTAAATTATTTCATAAGCTTTGGTCATATTAGTGGTGTAAAACTTAGGCTCTTTCCATGCAAAACCAAACTTTCTCTAACCTTGAATTCCTAATTCATAGTATTCCAGGCCACTTTTATTAATTATGCAAATCATATATTATTGAGCAATTAAATTCTTAGTGTTGGTATGAGTTTTCCAGAAATAGCTATAAGTTTAAGAGTGATGGCCTTTGGCAAAGACAAAGATGTAACAAGTGAACTACAGTAAAAGGGAAAAAGGTAAATCTTTTCAGTATGTACATTAGCATTCAAATTTAATAATTGCATACTAGTATATTTATTGCAAGGATGTTGATCTTGAATTAAAATGACCCTTGACTGTTTTTAAAGGTGATTTCCTTGGTAATTTTACAGATCTGAACATGAATAATCATGAAATAAACAAGCTACTCATAGACAGTACAGTCAAACTCATAATGAGCATGTTTATAACATGAGTCAGGCTATCATTAGAGACATTTACACATTTCCAAACTTAGTTCAATATTTCTAAATTTGATTTCCATAATGGCTAAAATGGCCAAGATGAACAAATCTTTATAAAAACTGAATGAGCAGAGGCTTGACTTTCACTCCAAAGACTAAGACATATTATTACATTTGTTCCTCTGTAAAACCTTTCCTCCTCCTTCCTAGTGTCTCTCTTCCCATATCCATGGCATTAGCAAATTCCAATCATTTAAAAGATAACTTTAAACATTTTTACCTATACCATGGCCAAATAAAAAAAAATTCTCTTCTCAAAATTCAAAAGTAAATTCATGCATGAAAGAAAACTCCAACAAGATACCACATTTATTTTAATGGATAAAAGCCATTCACTTATTCATTCATTTTTTTGTCAACATTTACAATGGTTTTGGAACAGAATTCATAATTTATACTAATCTTTGTTGTTTCATCACCCAGGCATATATTTATGAGCATCATTGTATTATGAGAGAGAGAAAAGCAGCAAATGCAAGTACATGCAAAGTACTCATACATTTAATACAGGCTATTCCCGGAAACAGCATGGATTCATCAGATAGATGCTTCAGAAGCCCATGAATCAATTTCAACCACCTCTACGGGGAGGATGTATACAGGAAGATGAGAAGATTCAAGAATCTAAGGAAGAAGGAAGGCAAATTTCTCTCTTCCTTGGCATTCCTTCAACGTTGCAAAAACTCAGACACAATACCATCCTGTGTCACACTTAAACATCATCTTCGGAGCAAGGCTGCCCAAAGAATTTTACGACAAGTGAGCATCTCACTTCTTCGGGAGCGAGTGCATAACATGCGATACCAATTGGATCGTGTCTCAAAAGAACTCTATCGCCTGCATTTGGAGCTAAGCAGAATCTTAAAGAAGGAAGACTGGGAGACCATAGATGAAATCACAAACATCTTGCCCACTAATAACTTCACCAGCTCGAAAGAGATGCAGACGAAGACGTTCCTTAAACTCCACCAGGTCCAACACCCGAGCACTCCTGGTCCTGAAAAGGACAGCATGCTGATCAACCTGTGGGACCAGATATTAAGTGAAGATATTTGCTCTGTCCTGTCCAAAGGCCTCAACTTCGCCATCGCTCCTAAGGAGATACCTAAAGAAAACATCATTATGGGAGTTGAAGATTCAGTGTGCAGACATGCCAACTTTCAAAAATGAAAAATCGGGAGATTGCCAACTTTCAAAAATGAAAAATCGGGAGATTGCCAACTTTCAAAAATGAAAAATCGGGAGATTTTAGAAGTGTATCACGAAGTAATCACTTTTAATTACCACAATATTTGCATGGCACCTTAATCCCTTTATGACACTTTGCCAATTTTTAATGAATGTCACACTTTATTAACATGTTAAGCTAAGTACACAATTTGAACAGTTCATCAGTTTGAATATATCTGATTAACAGAAGAAATCGGGAGTCTCCCGCTTAAATCAGGAGAGTTGGCATGTCTGAGTGTGGAAGCTACCTAAACATCTAGCCAACGAGATAAGGGAGGATGCCATTCAAATCCTCCGTAAGGCAAAATCACCCAGGCCCAATACCACCGCTGCAGAATGCAAAGCATTGGAAAAACTGCATGACAATAAGGAACTTCTTGTCCAACCAGCCAATAAGGGGAATGCTAGAGTAATCATGAAGAAAGAGGACTACCATAACAAAATTGCAGCCTTATTGAACAGCAGCACCTGTTAACAATTGAAAAGTAATCCAACATCAAAGATAGAATGACTCACAAGGGAGAAAATCAAACGGTTATCCATCCCAATGGAAGACAAATGGAGACTCTTTTCAATGGCAGCCAAACCACTGCATCTGTATGGACTACCCAAGGTCTACAAGGAGGGGATCCCCCAACTTCCATTGTAAGCAACATTGACGCAACTACCTACAAGCTAGCACAATACATTGCACATTCTCTCCAATCCTTCACTGGGAGAACCAACTTGTCTGCGGAAAAACTCCACGGAAGTTATTTGCACCATCAAGAATATCGAAGTTAAGGAACAAGATGTGCTAGTGAGCTTTGATGTACTCTCTCTTTTCACAAATACACCCATTGATGACTCAGTGCTACTCGTTAAAGAACTCACCTTGGAAGGATTACCTAAGGATTTCCCAGACCTCGCAGAATTCTGTCACAAGAACTCATACTTCCTTTAGAATGACAAGTATTTTCAGTAGAAAGAAGGTGCGGCCATGGGATCACCTCTCTCTCCTGTAGTAGCCGACATCTTCATGCAGAATTTTGAGAAGAAGCCCATTGAGACATACCCAAAGAAACCATCTCTTTGGATCCCCTATGTCGATGATACTTTTGTCATCTGGCCACACAGGAAGGAAGAACTAGAATTGTTCCTGAAACACCTTAACCAGCAATATCCGGCAATAAAATTTACCATGTAAACTGAGCAGAATGGTATTCTCCCTTTTTTGGATGTGTTAGTGACCAAAAAACCTAACAGCACCCTTGGACATGCAGTGTACCGAAAGAAAATACACACTGACCAGTATTTGGATGCGCAATCATACCATAATCCCGCCCACAAGAGTTTGCCAGTAAATACACTAGTTCATCGCACCTACACCACCTCAGATACTGAATTACTCGCATCAGAAAAGAGATACCTCGTCTCAGTGCTGGGGAAAAATGGATACCCAGGACATATGGTCCAAAAAAGGACTGCCAAGAAAGAAATGGAGTTGGCAAAAGACAGAATTCTGGACAAGAAACAGAAAGGAGAAATCTGAAAATGAAAAACCAACGGCATATGCTACCATCTCGTATGTCACCGGAATGGCTGAAAAAATAAGCAAGTTACTATGAAAGCACAACATAATAACTAGGTTCTCAACAGCCAAGAAAATCGGCAAAATATTACCTAAGCCAAAGGACCAAATCCCAGATCTCATACACGAAGGTGTATATGAGATGAAGTGTATGAGTGGGAAGTCATATGTCGGCCAAATAGGAAGATTCATCAGATGCAGGACTAAGGAACATCAAAAGGCCACAGAAAAAAAACAGACTTTCGGAAATTGCCGAACATGCTTGGTCGGAACGCAGACATTTATTCTTGTTTGACCAGACATGAGTGTTGGCCAAAGAAAGACTTTATTTTCTGTGACTCATAAGAGAAGTGGTGGAAATAATGAAAAATCCTAACAACTTCAACCGTGAGGACTGCTACACTCCGACTTCCACTTGGAAAAGGGTGATTCCCACTCACCACCAAGAAAGAGCCAATCAGAGAGCTCCCAGCCAGCCAGCATCTCCTATATATATAGCCGTCAAATTGTAACACAGATGACTTCAACCTGCAGACACCTCCAGGACTGGGGGCAAAACACTCCATCAACTAAACTACACGACGGTGATTCCCGGAAACAGCATGCATTGACCAAAAAAGTTGTTAACTAGCCGAAATGTGCTAATATGGTGGAACAACTTCCCACCATTATGCTGGATTTCAAATTAAGTCTTAAAGAACCAAGCAAAAGAGGTGATCAAGGGTTGAATCTCAGCTGTAACTAGGTCGCTGGCTTCCCACACTAAAGTACTATGTCCAAACCCTGATTTTAGTGGGTATTTTTAGGCAGTACTCCAATCCCTACTAGTTAGATATGATTCATGTGTGATGTAAATACAATGATATGTGTCTATATAATGCACTAGGTTGACAAAAATATGTTCTACGGCTTTTGTGAATAGGTTTTTAGGGCTGTTCCTCCAAGTATACATATTATTTCTGTGGTTTTGCACAGTAAGAATCCTTTCGCAAAATAATCGGCTCATAATATAATAACAGAATATTTGAACATTAATGAGGAGTATGGGCAAAGTCACTTATGTGTGGAAAAGTTCCATAAACTATGGAATGTCTGGGATGCCTGAATGACATCCAGGCAAATGCAAAGGTCACATTTGAAACCAGAAGTCAAGGAAAAGTTTAATCCTAGAAAGGGATCGCTATTTTTTTTACCTATTCAGGAATCGCGGGGTGAAAAACACCCCAATTTTCAAGGGCCTGTATGTTGGGCCCAGTATGACTTTGAGGGTTCCATGAGGGCACATTTTTTTCAATCTTGATAAAAAATCAAGGGAGCTAAATAGTTTTGGCTAAAAGTTTGAAGGGTCCAGGAAAATCGACCAAGAAGGGGGTCATAAACGTAAGCTGTTTCTTTTTGCCGGTATTTCAACCAGTCAGGGGTGTTTTATCACCTAGCGTTCCCGTTCTAGGGTTAAGACCAGAATTAAAAATAAGCTTAACCATCTATGTCAAAAAGCAATAATATGATGAGCCTTACCCCCTCCTAACATCAACTTTGGACTCTACGACTACAGCTTCCACAGGACCTAAGGGATCACCACGCAAATTCAACAACTCAGCCTGCAACACTATGGCTTCAATCAGTTCATCAATTCCTTTAGCTTTCAGGGCAGATATTGGCACTGCTTGGACTTCACCACCAAATTCTTCCAACTCAATACCCTGTTGTAATAGCATACGCTTTGTCCTCTCCTGAGAAAGAATGGTTTCACATAAGAATATTGAAGATTTATAATTAAAAGTTTTTCATTTATATTCAATAAACTAATTATTGTGGAATCACATGTGTAGACGTATGCATCTTGTAACAAATTTGAATTTTCCAAACATACTACAGTAAATTAAGATACACAATGGCAGTCATGAACATTATTATACACTACAAAACAAAACTGTCTTTCAACCAAAGTTAAAAAACTACTAGCCATTGATAGGATATGTTTACTTATTTAAGTGGCAGGGGGTTCATAATGAGGCCTTCAAAGAGAAGTACGAGGGTTACTATTTATATTTATAGCCTTGACAACACTAAGTGCTTTAGGTGCCATCTGACACTTCAATCTGAAAGTTTGGCCCTTTTAACACTAACTTTCTTCAGAACATTTTGTCGCTTGATCATAACTTGTGTTGTTTACAGTGACTTGAAAATTTTGTCTCAGCAAAAAAATGGAGTTAACTCGTGAACACTTTCGTGCGATGATTTTTTATGACTTTCGATGTGGATCATCAAGACAGAAGTGCATTATCAACTTACTTCCACTTCTGGCAATGCAGCCCTATCCTTTGCCACTGTAAAACGCTGATATAATGGATTTCATCAAGGCTGCCATTCAATCAACGACAAAATTCGTGAAGGTTGTCCAAAATCAGTTGTTGTGCCAGAAAACATTGATCCTGTGCAATAACTAGTAAAGGAAGATCGTCATGTGACTTATCATGAGATTTAAGCATCCTTGGGGATTATTATTAGGTAATCTACCGGTTAAGGTAGGTTTTTGGATGGACACAACTATCAAATAAACATTTTGACTCCCCACCTAGCAAACTAATCTATATCAGGTCCCTCTTCATCTCGGTGTACTTCTTTCCTCCCTTCATCCCGTCCAACATCCCTATCCTGTTCCTACCCTTACCTCGCTTGCCCAACATTCTCCCCTCTATTACCCTCTTCAACATTCCACTACCGCTCAATACGCCTTTCATCCATTTTTCCTGCCTCCATAGAATTTCTCTCAACAAACCCCTCTCCTCACCCACCATTTCCAGTACTTCCTCATTTGTTTTCCTTTCGGTCCATTTCACCTTCTCCATTCTTCTCCACACCCACATTTCAAAAGCCTCCAATCTACGTCTATCCTCCTGCTTCAGCGACCACGTTTCCGCGCCGTACATAGCTACGCTCCATATCAGAGTTTTTACGAGTCTTTTCTTAACATCCCTACTCAACGTCCCCGTCATCAACTCCCTCCTCCTTGAGAAAGCCTCCTTGCCTAGCGCAATTCTTCTCCTTACGTCCCTACCACTTTGACCGTATTGGTCCAAAACACTTCCGAGATATGTAAACTGCTCTACCTGCTCTATTCTTTCCCCGCCTATTTTAATATTTAGCTTAGCCTTTTTCTTTCTGGAAAATCGCATAACCTTTGTTTTATTAATATTGATTCTCATCCCATATTTATCGCACTGAACCTCCAATTCACTCAACAATGCTTGCAACCCCTTGGCTGACTGAGCAACTAATGCTTGGTCATCAGCAAACCTAACCGATTTTACGAGTTCCCCTCCGACTTTCATTCCTACCTCCAGTTCTTCCCATGCCTCTTTAATCATTTCCTCTACATATACGTTGAACAGTACCGGTGACAATGGGCAACCCTGCCTTACACCTCTTCCTAACACTGCCCATCCAGACTCTCCGTTCCCCACTCGCACCTGAGCAGTCTGAGACATGTACAGGTTGCGGATCAGTCTCCTGTCCCTCCAATCCATTCCTATTTTCTGCAATACACGCATTAATTTTTCCCAATTCACTCTATCAAACGCTTTTTCGAAATCTACAAAACAGGCAAAAACGTCCTGATTGTATTCTATATTCCTCTCGACTAGTGATCTCATTACTGCAATGGCATCACGCGTACCTCTTCCTTTTCTGAACCCAAACTGATCATCCCCTAAGTAATCATTTGCCTTACTCTCTATCCTTTTGTTGATGATCCTGAGAATAACTTTAGCTGCGTGGGATATCAAACTTATTGTTCTGTAATCCTCACATGACGAAGCCTTTGCCTTTTTTGGAATAGGAACTAACACCGATCTCACAAAATCTTCCGGCCAGATTCCTTCCTCATAGATACTACGAATCAGTCCATATATGGCCTTTTTCCCACCTTTCCCTAACCATTTCAACATTTCTACAGGAATATTGTCCACCCCCACAGCCTTATTTGCTTTCATCTCCTTTAATGCCCTTTCTATTTCATCGTCGAGTATGCCTGGACCTAAGCTATCTTCTTCTACGTCATGTTCCTTTTCTATGTCTAACCTTGTCGGCCTAAGTTCTTTACCATACAGTGTTTCTATATATTCCTTCCATCTCTCTTGGATTTTTCCTGGTTCAACTATTATCTTACCCCATTTATCTTTAACTGTTAGCACAGCTCTTGCCTTCTTACTTCCCGATAATAACTTAACCTTGCTGTATAGAGCACCAATTTCACCCTTCTTCTGTAAACTTTCCATATCCTCGCATTGCGTTTTCCACCATTCTTCTTTTGCTTTATTTGTGGCCCTTCTCAATTTATTGTTTAACTCTTTGTACTTCATTTTCCCTAACTCTGTGTTTACATTTTTCCATCTTCTTCTCTCATCCATCTTCGCAATCATCTCATCCGTTACCCATGGTTTCCTTATCCTTTTCCCGTTAACGGTTCCTATAGTGTCTTTAGCGGCTTCCAATATCCCTTTCTTGATACATTCCCATTTTTCTTCGATAATATTCAGTTCTTTACCGTCATCCATCATTTCCTCTACAGCCTCCTGATACTCCTTCCTCGTTAATTCATTTACTGCTTCTAAATTCCATTTTTTAACCCGCCGCCCTTGCCTTATCTTCTTGAAACGAACATTACATTTCATAACAACTAAATTGTGGTCAGAGTCCGCATCCGCTCCTGGGAAACTGTGCGAATTTATCACACTGTTCCTAAACCTGTGCCTAACCATAATATAATCTAACTGATACCTTTCTGAGTCACCTGGCATTTTCCATGTATACCTACGCCTTTTGTGGTGTCTAAACCATGTGTTAGTGATGACTAACCCCTGTCTCCTGCAGAATTCAATTGCTTTCTCCCCGCGTTCATTCCTCGTGCCTAACCCATAGTCCCCCACCTCACCACCATCTCTTCCTTCGCCTACCGTTGCATTCCAATCCCCCATCACTATCAAATGTTTCCCTGCAGGAACACTCGCGATGATATCCTCTAACTCATCATACATCCTATCGACTTCTTCCTCCTTGTGGTTGCTCGGTGGCATGTATACCTGAATAATGACCAAGTTCGTCGGCTCTGCTTTAATCTCTACGAGTAAAATTCTATCTGTCGCTTGCTCTATGTTGACTACGCTTCTTCCTACCCCTTTATTTAAAATTACGGCAACCCCTCGTTGGCTCTCATCCCCCCCGCTGTATATTACTCTATAATTGTCACTCCAGTAATCCCCGCTATCCTTCCATCTCACCTCGCAGAGGCCTAAAACATCTATGTTACCTCTTCCCATCTCTCGCTTAATATTTTCTAATTTGCCTCTCCTCAACATTGTCCTGACGTTCCAGGTTCCTATTCTAACTACTTTCGCCTTCTTCTGAGTCTTCTGTCCTGCTGAAGTTATTTCTTCCCCGCAAGGGTTTCGTGGGATGACGACCGCGGAAGCCTTGCCTCTCCCGCTGCCGGGCACGACACACGGCCTCTTGGGCCGTGTCCCGTAGTTGCCAGGACTCATATTATCTATAGTGCCCATCATAATATTCTTGGGAATCATAATTGAGGTGGTTTCCCGTTGCCTTCCTCAATAGTGTTTTTAACGTGACACCATCACTTAATGGCCGCCCCACTGGGGTCAGACGCCATTGCAGCCGCCTCACTGAGGAACAGACGCTGCGTGGACTACCTTTCGTCTGGCTCCTAACCTTCGACCTATCTGGCATGGGTGACCCTTCCAGGAGTAATTATTATTACTCCCGCCAGCACAGCTCTAGGGGTCATCGGAACACACAAGCCCTTCCACCACGACAAGGTTGTAGTCCATGGGAGGGCCTTGGGGATTAGTATAATGAGAATCAATAAGATATTGAATGAACGTTTAGCTGTGAAAAATATTTGTTCGCATTGGATCTCACATAATTTGACAATAGTTCAAAAAGATGTTCGTGTCACTTGGTGCAAAGAAATGCTCAACAAATACAAACAATGTATCCCATCTATGCAAATGACGAATCTTGGATTTATGCATATGAGCACAAAACAAAACAGCAATCCACAGTATGGGTCTTCCAAGACCAGCCAAATCTGACAAAAGTGATTTGAGCATGAAGCACATTGAAGCAAATGATTGCTCGTTTCTTCGGAATAACTGGACATGTGGCAACCGTACCATTAGAGCAACGTATAACCGTGAATTCTGAATGGTACACGAGCATTTGTTTGCCACAAGTGCTTGGTGAAATATGGAAAAAGAAGCGGCAACGAAGGATCATTCTTCATCATGACAATGTGAGCTCTCCCAGATCGGCTGAAACAACTACTTATTTGACTGACCAAAATGTCGAATTGATGGGTCATCCTCCGTACAACCCTGCACCAAATGACTTTTTTTTATTCTCATTTATCAAGATAAAATTGCATAGCCAATGTTTTTTGGCCCCTGAAGAAGCCGTTGAGTCATTCAAAAACCATGTTTTGGAAGTACTTCAATTGGGGTGGAAAAAGTGTTACGAAAATTGGTTTGAGCACATGCAAAAGTCTATTGATTATTATGAAGAATACTTCAAAAAACAATATACCCATTTTCAACCTTAATTTACTGTCTTTTCATTATTAGGCTAAAAATATAAATAGCAACCCTCGTAATGTCAACATAAAGACTACATTACAGAAAATAACCCTACCATTCAAGCAAGCTTCCATTTGTCAATACTACTGACAAAACTTCTTTATAGTAAGAGCCAATTCTAAAACTATATGGGGATTCATGTTTACATAAATATGGTAATATTAACGTTTACCTACTATATCAGCCTCTGGTTTGTCTATCTTGTTGATGGCAACAAGGATTGGAACTGAAAATAAAACAAAATTCAATTACTATTATCATACAAATATGTCAAAAAACATACAAATTATGCAAAATTATATAATTGAATTGTGCTTTGACTAAAAGCAATTCAGGCTAAAATTACCATGATCAACATCATCATTACTTGACTCAAATCAATTACATTTTCGGGTAATATTTCAAATCTTGTACGAAGTGCAAAATAGCATTAAATATGGTGTGGGAGGAGACAAGATCTTCATAAGAAATACAAAAGAGGCAGGAAAATGAGGTGAACGCTAGGCATTTTCATTGGTGATGGGATGTTGAAGACTGCAAAAGAGGAGAGAATGTTACGCAAACAAGGAAGGGGTAGGAAAAAGATATGTATGTTGGATGGAATGAAGGGAGGAATCAGTACATGGAAATAAATCTTTGTTCAGTCTGTATCCATCTGAACCCAATCATAAATTGTAGAGTGCCAATAATAATAATTGTCATGCAAATTTCAGCATAGATTTCATTTGACATTATTTTTACACAAAGAGAATACAATAGTCACAAAATCTGGGATAACTAATATTTTCAAGCAACTAGGTCAGACCGGGTACTTATGGGACCACCCTCGTAAACTGTGAACCCCTTGGTGAATTTTGCTGAGAGTGTGTATCTGAGTAATCTAAGAGGATGCATACCATGTTTTTCTCCTCACTTCCTCCATTCTCTAAACATTCTACCCCTAACAAATTACCCTTTTGTCCCTAATGGTGCACATGACCTTGGCTGTCAGTCACCTGATAGCTAACTGGCCAAAACCTGAATGAGTGAATCTAACTCATATTCATTTGAAGGACCCAGAAAATATTTGGTAAATATTGGGGATTAAGGGAATGAAATATAGAGAATTGAAGATTGAAATGATTGTCTAATAGGTTAAATGGCCAAATTACAAAACAGATTTGTATAGTATTATGGTGTCAATCCCTGCTCTAAGGTCCATATATTATGGCCAACCAAATGAAATTAATGTCATTGAGCAAAACTTGGTGGAATCAATGCATTATTGAAGAAAACTTAAATTGCATAGTTGAATTTAACAAAGTATGCTGCATTTTTTCCAACATGGCAAAACAATAAAATGCAACACACTTAAAAATAAATGCGGCAATAGAATAAGAAATATTAGAAGCCGAAGTTGTTAGCGGATAGTGCACTGTTTGCTACTCACAGCTTAAATACTTGCTGCATAAAATATTCACAACCTCAAACGCAGGGTGCAGCAACATAACTTCCTTTTTTATAAAGCAAACCCCCTTTAAAAAAGGAAGTTATGTTGCCGCACTTTGTATATTTCTCCTAAAAAACCTTGCTCCTTGGTTTTGTTCAGGAGGCGACCAACAGCTAAGGTCATTTGTGCAATTAGGGATGGGTGGGAAAGGAAGGTGGGAGAGAAACCTGGCGTTTATGGCAATTTATATCACAAGTCATAGTTTTAGCAAAATAAGCTTTTAATTCTTAGGATTCCAAGGACTGCTTGATTCTCTAAGGGATATACATTTATTTCCTAACACCTTTTTGAGAAACTTAAAAAAAAATATTATTCAAGCAAGCATAATTGAACCAAAGAAACTGCCATGACAGTAACTTTTTACCTGAGTTATCTGCACTTAAGTGCATTACAATGTAATATATTTCAAAGAGTAAAAACCATTTCCCTTGACCGGGATCTGAACCCAGATCCCAGTTTCAAAACTTTTGCAATACATGGCAATTGGAATTAAATTTTTAAAAATGCGTAGTAATACATTTTTGGGAAAAGAGTAATTCCCTCCCTTATTGTTACAAAGTGAAACAAACCAAAATTGCGAGGGTAGATTCCTTTAAATACTTGGGTGCAACAATTACTCACGATCTGTCCTGGGGAAAACACATACGAGAAATATGCGGTCATGCAAATAAAAAATTGGGATTTGTGAAAGAGTGCTAGGTAGATGCGACGAAAAAGTGAAGGAACAATGTTTCCTTGCCTTGGTCAGACCCCACCTAGAGTATGCTGCCAGTACATGGGATCCTCAAAATTTGATTTCGGAATTAGATCGAGTTCAGCAGAGGAGGGCTAGATTTATCAAACATTGTTATTTTGACCAACGCAGCAGCGTATCCACTTTGCTAGACAATTTAGGTTGGGATTCTCTTACGCAGCCGCATTTACAATATAGATTAAACTTATTAAAAACATTTAAAGATGGGCCCTTTTCCGATGACATCAAGAATATAATTTGAACCCCAACGTACTACCTTGATCAAAAAGTTCCCGGAATTTATTCAGAAAATTAAAAATACAAGTTTATTCATCTAAATCTATATTGTCCCCTTCAAAGTAATCCCCATCGACTGCAACACACTTATGCCAGCGCTTGATCCAATCCTCGAAACATTTTTTATATTCGGTTTTCGGTATGTCCATCAGTGCTTCCTGCGATTTTTCCATTACTTCCTCTCGGCTGCTAAAACGCGTTCCCCGTAATGGTTTTTTAACTCGATTGAACAGAAAGAAGTCACAGGGAGCCAAATCAGGTGAATTCGGTGGCTGTTGGATGGTATTTGTTGCATTTTTCGTCAAAAAATTACGAATAATGATAGCACTGTGCGACGGTTTCTGGTCTCTTTCGGCGAACTGCTTCACGCAAACGTCTCATAACGCCCAAATAATACTCTTTGTTTACTGTCTGGCCTTCTGGCAAAAATTCATGATGCACTACACCGTTGTAATCCATGAAAACCGTCAGCATTGCCTTCTTTTTTGACTGAAAACGACGTGGTTTTTTTGGTCTCGGCTCATTTGGTGAACGCCATTCACTTGCCTGATGTCTGGATTGCGTGTCGTACTCATAAACCCACGTCTCGTCTCCAGTAATGATCCTTTTGATGAATGTGGGATCGGATTCAGCCTCGCAAATCATGTCTTTTGCGACGTCAACACGGTCTCTTTTTTGCATGAAATTGAGGTCTTTTGACACCAACTTTGCTGCTACACGACGGAAACCCAAATCATTAACCACAATGTCTTGGGCGGATCCATAGGCAATGTTCAAGTCCTCCACTATTTCTCTGATGGTTAATTTGCGGTTATTGACCAACATTTCTTTTACTTTATCAATTTTTTCACCGACTTTCGATGTCGATGGTCTGCCACTGCGTTCATCATCTTTGATTGACTCACAACCACTTCTGAACCGCTCGTGCCACTGGTAAACGACCGTTTTTTTTTAGAGAATCGTTGCCGAAACACTTTTCCAACATTTCCAACGTCCGTGCGCCACTAAATCCGTTTTTTACGCAAAATTTAATACAAGTTCGTTGTTGCAAATTTAAATCCATTTCTGCAATTGTAAAAAATCGCCAACACACACAGAGATAGATGTACTCTTGGCTACGTAACTTTTGCAAATGTCAAGTTATGACACTAAGATTTAAAGGGAATATCAACAACAGATATACCAATTTAACAAAAAAAACAGAACTCAAATCGGAACGATGGGAGCGCCACACGGTGGTTATTCCGGGAACTTTTTGTTCAAGGTAGTATTTCGGTCAGAAGGATCACGAATGTAAGATTAGAGAGATAGACTGCAAGACTGACAGGTTTAAAATGTCATTTTTTCCTATAACGATAAGAGACCAGAATGCTTGTAGTCGAAATTCCCCAGTAGTCAGTTCATTACAACAAATATTAACGTACAGGTTAGGGACTGTGCGTGGATAAATATATTTTTTTGTTAAAGGTTCCCCCCACCTATTTGAATAAACCCCAACCCCCTAATCCCGTACCATTTCCTCCTGGTGTTACACCCCCTGCCACATACTTTTTTGGTGGCTCCCAGGGTATTTATGTAGATCTAGATGTAGATCCCTTGATGTCCTACAGAGTGCTTTAGCCAGTTAAGCTACCGAAGCACCCTCTTACACTTCAAAATATTTGGGGCTTTAAAAGAACAAGATGTTATGAAATACTGTATATACAAGTTTAATAAGTTGATTTTAACTTTGTGGATTGTGGCACAGCATGCACAACTACAAATACCTGTAGCATCATATGTTTGATGAAATAATAATATAAAATGGAATAATATCAAAGACACACAAATATTTATTACTCACCTTTTGCATCCTTAGCCATATTTATTGACTCCACCGTCTGTTCCATCACGCCATCATCTGCAGCAACTACAAGTACTACAATATCTGTAATGTGAGCACCCCGTGAACGCATTGCAGTGAAGGCAGCATGCCCAGGAGTATCCAAGAAGGTCACTGTCTCACCAGTTCTCGCCAATTCAACTAAAAAATAAAATGCATTAAGATATAGCCAGTCGTTTATGATCAGGAAACAATATTAAGCAAAATTTATACAACACATGGCAGCCATAAAAAAAGTCAAACATACAAGTTGGTTTTATAAACAAGGAAGGAGCTAGAACCTGAATGCAGAATTACACACATAGTCAGTGAATTGGGGCATATATATATAATATTTCCCTGAGCAAACTGCTCTTTACCACATAAATATCATGCCCAAAAGATATGTAACTGTATGATTGTATGGGTAATATTCTGATGATTAATGAGAACTCAAATGTAGTCTCCCTGCATGGAACAAAACCTTAACACAGGGGAACGACTTGTACATTATGATGACCCTACGAGCTGTGCTAGCAGGACCAATGGTCACTGCTTTTTGAAGGACAACCATGCCTGATAGGTCAAACAGCAAGAGCTAGACAATAGGTAATTTAGAATGCATATGTTCCTCAATGAGATGGCAGCAAATACATCTGATCACAGAGTAGTGACCATTTAAAGTGATGGGGTCTCATTACAAAAATTATTGACGAAGGAAATGAGAAACCACCTCAAATATTTATCTCAATCAAGTATGTTGGCACAAAAACAAGATAATGTCCCAATAACTGCAAGACTAGCTGAGCACAACACCCAGCCCAGAGAGCTTGGAGTTCTGCTCTGCACCAGCAGAAGTAAGGCCTATGCATCATCGTTAACATAATCATTGCAAAGCAGAAGTGATTGTGGCAAATGAAAAGAAGAATGGCAATGTTGAGTCCACTCTTTGTAGCATGATCATGTTAGAATAAGCAGGTCGAATACTTGTGGTAAATCATCTATTCATTGGTACATCATTAAGGTTCTGAATAACCTAAGGAAATGAGTGAGGAAGAAGAGTTTAGATTTATACCTGGATTAAGCATCAAGACCAGCAGCAGCTTAAATTGATGTTTCTGTCAGGCAATTTACACCTAATAACCTTCTTTCAGCACTAGAGTAATCTCCTTTATCAAAGAATTTACCATAACATGACTTCCACTTTCTTCAGAACATAATCAGCAGAGTGTAGGAATATTCATTTCTACTAATGAATAAAGTGCAATAAAAAAATGGAGGACCTGTCGATGGGGCTATCGGGTGATGAATTGCAACACCGCTTTGAATAATGGAAGCAAGTGTTTAAATGGGTAGGGAGACTAATTGAATCAATCAATCAAGGTGATAAAAGCTAATTTTGAATAATTTTACAAAACAGTGCATTCATTACCAAAGTTCTAGTTATATGCACTATTTTTTTGTAGAATTATCATGAACTTCCAAATAATATATTTCCCATTAAAATACTAAAAAAATAAAGTAGTGATTTTTGTCTTTTACTATACATGGTAATGTTGTTCTTGTTCACACCTTCTGTGTTCCATTAGAATCAAAATCTCATGTTATAACTAACAGATACACATTAAGCAAACATACCCGAAAAAGCTCCTATATGCTGAGTAATTCCTCCAAATTCGGATTCCACAACTGATGAATTCCTTAAAGTATCAAGCAAAGTTGTTTTCCCATGGTCGACATGGCCCATGATTGTAACTACAGCAGGACGTTTCTTCAAAACAGAAGGATCTTCAGGAGGTGGCCTGAGGGTATTAATTTCATAGTTAAAGAAAATGGAAACAGATACGGAAGAAAATTTACATGC
Organism: Hetaerina titia; assembly: GCA_037158775.1. Classification (NCBI taxonomy): domain Eukaryota; kingdom Metazoa; phylum Arthropoda; class Insecta; order Odonata; family Calopterygidae; genus Hetaerina; species Hetaerina titia. Next base: position 68,613,240 of record CM073778.1, on the reverse strand, counting down.
TAGTATGAATACAAGCATGCCACTGAAAGGAGTTCATCAGTCACAGCATCTTACATGCCATGAGATATCCCCCAATAGTTAAAAAGATTTCATTTTTATTTTGAAGATATTTATATGCATTTATTAATTTTATTCATGAGTGCATGCATGAAAAAGTTTAAACTATCAATGACCAAAAAGGATTTCATTTCAGATAGTAAATCCCGAGTACAAAAGGAAGTGAGATAATCCAGGGGACAGAGAACGGGTTCAATTCTGGGTGATGCCTCTGAGTACCCTCAGCTTCACTCAATTTGTGTGATTTCTCAGGTTCCATATCTTTCTGAGAAACCACAGGTGGCAGAGGAAAAGGAATTGGCCCCCAAATATGATTTGTGAATTTCAGATGCTGTATGAGACAGTATTAGTTAGCATGTGAGCTCCACCTTCACCTATCATAGCAACCTCCAGTTTGGTTGATTACTGTGATTTAGTCAGAATTAAAGCCTGTAAGAAAACAAATCCAAATACGTCAGTGGAATTGGCAGAGGAGGCAAGGGCATTCATTAACTTCCTCTCTTCCTATCGAAAAATTTCTCACCCCCAGTATTTTCAATAGTCAGAGGGAAATTGGATAGGAATATGGCAGTAGCTATGTCAGTGCCTCAAAAACATGTTTTTCCAAAATAGAATCAGACTTTATCATATTAGGAAGTAAATTTAAAATGAAAAAATAGCAATTATATTGAGAAGGGAGCAATTATATTGAGAATAGCATATCACTCAATAAGAACAGATTGCGCAAAATATTAGAGCCTCTTATATCAAGTTTTTGAGCTGATTTCATTAATTATTTATTCTGCAAAATTATAAGAAGCAGCAAAAATGCAAATGCGCTAGTTAACTAGAACATATCAGTAAAGGCCTCAGGAATAACCTTTCATTTTTGGCAAGGTTATTTTCCATAGATGGAAAGGTCTTAAATCAGTCTTTGAAAAACATTCATATTCACATGAACACTCTTAAAACTTAAACAATTTTGTAGAGGGTAGCTGATGGAATAAAAGAACACTTTTGACCTCTACTCACACAGAAAACCATTCAATAGGAACACACTCTTACTCAATCCCCTCTGTGGAAGAAAGGAGATACCATCAGCTGAACATAACATTTTCAGCACATTATGCCTAGTGAAGCAAGTCATAAGATGGAAAATGTGAGATAGTGTTTTGGCAAATTCCCTTGAACAACCAGATGTAATGTTTTGAATTTTATCATTTCCCAAATATAATTTAATACAAATAATGGGTGATCAATCACATTACATTATATGTACAGATCAACGGATCAAACTTTTTCATGATATCGGCACATGACACCCCAGATGTCACCAATAACCAAATAGTGCAGTCTTTATGTTATAGATATAAAACCCTATATAAAACAACTCAAATAAAATAAATATACTCAGGACAGGGTGTGATTTCGCAGTACCTGGAATCATTAACACCAGTTAGATAGAATTAAAGAGACTAGGATTTGACATATAGAATTCGTTTGAGGTGAAGGAATTATAGATCAAGAGTTTTTGAGGGAGTGCAGGCATAATCCTGATAGATTAAAAACCAGATTAACCAACCTTAAGGTTGAATTCGATAGGCGAAAGTTAAGCTCACAGGTATAATCCTTCGACTATGTGAAATTCAAACTAAAAGAGTGTACGAACAGGAATTTCTTCTCTTCTGGTACCTTCTGTTTCCCACAAAATTCTAATTTTTATAAAAATGTATGCGCTTGGATAATAGATGGGTAATAGAAAGGTAATCAGTAGATTTGTGAGGAATTTATAAAGAGATTTAAAAGGTAAAAGGGGTACAACTAGAGTGCCAACACTGACAAATGGGTACCAGTAAAAATTTCTTCTCAGGACGCGTCATAGCAGCACAAAATAGAAATTATATAAAAACTATCTCAGATCTATTGGTGAAAAATCATTCAAATATAATTGAGAATAAATTAGAAAGCAAAATAAAAATGATGGTATTTTCAAATTATAATATTTGGGTACGAATAAAATGAAGGTATTGGGCTACATAACAACTGGGCTAGCAATGTTATTAGTTGAAATAGTAATCCTTTCCATTAAAATGCATGTTCTCACCTTTTAAAAACATCTCTCAACTTCTCCTCCTTCTGTTCAACAGTTGGAGGGGATACAAATTGGTAACGAAATCCAGATTTCTTTACTATTTCCTGAATAACCAAAGAATTATCTATTTGCGATTCGTCTGTGTCATAGTCAATAGAGTTGTCCACAAAGGTCATTACTTCGTAAACGTGATCTGAAACAACAAAAGACGTAGGTATTTAGTTTCAACATGAATAAAAATAATTGAACTTTAAGATTGCAATGAATTTACGTAAAACTAATAACAACACTCACCAACGTCCTTATCCATTGCTTTTGCTAACTCTGCTACAGTCATATTTTTCCAAACTTGTACGACTTGGTTTGCATTAAGTTTTGGTTTGGGGGAAAAATTAAATACCCTAGGTGCTTTCTGAAAGGAAGTTTACCGTAAATTTTATCTCCCTAGAATTCTACAAATATTAAAAAACAACCCGAAAGTGTTTTCTACTCACTCTTTCTTCTGCAGTTTTCCGTCTTTTTGATCGGATAACCCCCAAGTGAATACCGCATGTTTTCAAAACTAAATCATTCACGTTTTGAAAAGTCTTAAATACGACTACCTTATTGACACGAGCGCTGTGAAAATATAGAAGAAATTAATGCCGAAACTTTCACTCAAGTGCATACACACTGTGATTCATTTAATAGAAGTATGAAGCATACGTACCCAAAATAAATAGTTCGACTTAAAAAATGAAACATGATGATACCTAATCAATGCTGTTATAAATTTATTTATCCCATTCTCCATTAAAAATATTATTAAAACCATGAACCGTGCACATTGCTGGCTACTTCTGTTCAAAACATACCACTGCGGAAACTTAACTGAACTTAGCCCAAAACTCCGTCGCGGTCACGATACACGATAGAGTTTTCAGTAATACCAACAAAAACATTTTCCTATAAAAAAGCTACTATTTCATCAAAACCAGCACATGAATATCTCTAAAATTGACAGAGTACACTCAGTAGTACTCCCCCTATTTGCCTGATTGCTTGAGACCATCGAGATTCATATTTATACGATTTACATTAATTTATCATCGTCGCTCACAGATTTAAGAGAGTTCTTGAGGATGTCGAAGAGCTGTCCGAAAAATAGATAAAAACGATCGGCATTGGATGATGTAATATGAGTTTTTATGAAGATTTGCGAAATAGTTTATTTTGGCGCGTATTGAATAATATTTCATAACGTTGTGTCTACTCTTTTACATTGACATGAATAATTTATTTTCGGTGAGCAAAAAATTACTTAAACTCCACTTGTTTTAGAGATGAATATTACTAGTATGGGTCGCAGTAGTCTAGGGGTAGGGCCCGGGTTCGACAAGCCTCTGCAGCTCCACCCAAACTATGTGAGTTTTCGGGTGCCAGATCTTCCTGGGAAACCATAACCGGCACAGGGAAAGGAGACTGTGAAACCATACCATAATGTGTGAATTTCACACACTGTCAGTTTTAGTACTGGGTAAACTCTGTCATCATCTACCAAATCGACCTTACGATCGAATAATGTGTTTATGGTTTTTTATTAGTAGTGCAATGGAATGCAGGCTGGATTCAAAACTTGGGCTTTGAGCGTAGATTGGAAGCTTTTGAAATGTTGGTATGGAGTAAATGTTAGAGCACAACAGAGAGGAATACTGACTTCTAAGTATTAGATTTGGTAGAAAAAGAGAGGACGATGCAGTTGTGGAATTTCGAAGGTGACAAAAAATTGGACTGGGTTGCTTTTGCTCTGAGTGTTCTCTTCCTTCTGTAGTCCTATCCAATTTACTCTGAAAACCTTATTCCGAAAGGAGATATATGTCACTAGGTCCGCACCGTTGTGACACTAAATGCCTGCTTTCTCCAATGCTCTTATGAGAGAAAAAATGAGAGCTTTATTGTTACATATTTTCTGATCAGTAAATCATCAGATAAATACACCAGTTTAAAAATAACTGGAAATTGTAGACAAAATATTAGCTGTTTCTGGTTTAATTACTATTCAATTCAACTCTGTGATACTCATGCCTAAACTTATGTAATGCATTTGGTGTATAACTCATTGCAGAACTAACTATATCATAGTGGGAAGTTAACAGAAAAACTGCAGGCCGATCGATATAAACAATCCTTTTTCCATCTCATCATTGAAGATAATAAAATGCAAAAACTTGAACTACCCGAATGAGGTTAATCACCTGACCTGCTGCTTCCTCAACAGCATTCTTGGCTGTGTGTCTTGCCTGGCAGTGGGAGAGGCAAGTCTTCCGCTGTCGTCATCTCATGAAACCCTTACAAAGCAAAACCGACAGCAGTAGCACAGAAGATGTCAAAATTGAAGAAGACTGAATTAATTAGAATAAGAACATGGAATGTTAGGACAATGTTGATAGCAAGAAAATTAGAGAATATAAAGTGAGAAATGGTAAGACGCAATACAGATGTGTTAGGTCTGTGTAAGGTGATATGGAAGGGTAGAGGAGATTACTGGGTGATAGTTATAGAGTATAATACAGCGGAGGTGATGAGAGCCAGCAAGGAGTTAAAATAATATTGAATAAAAAGGTAGGAAGAATAGACAACATATGTTAGAGCAAGCAAAGGAGAGAATATTACTAGTAGAGGTAAAAGCAGAACCGACAAACTTGGTCATTATTTAGTTGCGCATGCCACCAAGCAATCATCAGGAGGAAAAAGACAATAGGGTATATACATGATTAGGGGATATGATAGAGTGATTCTGCAGGGAAACAATTGATAGTGATGGGGGATTGCAATGACTCAGTAGTCAAGGAAGGGATTCTGATGAGGTGGAGGACTATGGTTTAGGTACAAGAAATGACCGCACAGAGAAAGCCATTGAATTCTTCAGCAGATGGATTAATCATCACTAACACTTTGTTTAGATACCACCAAAGAAGTAGGTATTTATGGAAAATGCCAATAGAGAGAGAATGTGACATGGGAGAGGATGGCTTAGGTTCAGTTATACTCGACAACAAGAAAGAAAAGACATTTAGGAAAATGAAATCGACTAAGGCTGTGGGGGTGGACAACATTCCTGTGCAACTACATAAAGGGTTATGAAAATGCTTGAGGAAGAGTCTTTATAGACTAATTGGTAGCATTTATGAGAGAGGAATTTGGCCGGTAGACTTTGTCAGATCAGTGTTAGGTTCTATTCCCAAAGGGGTAAAGGCTACATCATGTGAGGACTACAGAACAATAAGTTTGATTTTGCAAGCAGCTAAAGAGATTCTAAGGATCATCAACAAAAGGATGGAGAGCAGGGCAAACAATTATTTAGGGGATGATGTTTGGGTTCAGGTTGGAGAGAGGCACACGTGATGCCATTGCAATAATGAGTAGTATGCATATGCAATAACCAGTAGAGGAATGTAGAATACAATCAGGAGGTATTTGCCTTTTTTGTAGATTTCAAAAAGCCATTTTAGATAGTAAAATACGAAGAGTAATGAATATATTACATAAAATACGAATATTGCAGGGATAGGAGATTATCTGCTACCTGTACATGTCTCAGACTACTCAGCACAAGTGGGGCATCGAGAGTCTGGATGGGCAGTGATAAGAAGATAAGTAAGACAGGGTTGTCCATTCTCAACTTAGCTGTTCAATGTATTTAAGGAGGAAAAAACTTTAGGTGCATGGGAAGAACTGGAGATAGGAATGGAAGTCAGTGGGGAATTCATGACATCAGGTTAGCTGATGATCTAGCTTTAGTTTGTCAGTTAGCCAAGGGGTTGCAAGAATTGCTTAGCGATGGAAATCCAGGGCGATAGATATGGGATGAGAATACGTGTAAATAAAACAAAGGTTATGCAGTTTTCGAGAAAGAGAAAGGCCAAGTTAAATGTTAAAATAGGGGGGCAAAAACTGTGAATGAGGAGCAGTTCAGGTATCTCAAAAATTTTTTGTTTCAAAATAGGGACATAAAGAGAAGAATTGAGTTATGCAAAGAACCTTTCACGAGGAGAGAATGGAAGATAGGAATGTCGAGCAAGGATGTTAAGAACTGGCTGTTCAAAACTTTGATATGGGGCATAGTTTTGTATGCTGTGGACACATGGTCATTGAAGTAGTATCATAGGTGTAGATTGGCAGTTTTTGAAATAAGGGTGTGGGGAAGGGTGAAGAAGATGAAGTGGACTGACAAGAGAACAAATGAGGAGGTGCTAGGTATGGTGGGGGAGGAGAGGGGATTGCTGGAAGAAATCTGAGAAAAGGAGAACTTGTAAGAGGAAAGGAGACAGATAAAATGGGTACATAGCATATGGCATTGGCAGCAGGATGTTGAAGCCTGTGATAGATAGAGGGGAGAATGTTATCCAAATGACAAATGGGCATGAATAGGTTAGGGATGTTGGACTGAATTAAGGGAGAAAAGAAGTATGCAGAAATCAAGAGGAGCTTGTTGTAAAGGATGTTGGGTTTTGTGTTTTTTGGAAGAGACAAGAGAATTGTTTTGTAGCTTTTGTCAATCCAAAACCTACCTTAACCGGTAGATTACCTATAAAAAACTGAATTTCCAAAGGTGTTTCTGAACAATTATACTCAAGTCCCTGCTTCCAATACCTGAAAACTACAAGTTGATGATGATGGGCCAAATATACACTTAACTGTTCTAAACAGTTTCCACTAGCATTTTCCATGTGAACCTATGCTTCTGATGGAGTGTGAACCAGGGTGTAGTTATTATCAAACTCTCTATCCTCCAAAACTTGTTTTCTTTCTACGATCATTTCTCCTACCCCCCTTTGACCTCTTTCTTTACTTACCACTGTGTGTGTTCCAATCCTGTTCCTATTATGTTTTTCTGTCCATGATGCACTCCATTATTTCTTCTTATTGATCATTGAAGTTTTACTACTGATTATGTTCTTGTACATACCTGGATTGCCATTGGAGTGGGCAGAATCTCTTGATCTCTACCTGTAATGTTATCTCACTCTCCTGTTGTTTTTTCACTACCCTTCTCCCATTTCCTACTATATTGTGTTCTCTCTCTGTTCCACCTCTATAATATACTCCAACTTCTTTTCCAGGAATTGAGTATCTCTTGTCTTATCATGACCCTGCCCTTAATGTCATCCTAACAACCAATCTAGCCCAACTGGCCATTTACAGAAAACAACCACACAATCCTAAATTCTTCAACAGTTGAATTCCTGGGCCTTCACTAATGTGAGGATCTTGAGTGGACCATTAACGTCAGTCATATTCCTAACATCCTCTCTACAGGTTGTATACAGCCTCTTACATGTCCAGAAAGTTAGTACAAATATCCTTAATTAATATTTTAAAAATGGTTAAATGTGTCAATATACACTCATCATGGAACAATTCAAGGGCTGCCTCTTGAGCATTATCATAACAAAAACAGTCCATTATAGGCATTTTTGGGGCAGCCATGAGCTATCCAATTTTTGAGCAACTTGCACTCAAAACCTAACCTGTTATATGTGAGGTGTTCACCATTCTGCTTTCCAAATTTAAGATAAACTTCTAAAATCAATTAAATCTATTATTTTCTCTTCTGCTTTTAAAATGAAAGTGTGTAAACTGCTAGATACCAAGTTTTATTGCAGTGTGGATAAGTTCTTTGATGTTGAACTCAAAATACCAATTGTTATATATCCCATGGAAAAAACATATCATATTCCTATCCTAAAAGTTATAATTCCAAGTTTTCTTTTACTCTGCTGTCAACATGGTTGTGCAAGGATTTCATGATGGTCTCACCTCTAACGCTGCCGGATAAACTTGTCACAAGAAGGCCTAATCCCATTATTTGCTAATATTTAATCTTCATCATACACCACATTCATGGCCACATTATACATTCTAATTCTAAGTGATTTTGACTTCTTTTCTTGCCAAGTTAATTCTCTCTTAAAGACTCATATATGTAACTATTTAATCACACTTCACTTTCATTTTAGGTCTTTAAAACTCCATCAAATCTCTTTGCAAAAAGCTACATATTCATTCATTCATCTTGATGTGTGTTATTGTCAAAATTTCAATTAACAGCAGGGCACATACATATGTGACTATTGAGTTAGTAAGGATTATATGTGGTCTATTTTTACATGAGAATATACTATAAACTTATTTTACACTAGGGACTGAATAACATCTCGAAATATGTGAATGCATCTCATGTATAACAGGCATCCTGGGCATTGTAACCCTATGTAAAATACAACAAGTGGAGTTCACTAGTACATACTGGAGATATTTTTTGTTGTAGACATACTGTAAACATTGATACCCACCTCTATGGTGAGTGAGAACTGCTCTAGCAACTAAAATGATTACTATTCTCATTGGATACCTCTGGTTCTCACATTATACTCCAGATTTGCATATCAAATCAGTAAGACAGTTGTCAACCCAAAGGTCAGTTTGATAGGTGATGGTACAGTTCATCCAAAACTAAGCCCAACAAAAACAGGCAAAAAGGTGGCAACAAATTATAATTTAGATGATTTAGACTAAGAATTAGATCCACATATTCAGATCATATTCCTCCTCTTGTGTTCCCTAAATTACTTGAAAAATTGCACAGAAATGACTACACTTGTTTTCATAAGCTAGAGAATTGTGTTAATTCCATGAATGAAATTAAGTTTCTCGTGAGAGTTAGAACACTAGCCCATTAAGTTACTTATATCAAGTAAATCCACAAGGCAACCATTATGAGAGACAAAATTAATCCATTACATGTGAACTTTGTCAGTACAAAGAGAATTGCAAGTCATTAATATTATTTTACAATGTAGCCATGGCTTTTGCAGTGCTCCTTGAATGCTAGCATTAACTTCCCATAAAATAGCTTTGACAATTAGTTGAATGACTACATGATATAATTCTGTAATAAAATGAAAGTATTCACTCGGACTGGACCAAAACAAGGTACATGATGAAATGCCTACAAAATTATGCAGAGACTTGATCACACAATATTTAGGGATAGGTAAAAATCATGTCAAACAGAAAAATAATTGACAAGGTCAGAGAAAAGTGAACTTTATAAAACGTTGGGATCGTTCTCTTGAATTCCTGAGCTCTAAAAGTTAAGTTTCCTTCAATTGAAGTATTTAACTTAAATACCAATGTACCTTCTATATATTACAAAGAAACACTATTTACACTGTTCTGGCCCCACCACTTTCATGCCCACAAATATGTTTAAGATAAAAGAGGAATATTTTGGTTTAAGAAATTTAGCATTTTAGCTGTAATATAAGAACCAAACACACAACCTGATCAATACGGAAGTTGATGTGATAACTGAAAGTATAGTTCACCTCATAAAAAAAATTGTCAACATGCAATAAGTGTAACGTAATCACCCTGTAGTTTTCATGGAACAAAAATCATACAGCTAGGGTATGCGACTGAGCCATAACTAGATGAATCCTTGCATAAGGACGAGAATTATATAGAATTAAGCTTTTTTTTGACAGCAATTAAATACCCAATTCTGGCCACAAAAGAAAGTTCTTTTATCGTGATGAGTATGAATGAAAGAGTCAAATGGAAACTTTAAAGGAAAGATTTCATGCTATTTTTATGACTTTGGATTGGTCACATACATTCCCTTCAAACTAGATTCTCACTCTGAATACAACTTTACAGTAGACTAGGAATACTCTATGAGCAGAGTTATACTCTGCTGATGACATTAGGAGGGGAATAAGAGGTGATGACTTATATCTCCATGGAACAATTTGCTACCATATAACTGGCAACCCAGCAACAATAATTTGGGGAAGTGTGAGGAAAAGTATTGTGCCCACTCTTGCCGGATGAAATTTGAAGAATGGAGATAGAATATTTGTTTTCCTGTGATGTAAATAATGAGCGCACATGAAGATCCATGATTGTACTGGGATTGAGAAACTGAGAGAAAAGGAAAAATGATGCTATTCATGAAAGAGAAATAAATATGAGAAGATAAAAGTCACACCAACTAGATGAGATTAAACAGGTAATTCATCAATGAAGTGAAAAGATACTCAAAAATACTTGCCTACTTAGTCAAATACATTAGTGGCTAGAGAATGTGATTGATTGTGAATAAAGATAACTAGGGTCTAGGAATATTAAATGGAAAAACAGAAAAAGCACCTCCAAATTAAGACAAGCAACACAGTTGGAATATATGATATCCCTGAGACTTTACTCAAAAGCTTACGAAGAAATAACATGAAGAGTATTTTATGGCTATGAATTAATCTTTAATTGGAATATAGAGGCCCAAGTTTCATTTCTTTTCAACTTCTGTTCCACAAATAACAAGCATATTGCCTATAAAATAATAATTATTAATCAATAAGCTGGATATTATAGTGTTGAGGTATCTTTCCACGCAGCCTGAGGTTAAACCTCTGACAATTGCTTCAAATTGAGTTTTAATGTACAGCAAGAAAATTTCTAAATCCTAAACCCTATATTCCTAAAACATTCCCTTCTATGATCATTCACATTCATGACTAAAGAGGTACTGTAAGACAATGTGAATTGACTCAACTCCTTACTCTACTGTAAGGATTATTTTGGGCCCAAAATTGTGAAACAGACAGCTTAAGTAATGTAAAATGTATAATTTTGAAAAATAATACAATTACTCCACTACCTAAGTACAGCTTTAATGTTCACATGTCCACGGCTTTTGAGTGTTAATCTTTGATCACAATTTCATATTCTTCACTCGTTTTAATGCCAACAACTTACCTTATCAATAACTTGAAGCAGAAAATAATGACATTATGAGTGAGAATTGCTGAAGCTGTATTTGCTTAACCCTGAGTAAATTTTATTTCATACAAAGCAGATATAAATGGTCACAAATATTCACACTGATGACAAAACAATGTCTTTACCAGTTTTTCACCTTACAAGAATATCTTGCAATAAGTTATACTTCAGTGTTCCCAATAAGACAAAGATTACATGATGATCTTGAGGAGATTGAAGTTTGATGTCTAGTTGCACATATGTATTAAGAATTACTTGAACATTTTCCGGCTTTTACTATTTTAAATTTGTTCACCAAGAGTACTAAGAGATACTGGATACAATGACCCTGCTTATGTCTTGTTTTTTTAATAATGAGAATGTGTCTTTTACAATTTTACATTGCAATGCATCTTCAGCATCAATTGCATGAATCATATTAGAAATTCCTCATTGACTCCCTCAAATTTAAGTAACAGATTCATTTTGTTTTTATACTTCAATAAAAATATAAACCAGATAAGGGAAAATGATAATGTTACTTATCAAGATTCTATTTCTATATTTGACCAGCATGGTAAGTACACAGTACCATTAAATTTACCAGGCCTAACATGAAGAGCAAGTCCATGAAATAAATATTCAATAAAATGGAAACAGGTAATTGTTTTCTCAAGATAAACCTTCCATCACAACAAATTCATCTTTTTATTTTTCCATTCAATTATTCTTCAAAACTTGTACCACCACAACCAAGTTGAAGCATACCAAACGTTCAATCTTTGGAAAGTAACTCATCACTGATAGAACAAATTTCCAGGACAGATGAAGGGCAGGATAGGTAACCTATATGAATACCTACATGTGATGGGGACACAGTTGATTGAAAAACTTTTAATGTCAGGCTACCTGATTTACCTACAATTCTATGGTGAATTATAAATTACAGTTTATCAACCAAGGCTTGAAATTTCTTTCAAAGAAAGACATATTTGAATGATTGTTGTACTTAGGAAATATAAACGTTTCCCCACTACTTATGTTCTGACCCTCCCTCCCCCGTCAACCAAGAAGATTCATACCAATGGCACAACAACATACATGCACTCTCCATACACATTCAATTTCACTTGCACTGTGTTCCATAGAAACTTCACAATTGCTCGTTCAAAAGAAGGAAGATAGTTCTCAGACTATGTGCACATTCCACCATCAGATAACCACACCCAAGTCTACTCTCAACTCCAAAACCAGTTGCTTGTGAGAGGAAGCTGACAAGGGGAGAACTTAGGGAGCAGATGGTGTCGGATTGGAGGTGGGGGATTAAATTCCAAATAAGATGCTCATCCACTCATATATATAAAAAAAAGGTCCTGATTCAAAAACTTGTATATCACTCAATGTGCACACACACACACACTCATACACACACAAATGCACAGTAGTGCACTGTTTTCCTTGGAGACAAACCAATGGCTTGGTTCCCACACACATGCGCAAAATCATCAGTGGGTGACAACACTCCTTTCGCTGCCCTCAATCAATTCATAATCACATATTCACTCCATCATGCACATGTGCTCAGTAGTAGCACAAATGTTTACTAGCACCTGCCAATGCCCCAAATAGCCAGGCCAAGAGTTGACAGCCCTTGGAAAGGGCAAGCTCTTCCACCTGACCTTTCACTTCTCATTATCTTCTGGCTAACACCCTCACTAATGCTGACATGTGTGCTCCACTCAGCAATGGTTCCATTTCTTGTGAAAAGCCCAGCCACTAGAAAACCTTTATGACAACCAACCAAACCGGGAAATATATTTGTGCTTAAAAAACATATTTATTGTGACAAAATTAGAATGGGCTCTCAAAGCCACATTACTAGGTTCGCTCCAAATACTGTTTCAGTTCAAAAGGTGAGTGAGAGCTCACATTTCCCAAGGAATGGCTTAAACAAACACATCATCATTATATCGGCCAGAAACATAATCAAAACTATAATCAAATCAATACAAAAAGAATTGTGAACTTGAATAAAGGAAGTACAAAAATTCTAACCACTGTTCACACTTATAAAAGTTACTACAATATATCACGTATTCACAAATCATATCGACGCAACTTGCTTGTGGCAAGTACTGGCAGTATGTTCCACAAATGGAGGAGAATATGAATCAGTGATTGGTAAATGGAGAAAAAAACTCGAGGGAAACGAGTCTTGACTAATTTGCAAGCATGGTATGAGTTCATTACATGGTTTCCACCTTGCACTTGGGGATATCTGTAATGCCCACTGCCAAAGAAACCATCAAGCACTATTCCATGCCTCTTATACTCATGACACCAAATTACAACCAACTTCAACAACTTTCAATAGGGCATACAGTAAAGTCTGAACAATTACCAATGCCCCAAACACTAATTACATTATGCATCATGGATGAATTCCAATGCCACCATCAGCCCCCGAAGCTCTTGTCTTGACGTCGCATGAGCACATCTGAATAAGAATATTCCCGAGTATCACAACATGCAATAAGCCAAGAGGCATCACACTCCCACCACGCGTTGCTATGGCAACAGCACATATATCTCAGTAGGCCTCAGCACTGTGAAACACTTCACAAAAAAATTAACTTGAGCCACGAGTGTGTCAATCCAAAATTACAACTAAATCATCCATTCCTTTCACACTAAGCTTTCGCCACGGCTTTCGAGCAGCTCGGCGAATGTCTGTTGCAGTAAGTTGTCTCCTCATTTTCCTGCAAGGATAAAAATGGTAATCATTATTTCTGAGATTCAACTTTAAAATAACTCAATGAAAATGCAAACAAGCTTTTATGCTGCCAAGTTCATTTGAAAGCTAAACAATGAGGAAGTTCATTAATAACATGGACAAATAGTAGAATTAAATATATAAGAACGATAATAAAACTTCTAGGAGAGACTTGAAAATATTATAAAACCAATGTTCTTTCCTGTATTAATTGCATGTATACTGTCGCACACTACAAAATAAAATGTCAATAAAATATAGTAACACAATGCCATTTGCCAAAATAATTATTATTGTTTCATGTTACACAGAAACATGTTTGTGGAGGCATGAGAGTTTCTCCTTTAAAATCCGATGAAAACTAATAAAAATAAAACAAAGCCAAAAAAAATGTGATGATGATTACCACATATTAAACCATACATAAACACAGTAATCAAACCGAAGGTCGGTTTGGTAGGTGATGGTAGAGTTCACCCAGTCCTAAGCCTGATGCGTGTAAAATTCACACATCAGGGTAGGGCGGCCAGTTCCTTTCCCTGTGCCATTTATGATTTCTCAGAATGATCTAGTACCCAAAAAATCATTTGGGGCTTGCTGGGTGGAGCTGCAGATGCCAAGAGTGACTTGCCCGGGAATCAAACCCGGGTCCTCCGGTCAGTAGTCCAACGCTCTACCCCCTGGACTACCACAACCCACTATCACATATTACATTTATAATAATGAAATATAATTTAAATCTAACCTCTGTAATGAGAATGAGTAATGGCTGACAAAGCTAATAACAGAAAAAGGAAACCTGCTTAATGAATACACACTAAGAGCCAAACCTCCTCTGATAAAATCATGACAATAGTAGGATTCCAGTGAAAAATGACTCCATGAAACTGCCAACAGAAGGACAGAAATAAAAAGTCTTAAATGCAAAACTTTTTCCTCACTCTTCCTAACAGTTTATAGTATTTTATCAATTTCACAGAATTCCATTTTCTTCTTTTTTATGACAGCTGCCTTAACACTCCCCACACATACACCACTTTTACATATATTCCTAATGAGTATAGAAAAAAACTCTTGTGCTAAAAGTGAAGATGTGCATAGAGATATCCCACAGAACTACCTTATCAACATGCATGGAAGCCTTCACCCAAAACAACACATTCACAGAAAATGCATACAGTGAAGATATACAAAGGAAATACTATCATCTATACCAATATGCTCCATTCTATTAGAGAAACAACTATTACTGAAAACAAGAGGACCTGACTCTCGCTGTCCGAACCCCCAACAACCTTTCACAATACCATAATATTTCACTTTTAACAGGCTGCTAACATATGCAGACATTAAAGTCCACCGATTGCCTTCAATGTACCATGTAAAACAGTGGTTTGGAAACTTAAATAAATTATTACAGTGTTAAACTTTGCTTGTTAGATACCCCATTGATTTGTTATACTATGGACAGAATCTTACTGGTAATGTGTCGTGAAGTTGATGGAAAGATCGATAAAATACTAGTAAAATAGCCCCTTTTACATAAAAAAATGCAATATGTACAGTTGTAACCCTTTGAATGCTGGAAATTTGTGCCCTACGCACAAAATGTAAAACCTTGGCACACCCTTGGCCATTTGACATTATATTGTTTCCTGGACCACCAAAACAGCTTTAGTCTTGTTTCAACAGCCTCTCTGACCACATCCCTGTTCATCTTTTAATAAAAGAACAAAACGGTTAACTATAAGACACAAGAACTAAACAGTCCTAAATTCAATCTAAAAATGAGACAATCACCCAAGTTTCACGTCAGATTTTTATAATGTAATTAATTTGGTTAGTGTCATCGATGATAGAAAGTAGTGTCAATAAACCTTGTTATCACTTTTTGATTTGAGAGACAAAATTACACAATATTTTCCTGCAGGTCACTCACACTACATTTTGAGATTGACTCAAAGGTAGAGCTATATAAAAAATAAGTACTCTAAATGTAAACTTAATTAAAATAATCATCCTAAGAAACTACTAACATTAACTTGATAACTACTTTCAAATTAGATATGGAAAAATTAGAATATACATTATAATACTATTGCGGCATCAGCTGCACTACCTGTGAAATAGATACACGAGAAGACAACAAAGTACATCTAATGATGAAAAGGATTTGTTAAAAAGTAAAAATTAAAGGGTTGAAGAAATGCTAGGGACATTTGTGTCTGGAATATCATACTGAATTAGATAACAAGACGTACTTTGAATAGGGATACAATAATAATATCCAAACTGATATCCAGCCTTCCTTCTACCCCAATGACTCTTCAATAAAATCCTTTTATGAATATATGAAAAAATCAAGTCCTCCAAAGGTGAAATGTGACCTATCATTCATAATCTCACCAAACTTTTGAATAATTTTCAATTAATTTGATTTTAGTAAATTGAAAAGTAATGTATGAATAAAGTTCCTTCAGCTTTTCTTTAAAAAATTATCTTCTGAATAAAATAATAGTTTAGATTTAAAATTAAATAAGTTAAAGTTAATACATATATTTAACAGATAAAAGTATTTAATGAAATGAAGAGGAATGAATAATTTATATTTTATCATGTTTCTAGAATGTTAAAAAAACCCAAAAATAACTTAATAAGTAGCATTTGCAATAAAAACACAAGCAAAAATTTTTCGCCTCTTCTAACTCAGGAAGAGAAAAAATAATGAATTAATATGCAACAGTTCACTCATATATTTAATTCAAGAGTATCAAATATGATGATGCAATATTAACACAAGTTTTTAATTCTTAATCTTTCCCCAAAAACCCTTCTGGTGTATGAAAAGTCTTTCAAATACACCTGCATCTATCAACAAAGCATGGTATCAATTCTTTGGGATTCTATGGTTTCTTTAATCATGTTTATTTGTGTGTTAGAGATAAATCTAAGGCAAATGTTATTAGTATTACCAGCAAACAATGGCTACATGAAATATAGTTCAATAAAAACACTAAATTTAATAAACAGAAAAACGTAGGTGATGTGGGTAAAAAGTGCATTTGGTGTTACCAGGGTAAATGCTTTTAACACATTTTATTTCGTGTCAAAATGTGTAGATAAAAGATTTTGTGTTAAATCTGATTTTACACACCAGTCTCAATGAAATCACTATGAATTATGATTTTCTGGGCATGAGATCAATCTGAGAATTGATATGTGGAAATGAAAGGCTCTCCCCAGAATGAATGTTTACATTTTTACGCTTGAGGTTCTTTACAATTTGAACTCCACTCTGACCTATTATCCAGCCGATTGGTTAATAACTTTGGTCTTATTGACATTTAAATGTTTAACAATAATTCGTTCCAAAGATTCTACAAATTGTAAATCTTGTAATGGAAGAAAAATATTATCTGAATACTCTTTTGTGTACCATATGTGCAGATATAGGACTCACAAAAATCTAAACCCTCTCCATGTTACACGAATAACAACTTGAAACGTAACTGGAATTCCTGGGTGATATTACAGCAAGGAATAAACAATGTTTTACCACATGAGTCAACAATTTAAAACTTCTGAAGAGACAAAAACAATTATATAAATTTAATGGGATTAAAAGCAGTGAAATACAGCAATACTATGAATAGCCATTATTAAACCAATTTATCATCACCTATCAATTCAAATTAAAATAATGATACTTTAAAAAGCAAATAAATCAAATCTGTGATGAATCTATAATTTCAGGCTTTGCAGACACCTACATGAATTCATTATCATGTAATTTATGAAAACAAATTTATTGTGAAATGCAAAGCCAGAGTTATAATACAATAGTAGTTAAATTAATAATTTAACCAATGCAATGTTTTCATAAATAATAAATTTGAACCAATGAAGAATATTATATTTAAAAAATAAAACAGATACACTAAAGTTAATATTGTTTCAAATCAAGGAACTGCCAGAGAAATTTAAGAAAATTTAACATCAATGATGCGGTTCTACCGTTAATACCCTACAAATTTAACACCACCACACTTTAATCAAACTAAATAAACTTTCCCAGATTAATTCTAAATTTATTATTCTTCAAATGGCCCTTTTTCACACCAAATCAATATTTTCAGAGGAATAAATGAAGTCAATGCCTTAGTGCAAATGGTCCCACTAAAAAGAATATTAATATTTTGGTATTCTTAGCAAAGTGGATTTATCTTAAAAAGTTTCACTCTGAGACCCATATCAGATGAAATCAAAGGCATTTAAATTAGGATTTAAAACCAATCATGGCAATGCTGGTTAGATTTCCATTTTATTATTGGCTTCAAAACAAATAAATATAAATCAAAGATGAAATCAATGGACAATTATTTTCCATACAAGCAACAGTTTCCATACAATAAGAAACAGCTGGGAATTTGTTGGCAACTAAGTCACCACATAATATGTATCATCCTCAGCAAATTGTCTAATCATTTTACAAGAAATGCAAGAACAGAAAATATAATCACTGGGAATGGATAAGAAGAGATGAGAATGGTGACATGAGCTAAAATGACTCCTCAACAGTTGTCTTATAATCTTTTAAAGAGGATTGGATTCTGTTCCTAAATTTTTCCAACACCCAGAGGCAAAAATTCTTTTTGATGATGGAAACTATTTTCCCTACAAATTTCAGAGATTACTTATCTCTCGCTTATGGCTTCTTACATAAAATGAAGTTTTTATAAGAACTTTTCATTACTGCTATCTCATTTTATTTATAAAAAAATAAGTCCCTGGACCTACTAGATATGGTATACATTTCTGTTAATTTTATACCCTTTATTTCTCATAGTTTTGCCATGGCATCACCCATGTAATAAGCCCTAGAGAGATAACTCACTTGCTCGCCTCAGTGGCTCGGAAGTAGACGTCATCAGGGGCGTCCATCCACGAGATCACCTGCTTCCTCCCTCCGCCCATCCGGCTCATTGTCGCTATCTTCGCCTTCCCATTCAGGTGGTTGATGACCGAGCGGCCGAGGAGAGGTGAGGCAAAAGGGGCACCCTCACCCACCACTGCCGATGACAGTGAAACGCCACCAGCTCCAGCCACTATCGCGGCAGCCGCAGCTGTCACAGCTGCTGCAGCAACGGGCAGTCCAGCAATGGCACCCCCAAGACCACCGCCACCCCCCACCACCCCTCCTCCCAGGGCAGCCCCACCTGTCCTCACCCCGCCGCCCACCACGAGACCGGGCGAACTCAATCCCACACCACCAACACCACCACTCAAGGGCTCTTTCGCTGGCCGCTTCGCTGGACTGGGCACTGCTGGGGGGGCACACACACACACAAACACACAATTAAGGCGTCGGCAATCAATCAAGCAACCAATCACATTTAAGGCAACCGACCTATCAAATACCTGATTCCTACCAGTTCTACCCCATTCCCTCTCTGCCACAGGGTCACCTTCCATGTAATATACACATTGACATGCAGGGTGAGGAGTTTTGAAAAAAGATGATAACAACTCAGTGGTGCTGTGTGGACCAAGCCTCATTTTCAAGAACGCAAAGCCATCGTAACCTCTATGCAGGGTGTGGTTAAATTTTAACCAGCAATCAATTTTAATCTTGCTTAGAAAATGCACACCAACACACTTTCAAGCTCTGAAAGATACTCATCGAACAGGGAATGGAGTCCTCAAGAGGGCTTCTCCTAAAATATTATTCCATGTCTTTTTTCACAGGAATTTGACACCAAGACAATCCTTAAAATAGATTGATCACTGAATTTTCCAGTTTTGAACTCCAGGGCATTTCTCTTATGATGTGCAAATAAAAGAGATTTCTTTTTGTTCTCATAAAGCTACAATTTTAAGCAAGACAGGAAAATACCTGGTGACTTAAATGAGTTCGGATATTCATCTGCATTTTGAATATGGGCAGTGAAGGAAGAGCATGGAACGTTTGTGTAGTGGCAGAGGGGATGGAAGTATTCTGGAGACCAGATTGGTTGGCCACACCATCAACTTCCAACCACGAAATCCTACCCCCACCCAAATTCGATTCCCAGGATTTGATGAAATATCCTTTGCTAAACACTTTCAAAACAAATCCTTTACTTGTACTAAATATTTACCTTATAAAGAAATGGTTTTGTCGCACTAATTTAAAATACCTTCATTTAATAAAATAATTGTTTGAGTTTACTTGGCAAAAATAGGGATTTATAATATTCAGTATACTTATAGAGTTGAAAGTTTCAACTCTATTCAAAGGATTAAAAATAATTATACTTGGTTATTACTTTCTCAATGTACTCCACATTTAGCAGGGCCTATAACAGCATGGACACACTTTAAAAGCCTAAAATACCAACAAAGTGGCAACAACTTTGACAATTTCTAAAGCCTCGGTGGACCATCAAACCATATGTGCTAAGCATCAGTCTATATTTGCTTGTAATAGTCATAGTTTCACTTAACCCACTGATAAACACCCAAGTATTTAAAAACAGTGATGAATATGCAAGAAAATAAGGTATGTACCTAATAATTTTGCCTCAAACTCTTATTATCTGGCAAACATGTCTAAGATCTCAGAGTTAATTAAATAAAGTAGCAAACACAAGAGAAAATGGAATTTGAAGAAGAATGTGAGCTAAGAAGAAAAAATAATTCATGAACCTAAATCAAGGTGTGTTCTTTAATGGAGTTGATTATTTAGATTAGTGTAAATTAAATGAAAATGATTGCAACTATTTATAATAAAACTTAATGCAGTACTGAGCACATATTTTCTTATTATCATATGATTAAAATTTATTTTCATCCTAATTATTTTACCATAAATTAAATTGTATCTTCAATAATATCATATTGTACTGATGATATAGTTCACATTCAAAGCTGACGTTTTTGATTAGAGATTAAAATACTAACGACCAAGAACCAGATACTACACTTAAGAGCCTAATAATAATAATTAGAGCAGGTTTAATATGTTGTTGTTCTAATGTGAAGGCTATACATAGCAGTCTTTGCCTTTTGCTTTCAACTGGCTATGTAATTTTTTAATGAACTTCACAAATCAAAAGAAACAGGTTTTCAACATAATTTAAGCCTACTATTGAGTATTGACCATATAAAAAAAGGTAGGTCGCTATAAATCAATGCTTGAATGTGAAGTTTATTCAGTAGAAAACCATTTCTCATTCACAAATAGAATGATTTCACTGGAAGTGAAATAAAGTGTGAACAAACATTGGACGAAGAAAGTAAATAGATAAACCTTATAAACTGAAGATCTTACATTTCTAATAGTATGTCCAAAACACAAGCATAACAAAACGTACTCAAACAATGGATGGCTCATTAGTAAAAAAATTATAAATGAAAAATTATGAACATCCATTTTATGTACTTTTGCATTCCTTGTATGTAGAGTCATAACTCATGCTTCACAGATTTGTGCTATTGAAATGTGAGCTATCAGTTATACTTAACTATACCCAGTTTAAAGACAATGTATACATTCAAACTGATAAATGTACATTTTGAAATCTCCCAAAGGTCTGAAAAATAATTTTAAAAATTACGAAAACATTAACTGATATGAAATATCATATTACTATTTTATGTTTAATTAACATAAATGTAGTTATCATTTAAAAAATTGTTGCTGTGTTTTTTTGGCACAATCAAGGAACTTTATTATCCTAAGAAACTAAATGATGTGACTAATCCTAACTTCATTGGCCAATTCAAAATATCAACTATATGTTTTCACAACTAAAAATTTAAAGAACAACTGAAATAATGTTGCTCTTTCAAACAATTTTGGAATGCAAGTGTAATGCTCATGACACATTTCTAGTGCATTTCACAGGCAATCTTGTACACCTTGAATGACCAACAGGAAAATATTGCATCAACATGCAGTCTCTCAATAAAATTAAGTGATAACAAAGTGATAACACATGTGAATTGTTTCTAACAACCACATAAGCTCTCTAAAAGCAAAATATCTTCAAATAAGATAATAATTATAATGAAACAGTGCAGATGAATGTTTAAGTGCTTTATCATTAAACAGGTTCCCAAAAAGTTGTCAATATTACACATATCCAAATAATAACAGATTTGCCACTAAATTTAAAGGGAAAAACCACATATATCTTATCTACAGTTATCTATTGAAATAATATAACCCCATCCATAGCCAATACCGAAAAGCAAAAATATCTAAACTAAAACTACTCTTAAATTAACACACAAAATTATATTATGTAAGCCTAGCTAAAATTACTGGGGAAAATATGATATGCAGCTGTCTGGCAAGCCTGGAAAATCAAAGGGAGTAAAATCTGAAAGAAAACAAAACTTACTGGTTAGAAGTTTCATAACCTTATCAAACAATTTCATGAACATTTTAATTCTGATCACCAAAAAATCTCTGAAAATTAGAATGACGAGCAGGAAGACTTTCTCATTCATTAGAATACCTCATTATGATGGCATATTCTTGAATTCAAATTAAAGGATAACAAGATAATGAGTCATGAAATATTTACATGCACCAGATAAAAAGGATGAAATGAAAATTCCGAAAAACAGACTTTCATATCTCTAAAAAAAAAAAGAATTTGTTCAAAAATATCATAATGAAGTATGCTAAAATTTATGGCAGAACTAGAACAGAACCATAGTACTCCACTGATATTAGCCTTACCACTGAACCACTATTTAAATGAAAGCCATAAGATTGATTAACTATTAACTCTTTAGCATTTATTCCAGAACATGATTCAGTTTCCAACAGCAAAGATTCTGCTACTACTACTAACTTTCCGAGTCGAGTTAAGTCCAAGTAGTATGAATAATTTCTCATGATTAACTCAACAGTAACAAATACATGAACATGATAACTAAAACTTGCTATTTTTCACAGTCATTCACTTTTATCTTATTTACTTAATATTATTAACAATTTAAACTCTTTTCTTCCTAAATGAAACTGATATTTATTCAAGTGTTTGTTTTCCTTATCATGGTAGCTTGCATCAGCAATTCATGAGGCTACCTCTTCACCATGTTTAATTAAACTTACTGTCTTATATGTTTCGTTTTCTGCTTTTAGAATGTGGATTAAAACTGACAAGTCTTCTGGTCAATAGTTCATCATTAAAGTAAAACACAATCTTCAATTTTTTTTAAACCATATATGATTCTAAGAGGAATATAGTCACTACAACATAGTCACATACATATGGCCTTATTATTTTCATGAATTTCATATTCCACAAAAATTGCACTCTTGCATTTATTTTTACCCCATTTAAACAATTCTTTCATCTTTAGCTACTATGTGAACTATGTTAAAAGCAAGAAAGAATACTATCATCTCTACGCTAAAAAATGCAAACATAGCTGCGATTCCAAATCATAATTGTCAATAATTACAATTCATAGTTCAAAAAATGAGGTCATTAGTTAAAAGAACTAACATTGCCGTAAAAATGTGCCCAACAATTCAAACTTCTGCAGTTTCATCTGTATTTTTTAAAAAGAAAAACATCATTACAAGCAATAATTATGGCTCCATTCATCAATATTGGCCTGATATTTTATAATGAGTATTATCTATAAAAATGTCATCTAAGTCCATATTGCACAGCAAAAACCTCATTACTTCAATTCCCATTAGCCTCTTAAGAGCTCAGCAATATGAACTAAGTCATTTAAGAATCTATTGATGTATTTTTAAAAAGATAGAACTTCACTAAAGGGCTTCATAAAACCAGACTCCTTGGGTTCCTACTTCCAGACTAAAGCTTTTAAGATGCAACATGCTTCCATATAATAAGCAAAGCTAAGCAATTCATTTAAAGCTTATTCTTTTTTTTATGGTAAAGACAATAGTCTAAATTATTCCCACAGAATGTTTCACTTAATGGTCCTAGTGTTTCATCATAAATCTTACTGCCAAGTGATTTCATAGAAACTTCTCCATGTTACAGAGGTCTCAGCAGATTTCATGATCTACTTCATCTATCATAAACAAATTTAAAAAGATGCTAAATATCAGCGACAATTATATCATCTGTAACTGCAGTACCTGTCTGATACTCCACACAATGCTATATCAACATTAAAAAAGGGGAAATATTTTTGTAGAAAATTGTCATGATCAAGAAATATTCTGTGAATAAGTATTGCAAGAGAATGAAGTACAGAACTTAAAATCATGGGTTAATTTCTAGTGGTTAATTTATGCCCAACTTTGGCTGATAAGATTAACAAAGAGCTCTCACTTGTTCTAATAAAATGAAATAAACTCCACTCTTCCTGTTGAATTAAAGCAGCATTAGTAATTATAAACGTCAAACTAATGGCCTACCTAAATTTCAGAGCATGATATTAATATTAAAGCTGGTTGCTGATGTAAACATTTATCATAAAGGGACATAATTATTATGAATTTATGAATAGGTTTAATTCATGTAGCAAGTCATTAATACATAAAATTACTCCCTTATGGAGTAGTTAGGAGAGCTCATGATTCAAACTAGAAAAGTTTTTCCTCACAAATACTGTTCTTTGAAAATAAAAATTGAACCCAACCTTTCTAGTAATTTACTACGAATTAATTCAACACCAGTTATTTCCTTTAAATAATTTATCAGAGGGATTAAAAGAAATTCCATATGGCAGTCCTATATAATTTTTTCATTTGCAAGTAATAGCTGTTAGTAACTTATTTTGACCTTAAATTTTAACTCCACATGAAAAACAATGAACAACAAAAAACTTTTAAATCAAGACTTTAAAGCTTTTCAATGAAAAAAGAAACTTTTGCCTTCAAACTTTATGTAATATAACTATTTTTTATATTACATACCATGCATATCTTCAATGCTATTGTTGGCATACCCTTAGCATCTGATACTTTGTTTTATAGCCTGTGAATGTAGTGATTAAATCCAAGAAAAATCATAATTTGTCATTCGAATTTGGATGGAAGAAAAAACTCGAGACTTGATTGCTTGCGGAGTATATCTTAACACTTATAAGGATATTAATAAACTTTTATTTCATCAGTGGCATTAGCATGGAGGTTATGGAATAGACTTCACATAAATCTAACATTCAAGGGTATTAAATGAATCATTTTTATGGTAAAAATATTAGAGAAATATGAAAAAATATTTACAGTGCATGACACTATAGAAAATAACAATGATATTATTGTACTTGTTATTGTTATGAAACAAAGGTACCAAGCAGAAGTAACGATTTTATGACCTCTGAAAATACAAAAATAATACCACTGGAATTATTTTTACAATTCCCAGTTGTTCAATTAATTTTCAATAGATTGTTTGCATACTACAATAAGCAATTTATGTAATAGACTAAAATTTTAAGTATGAACTTGGAATTTCATGATAAACCTTGGTTAAGTTTCTCTTTTTATTTTTTACTTTATCTTTCAGTTTTTATGAAAAATCTCATTATTGACAATACATTTTATTTCTTTCCCTTATTTCTGTAGGAGTACATGGAGAAATTACATTGCTTTCACAGAAAAAATACAAACCCAAGGAGTCATCCACAAAGTAGCATACTATGGCCTGATTAAAATATTACATCTAAACCACAGTACTTTAAAATTCAAACACAACAGAGGGTAACTTTGGAGGTTTAACAGTCACAATTGAAGTGCACTTAGGTACAAGAAATTTACTGTAAGAAAATTAGATTCATACTTAAAATGCTTATAGAGTCAACACACAATGACAGTAATTCTGACAATAAACTATAACAGTGGTTGTACTCACATCAATAAACAACAAAATAACATCATTTCTTGATTGTAAATTAAGGTACTAAGGCAAGAGCTTGAATTAAAATACAGGCACTTCATATTTAATTTTAAAACATTACTGGGAAGCCCTGATTATTGATCTTTCCTATGAGAAAAATAGTACAAAGTAAGAATAATAAATAAAATGACTGATATTTCAATAAATATTTTTGAGGCTTCTAATGCATGATCAGTCCTTTGACGTTCCAATAATGGCCATCCCCTAAATAAATCATTAGAAACAGTTCCAACAATGAATTGATCAGGTTGTGTCCGCAGAATGAAGTTTAACGATAAATTCTTCCCTTTTCCCAAAACGGAAAGGACTTTCCTTGTCTTTTGAATCAGAAGGATCTTGAGGCTAGAATACAAACTGTAAAGTCTTTACAATCCCAACAAGCAAACTGAAATATTTCTCAGAATCTCAACTATGATAATTTCTAGACCTTCATAGGCTATTCCAAGAGGGGAAAACTTCAAATAGACAATGTAAAATTGATATGTTGCTAGTTAAATGAAGTGAAACATAAGTAAAGCCGAATTTGAAATTGACTGCCATGTTCTAATTGAAATCATTTAAGCTCTTTGCTTAATATGCACATACAATGGCAGTTATTTTCTGGTACAGCAAAATAATAGTATAAAAATTAGATAAGAATTATACCAATTAATGAATTCTCAATATGTTAGCCATGCAAATACAGAAAGCCACTCACACATATTACAACATCAAACCTTACCCCATACCAAACAACTATTATCACTGAAGTATCTCCCGAGTGGTTCAGTGGTTGGCTTTAGGCAGATTTTCTGTACGGCACATGAGAGATTTGATTCATTTTCAGATGTATTAAAACCAGTTTAACCATTTTAGACCATGTTTTAAATGAGTCTGTTATATCTTTATACTCTTAACTTTTTTTGATATCCAGTGTTATTAAACACTGAAAAAACAATTTATCACGATAATTTCTATTAATTTTCTCACATGTAATACACTTGAACGCAATAATAAGCTGCTATTATTTGTTAACTGCTTCTGTCTAGAATAAGAAATCAAAACTACAATGTTTAAACAAAAGATAGTACACGTGAGAGTTGGAGGATATTGGCATGGAAAAGTAAAGATTTAAGGGTTTAATATACACCGATTCCTCACTGGACATTCTATCCCAAAAATGTTTTCCTCTTATGTACACATAAAGTAGTTCATAAGACTTGGCTTTCACTATTGCATCTTCATATATGTGAAAAAACTTATCATTGAAATACCTGGAAGAAAATAAATACATAAACTGGCAAAAGTTTGCTAAATCATTATAATCATATTGCCAGGGATGAGTGCATCAAGTTTTGGAATGACAACAAATGGCGAACAGGAAAAACTTATCAAATTCATCAGTTTGTATTACAATTACAAATAAAAAAAGAAAAGAGCCTATAGAAAATATAACCGTCATGCTGAAAAGAAATTAGTCTTATTGAAATTATACAATAGTGTACAATAGAGATAAATGATCAAAAAGAAATGCTCTTTTACATGAGGGAAAAGTGGACAAGGAAAGAATTTAAATAATTTTGATGTTTTGTGAATTCCCTTTCACTTGGTAGTCGCAGGAGTAATTTTCCATTCAATTACACTTGTGAATATGGAGTATGGATTCCCCTAACAAAATGATGATTTATTTTTAAAATGCTACAATGATAGAAAGTTAAATTTGGAGTCTTTACGGTAGCAAATTTTAACAGCTGTTGTCATAAATACTATCATCAACTCACAAGTCACATTATGCTGATGTCACTAATGGAAAGTTAAAAATTATGAAATTTTAATTTGTCAGCCCAAATAAAAAACTTTTCCAGTTCAGCATCAATGACAACAACAGACTTTTCTAGATTTAGGTAATGGTCAGTACTATGACAATATCAAATCTTTGTTTATTTCAGACAATTTTGGAGAATATTTTTAGCTATAGCCAAGAGTTTTACATTGAACTACTACAGAATTAAGCCATATTGATTTTCCTCCAACAGCATAATTAACAATACTGCTTTTACGATAGGGGCCAAATAAAGTTAAATCTTTCAGAATATTGCAAATTTCACTCATTAAGGTATAAAAATCTAAGCCAACAAAAGACTGGTAGATAAAATACAACAGTCTTTATTTTACATCAATGAAAATTTCTCGACTCTCATGAACAGAAATACAAAAAAGAATGAATTTGCCAAACAAGCCCTTTGTTCAATGATTGGCAAATAAATATCCTAGAGATCTGTTCTCTGGTAGGTTACTTCACTATCAACATCCTGTTTGTTGGCAGAATAATGGAAGAAAATTGAAAAAACAATTTTCAGTAGGAACTAGATATTAATCTGAGCAAGAGAGTTACTAAATCAATGAATTTTCCTTTTGTTGGTTACATGAATAAAAATTGTTATTTATATAAAAATATTTAGACAATGAAGTGCCTGGAATATGAAGGAGCATAAATAGCATTTATCCTGAATCTACACAAGAGGATTTGCCAGGGGATTACGTTAATACAACTCTTGACTCCCAAAAGCATTTCTGTGTATGCTGGCTTTCCAAAGTCATTATACTAGGAAATATTCAAGAAAAACATGAGTTATGGTTTGTTTGAATTTACTCGATTTATTAAGAGAGAGAGAGAGAGAGTGCATGTGGCGGCAGAACAAAAAAATCACGGCATACACTGAAAGTTTATACTAATAAAAAATGTATACTCAAAAACAAGACTCGTGAAACAATATCAGGCATGCACTAATGAAGATGCTTGACAGTGAACACCTAAATTTAATGGTATTTCATTCAAGCTGATTTTTAGCAAGCAAGGAAACATGACTGTCTCAGTTGAATGTCTCCTTTATTCATTCCAATGGTACATCAAAAGATGAAATGTACTTGTAATTAAACAACCCATTTTGCAAAAAGAAACTTTCAGCAGAGAGGAATGTAAGATGCAATAAAGTTTCCCATTGAAAATGGTACATGGTACTCTTGCATTCCTTTCCCTTTGCTTTACAATCAACCAACTGTACAAACACAAAAGTAATTATTCTTACATTGTGAGAACACTTGAACATCATGTTAGTAATACAACTACACTAAAAGAATACCACCCAGAAAAATGTCATATTTAAAAATTATTCCTTGTGTACCAAAATCAATGAACTGATGATATAGTGAGAATGCCCATTCACTGGGATGAATAAAGTTCATTTTGTGATTGTAAATATTTGATGGTTGAACGATGATCTACAACCATAAAGAAAGTTGAGCAAGAAAAATGCTCTCTTAGCTCAGTGGATTAACTTTTCACAATGACAGAAAAAACCTCATGTAAAATTCTGCTTGAAAATTACAAACTCAATTGATTGAGAAAGAGCATATAAAACAATACACAAAAAGTCTTCTCCAAGTTATGAAAAAATGTATAAACCGGTTACACCAAGCCCTGAAAGTTTTCTCCCCTTCCAATTAAATGCAAACTTAACTTGGGTTTATCATCTGCCACATTTTATTCAAAGAGATGAATAGGGATATGATGGCATTGGGGAGGAAAGCGGTCTTTGAGTGACCTAATGGTCTGTGATAATTTTAATTTCAGAAAGCATTATCCACCGGCAAAAAATAAATCTCAAGTTCGAGACAGGAACTAATTATGAAACCTCTGGACATGAACTCAATTGTAACTTCTACAACAGTGTACTTATATTTAGAATATAAACTAATTACACATATTAAAATGCATGAAAAAATATGAAATATCACAAATATAAAATGTAAAAAATAAAAAAAGCAATTCATTTTATTTGATCAGATTAAACCAACACTACACTGATGAACACCTTTAAGTGATATTATTTCATCTACACATATTCATTGACCAGTAACAACATAGCCTGTAGCATGATATTTATAAGAGAAATGTTGATGATGAACTATAGTTTCATCATTATACATAGAATAGTTTCAGTGAAAAGTGAAAGAAAATATCACAACTACTCAGGAAATCCTTACAATGTAGTTCAGATGAAAATCTTTTTAATACAAAATATGAAAATGCTATCATATAACAATGGCATTTCATGAAAATGAGAACATGACATTTCATTATCTATCTTACATTTTTTTAAATTTTCAACATGCCACTTGATGACATAAAAGTCATGTTGATTGAATTTGTACAACCTCTACAAAATTGTTTCAAAACCTTATATTTAATTACTAATTAAATAAGGTTTAAAATATTACACCATGAATTGAAAACTTCCACTCAACACTAAAATCTCACAACGGGCTTGCACATTTACTTGACGAAAATGTTTCACCACAGCAACTTTAGATAATTTTTCATGAGGCAGAAATTTC
This sequence comes from Hetaerina titia, assembly GCA_037158775.1. Lineage (NCBI taxonomy): Eukaryota > Metazoa > Arthropoda > Insecta > Odonata > Calopterygidae > Hetaerina > Hetaerina titia. The sequence continues at coordinate 68,583,278 of CM073778.1, read as the reverse complement.
AGTATAAAAGACATCTAAAAGATGAATATGATGCTGAGGTAGATACATTAATATACATTCAGACCCCATGCGTAATGTCACTGAATCCATGAAGTTTGCAAATGCCTGCAGCTTTTACTTGCCAGTCAACTACGTCTTATTTTTTCACCTGTATTGGAATTTTGTAAGCATTAACATTTTTGCAAGTGGAATACATTTTTTTTTAATGATCGAATTAGTCATTCATAGTCATAATTAAGGGAGGTATAAGATTTAAGAGTATAAGATTTCTTCATCAGTTAGTACAGTTTTCCAATATTATTAATAGCGCAACGATAAATAATATGCAAATGCTTCCATTACAGTAATTCTTTGTAAGAGATATTGTACGTTTATCCGATTCAATAATATTCTAGAAAAAAATATATAGACAGCCCTAAGACGTGTTCTTGGTCCTATCATCACAGCCAAATTCTACTTACAGTAATTTAGCTTAGTTACTTTGCTAAATAAATTATTTCTACTTCTGATTGAATGAACTGCCTGAAATATGGCTTATTAAAGTGAAGCACATTTAAGAACATTTATGAATTGTGAGCTGATGCTCTACACATGAAAGCATTTCATTGAAAGGCTTGCTCAGTGCAGTAGATCACCTACCAACTGATGCTAAAACCTTTTTGTTAATGTGTTAAACTGGTGATATGTAAAAATAAATACATTCAATAAGAAACATTAAAAACATGTCACGCACCTTCATCCCACTCCATGTCTGATTTGAAGCCAGAAAAAAGGAAAACTCAAGTTAGTTGAATAGGCCGATATGCTTGCACATTAATGAGTAGTTGAAGTAGAGAAAATAAATACTTACCATCCATGCCATTAAGATCTTCATAAGCTCGGCGTTTCAGTAAAGAAGGTGAAATGTTGTTTAAGCTTGCCTTCTCAGCCTCAGGTTTGTTTGGTATACGTTCATAGAGGATACTACCATCTAAAATCAAAATGACGAGTTCATCAATATCTCTTGAATTGATCACATCCAATCCACACCAAAATTTTAACACAATGCAAATGAAGTTACACACCCTTAGGCTAAGTACTACTGTTTGTGTTTGTACATAATGTCAAGCATGCAGAGGTGTTAATTGATAACATTTTTTTTAAGAAAATCAATGATATATGTATACTCTTAGAAGTTATGAGTTCAACAGAAAAAGCAGCATGTGGTCAAGTGCACTCTAACCATGAGTGATGAAATGAATGCTCTGCAGGGGCATCACTACATCGGCTACTTCAAAACCAACACATAGTAGCAATGATAAGCAGATTAGTTTGAAAAAAATACTGGCTACTATTTTGAATGAGAAGTCTTCTGCAATATAATAGCAATGCAATGCATGTAATATTGAATAATAAATTGAGGAGTAGGACAATTATGTAAAATCAGATACCTACTCAGGACACATATGGACAATATAATCACAAATCATTCTTGTTTTCTCAAACAAAGCTTAAGTTTTTAGATAGTTCAGTGACTTCTCAATCCATTTGCTATTTACAATTAACATTATTTACAGACTACTTTCTATGAAATCGAAGCCACATGCAATCTCCCATTAAAAAGTAAGAAAAATAGTAGCACTCTTAATGAAAAACCTTAAGTGCAACATTGAATACAAGATAAAAGTGTTTAAACTCATTTTTGGCATATTATTTATGTGATTATAAAAACTTATTTTGTTCATGGGAAACCCATAATGAAGTTGTTTGCAGTTCCATCTTCTTTGAACATAGGAGTTACTTTTCCATCATAAACACCCTTTAACTTGAGCTATTGTACACCATTGATCTTCTTCCACTCCATGTTATGATACTTCCAAGGTAGGCAAATGCTTCCAATGCTTCTAGTTTCTCCCTGGCAAGCACATCTTCCTTAAGCCTATCTCTTCCATAAATTGGGATTTTTATTTCCCTATTACTTATTTTCATGTTATAATCATGCAATACTTGTTTCATTATATTCAAATAATGCTCAAGGGCTTCTTGATTCTCTGCTATGGCTGCGACGTCATACATGAAATGATGAATATTAATGTTTTCTTTGCTTACCCTAATTCCTCTGATGTCAATTCATTTCAATTATTGATTCTTCTGAATATTTGTTGAATAATGGGGGTGAAACATTGAATCCTCATCTAATCCCTTTATTTATTACAACTTAAATAGATACAACATCTATTTTTCTTCCATTTTTTATTTGTACTCTGGAAATTTTGTTCTTGTAGAGTTATTAGGTTTAAAATTTTGCCATTGTAATCCATTCCAAGTTTTTCCATCAGCTTGAACAACTTTTTCCACTTTTACTTGATGTTATTCGAGGCCTTATCCCCGACCACATATGCTACACACAAATACTTGTTAACATGCATCATTTTCTCAACCGGAATCCTTACACTAAGAGCAGCCTCCCTCATAACCCTGTTCTTCCTGAATCCAAATTGGCTTTCTGAAGGTTGTTTTCAATTCATTGGGTGTTAAAATTTTAGACTCCTTTTTGAAGTGCTCCAGTAGTCCCCCAATTTTGTCGCAGTCTTCGATTATTCGGAGCAGGGCATCTTTAGCTTTTCCTTTGAGTGCCTTAATGATTTCTCCATTCATTTTGTTGGCTCCTGGTGCCTTGCTTTTCTTCAATTCATTTACTGCTCCATTGAATTCACTTCCGAGTACGTCTGGGCTAATTATCTTTAGCCGCATCACTCTTATCTATCAATACACCAGTTTTTCAGTCCTTTAAGCCCTTGATGTAGTTCTTTTAAAAATCTTATCTGTTTCCTATGCCTGCATATTTTTCAGCCCCTTTTCATTAGCATCTCTGATGTTGTTTTGTATTGTCTTTCTTTCACCAAAGCAATTCTTCACTAGTTTATATGCTTTTTCTGATGTTCCTTCCCATTCATATCACTGATTTCTTTCTAGAAGTTTTCAATCTACACTTCCTCTTTTGACCCTTAAATGACTTGGTTAAATGCCATATTATAATAGAGAAAGTGAGTGGTATCAGGATAAACAAACAGGAAAGCAACTGAACCATCGCCTGGCAGTGCTTTGGCTAGTTGGCAGGTCAACTAATTTAAATAGTGGGGAGGGCTTCTAAAACCCACCTGGGCCTCGAGGGGGGCGGGGAAATGCAACCCGGTCCGACCGTGGAAGGAGATCTCTATTTGTTGGAGCCAGCCAATCAGGTGTTGCAGCTGCCACCTCTCCTAACCTCCCAAGACTAGTTGCAATATTTGTTACACTGCCTCGATCCTTTTTACGATATCGAAGTAACTCCCTCAGCTCAGCGATCGATTTCCCAGCAATGATCTGCTGACCTGAAATTTTAAAAAACATTTCAACAATTGAAAACATTTTAAAAACCAACACACAAAATCCAAAATTGAGAGAAATCAAAGAAAAAAATGATACAACCATTTTAGGTAGTCTAAATATGTTTTAAATAGACACATTTTGATTCAAGGTTCACACTGAAGTAAGTTTTGATTAAGGGCCATAACTTTTAAACTTACTGTAGGTGTATACCCTACCAGAATGATTAGAAAAACTGCAAATCATAAATCACATCAACCAATGAAACAAATATTCAAGTTTAAAACATTGTGAAATATTTTCCCTTAATTATTGTCCCTGATATTTATCTATTTTATTCATAACTGATATTATAGTAATTACAATCTTATACAATAATCCTCCAATACACAATACTGGTTCTGTACTTACTGGGAAACCATGGTAAAAACTAATGAAAATTATATGATTATGACCCCACTAGCCACAGAAAACCATACAATTGCTTTCACCAAAAGTAAAAATATACGTAAATCTTACATTCTTGCTTGACTGCTGCTATGTTGATTGCCCAGAAAGGTGCTCTTGCAGCATGACGAGGCTGCAACAGATGACGACAAGTTCTTCGTGATATTCTTGTAAGTGGTGTAGAGCACAAATAGAATGCTGTCCTTGTTTTCATAATTGGTCGTGGAGACCCAGATCGAATTGCCAAACCATGAGCAGTGGCATAATGACGTGCTAAGTGAGCCTTTAGCTTGAATTCCTAAAAAGTGATTAAGAGCATTATTTATTAAATATTGCCACCATATATTTATAACATATATTTGTTAAGTTTCAACGGGTAAGAGTAATTACAAATTCCAGATAGTAAAGACAAAATTCATAAGACGTCAAGGCCAAAATATTTACATACGATTTACATATGGCATAACATATTTGATTTACATGACCACAGAATACCTAAAAATAGTTGACTGATTAATCTTATTCCTGGAATTTCCTTGGGTAAGGCCATATTTATTCATTTATATCCACTGTCATATACCTATGCAAAGCATGGTGGGTTAGCTTAGAGAATATCAGTAAAAAATGTGCATTTGAGGCTTCAGACCTACTTTAATGTCCTATTTGTGAAATGTAACCCGACAAAAACAATTACTTATGACTAAAGTGAAGTGCCTTCATAACTGTAGTAAATGAACTAATGAGCTTATTTTCAACTTTATATAAAAAATATTAACAACCTTATATTCAAATTCATGAAAACACAAAACCAACTTATGACAAAGTCAATGGAAAACATCAAAGCATTGAGGGATTTGTGCCCTTAGGTAACATTCTGATGCATATTAACTGGCTGATGACCACTGCAAGCAAGTGAATGAGAGGAACAGTAGAGGAAATCACCAATTACATAAAATCAAACAGGTCATGTCAATCCTGACAGTAAAGAAATTTGAGCATATAAGGAGACTACATAAGAGTGAATTGGACAGTTATGTTAGACCAGTCCTTGGATTACCATTAAAATGAGTGTGATGAATAATTGAAATTGATAATACTAGTCATTCTAATCCATGCCATTCAGTGAATTTTCAAAACGAGTGCCAGAATTATGGATTTCCAATAATTTTTTAATTCCAAAAATAATTAAAATTAAATAATTTTAGAGATTAATTTATGATTTCCAGGTATGGCTTACTCCTGTTTATGCATTCTTTATAGATGGACATGATAAAAACAATTGAGGACAAAAGTATGGAAAAAAATTAAAACAAGTGTAGGTTATTTGGCATGGATGGCCATATATATTATGCAAGCAATACGAACTTGTACATACTGCATAATTTAACTTTGTGTAAAAGTAAAAACGAAATGAAGCACTGATCTCTGGACTTACATCCATTTTTGTACTGTAATAATTAAAATGTTTATTTCATCTTGAATCATGTGTGCCAATATAACTATCTTAAAAGCAATAACTAAACCTATGTATACAATAAACTAGAAATAATTGAACTAAGCTAAGTAACTAACCTTCCCACAATTAATAATGCTACAACGATGTGGTCTATGTGAAGTCAAGTTCCCAGCAACTCGCTCTGTAAAATATAAACGAGCTGTTAATAAAACAAATAAAAAACAACATACTGCAAAATACCATTACTCAGCATACTACTGCCTTGTAAAAAGATTAGTTTTTACCTTCATCCGATACACTACCCGATTTCTTTTTGCTCTCCGTCTCATTTTCTCCTGTAAAGCAAAAAAATCAATAAGAAACCATATTAAATAGGCAGCGATAAAAAATTTAATACACCTTGAAACTTATACATTCCACTAACCTATCCTAGATGGTATTTTCAGACCACCATATTTCTTCCAATACAACCAACAATTATGACACAGCTTACACTGCATATGTGATGGACCCCAAGCATACCACTGAGTTGAGACTGTTACTGAAGAAAGAAATAAAAAGATATAAATGGGACACTTAAATTAAAACAAATCCATATAAAAAATAAATGTATCTTTGAATTTAATGAAAATTTAATTTAAAAAATTATGGAAGAGGGAGAAAAGGAAATGGGTCCAGTTTTCTCCAGAAAAAATTACCCTTTTTCACAGAATTTGAATTTCTTTTCAAGCAATTTGTTCAACATAGGGCAATATCCTCACAGAATTCAATTCCCTGATGTATTTATTTGGAAAATGTTTGTAAAAATATAAAATGTACATGCTCTAAGTTGACAAAAAACTTATCTAGAAAACAAAGTTAATAGACATTTTATGAAAAGTAAGGAAGGATATTAACAAAAAACTAATAGCTTTATCACTTCAGTAACCAATAACACAGGCCATGAAAACATAGCACCAATGAAGAAGGTGCAGTTTGTGAATTGATCACAGCAAAACAAATTCTCACATTCAGTTAAAAGGAATAAACAAATGTTAGAAAGTAACTGTATTAATACTGTTTATTTGAGGATTTTGCTGGGACTAAACAATCTGACAATAGAATACTATTAAAAATTTATTACATTAGGTTGTCCTAGGTATTATGAGTAAAAACGGCTGAAAATGCTATCCAAAAAACTGAGAGAATATTTCATCATAATCACAATGATTATTATAAGTTTCCAGAAGATGTTTATTCATTATAAGTCTAATAAGCCATACTTACTGCTACATGATTCACAGGCTTTCCCAGGAATTACAGGTTCTCCATTACTATTTCCATTAACTACACCCTTGTTGTTATTTATCACTGCTGGGTTAGGCTTATTACTAAAAAGAAAAAAATGTACAACTTTTAGTGCCAAAGTGAAACAAGAAAAGATTGTGATTTATTCAGAAACTTTTCCTTCCATTCTTAAGAATTTTTTACGTAGTTAAAACATAGTAAAACCTTAAATAATCAATTAAGTGTAAAATGCATGCTAAATCAAAATCTTAGCTCCAATTGTACTGACATTTTTTTTACTTGAAAATATAAAAATTGTGAATAGGTACATGCATCTTGTAAGTTCAATATTTTTAGTTTAACATTGTTAACAACATTAAACATTTTTTTCTAATAAAAAATATATATGGCATTGACTAGGGGCAGAACTTGGGAATTCTACTAGTTAACTCAAGTGGGACTTTGGAGGAAAATTAACCTTATTACATTAACTGCAAGTTTAGTGGTCCGAAAAATCAGTCAATCTAACAAATACCAGAATATAAGATTTTGAAGTGCATCCACTTGAATTTAACTCAATTATTCAAAGTTATAATTCAAACTTGTTTCAAAATATTATTTTTTTAATGCACATACCTTAGAAAATGAATTAATAATATTTATAGTCTTTACAAGATTCCTAATATATATTACATTTGGATAACATGTTTCAAAATATACAATTTTTCAAATGTTAATCAATGCAAAAGTTGAATTTTGTCACTGACTTTATTAAAAACATAAGTTTGATGGGGTCACTTTAAGTAATGGACAGTGCCTCCAGACTTGATCCTGATAACCCATTTGGAATAAAATAATTATATTTAATGCATTAATATTAAATGATCAATGAACAAAACTATTTACTGATAGAGTTGCAGCCATTCAATGAAATTTACAAAAAAAATAATTGTACTTACTAATTGGGAATGTACACTTGCTTCAATTTGGATTCTGCTTCGACAGCCTTAACTCTTTTCTGCTGAACATATCGGTCAGTTGTTTTCCACATATAGTAATATTCTATTATATTTTTAAGGGTTTTCCAAGGAAGCTGAAAAGTTAAGAATGCCATTATGAATTTCCAAACATAAACATAATTCACTCTTGGCTAAGCTTTTGTGGAACCAAATACAAAGTTTCATACTCCAACTAGGACAGTAAATCATTACTAATCTTTCAGGGTTTAGAGGATAAAATAACACACCTAACCACAGCCATCCAACTGACAGCATCTTAAAAATTTTATTTATAGCGATTAATATTATGCTATAGATATGAATATCAGTAGTTCCCCTTAATGGTGTAAACTATCAATTAAAAAATTTTTCATATGAAAGATATCTTCAAATGTACAAAATTTTTAGGTCAAGGTTTCATTACAAAAGTTACCTTAGCTTTAAAAAAAATATGAAACTGATACAAATAAATTGAACTTGCATGAAAGTGCTACCATAGGACTTAAAAAATTTTTTTAACTGTAAATAATAATAATTTCCTTTGAAAATTTAAATAAAACAGTTTCTGGCGTAACTTGGTGGAAAATCTTCATATTGACGTTTTTATACATCAAAACACTTTGCTTTTCCACATAAACTTCAGGCTGTGACATCACAATCTCTTATCACCAAGGCTCAATAATCATAAGTCTTAGCTGAAGATGACTTCAGGATGGATAAAAGGGAAATCTATCTCTTCTACCCATTCTGGAACCTTAAAATTTTCAATTTGGGTGGCATTCTGGCGGCCATTCATTACTTGCTGACCATGTGGAATATATAATATATATGTATGCATATATATCATATAAGTGTATTAAAATTTGCAGGCATATAAGGGCCAATGTGGACCAGAAATATAAATAAAGCCGAATACATTTACATAGCTAGAGAACAACATGGATATTCAGCCAAAAAGTCAACAAAACTACTATTCACAGGTACATACTGGGTGTACATATGAAGACAATGGGTACAAAAAATACAGGATTAGACAATTTCAGTTGGCCGAAATGCGATTGCATCTAAAGCTTTCTCTAGAAAATTCTTCTTGAAAAAAAAAAAAAAAGAAATAATGTGTGCTTTTAGTGATGCATGCTGTTATGAACAAGAGTCAAATTGTTAACAAATTAAAAGTGTAAAAGTAAATATACAAATAAATTTCAGGAGATGTTTGACGTATTTAATTGGATTTATTTACGTCAATGAAAAAAACCACATTACCAAGAATGCACTATGGGGCTCTAAGTATTATTACTAGCTTAATGTGTACTGTGTACAAGGCACAAGTTTCATTGATTAGACTCCAGCAATGTATCAGTGGCAGTTGTTTACCAGTGAATATACTGAAGTTTTATTATTAAAACTAAAGCAATTTTATGCACAGTCAACAATGTGGTTAAAACTTTTACAATTACACTTTGTTGGAAGGGCCTTGTACTTATGCATTTAAATTTGACTTTGTGGAACTAATAAAATAAATTTATACACAACATATGTACTGAAAATAAATCTTGGAGCACGGATTAACTTACAGAGGAAAGAGTTCTATAAAAAGAAAGAGTTTTCTCTCAAATATTCTCAGGGATAGGTTTTGATTTCAGAGGCATTGCTGCTTGTGAGAAAAATTCAAATAAAAGTGTTATACTTCATACATGGGGATTATCATAGTCACAATTGTCTTCCCCCTATGGTGCTACCATTATAGTTGTTTCTATCCTTCTGGTTAGTCAGCAAGGCTTGAGAATGAACTTGGGCAGAGCAAAGAGAGATGAAAATATTCTTAGGATTAGTGATGCATTTACTCCTGCATATTTGGGCAAAAAATTCCAGCAATTCACTCATCAAAAGGTTTCCCCTTTCCAATAAGTCATTAGCACTCTCTCATTACTCAGTATTACTCTTTGCTCTGCCCCACACTGGTAACATTTGTCATTTTGTGTTCATTTCCCATTGTGGGTTCTATCATATGAGTCCCTGCATTTTCATGATGAAGTAACACCGAATCCAGAATGGAGAAGATAATGGAGGACAACATAGGATAGAAGAGTTACAACGGAGCTGGGGTATAAAGCTCTAACTCCACTCAACAGCCAATCAAAAATTTATAGATCATAGTTATTGGTCATTTTTAGCAGGAATAACGAAGTAATAATAGCTAAATTGGGATTTATTATGATTTTTAAGTTGTAATTGAACCAGAGATTAGTTTACTTTGAATATATTTCAAGAATAACATTGTTTCGAATAAAAGGAGAAGACAAATATAGGGGGCAGATGGAATAGATAAAGCCTGCCTGCCATTTCCCTGACCCTCCTGAAAGTACCTAATGGTGATGACTCTGACATGGCAAATGTTTGATTGAGTTTTGCTTCACTTATTGGGGCAGGCAGTATACCAGTATGATATGATCAAAGGGATGGGAGACCTTATGTAACCAGTGGTACCAAGTTAAGATGTTTTCATGTCATCAATGCTATATGCAATTATTGCAGTTGTCATTGAATCAGCTATTACTAATTTATCTTTCCCTACAATTTTTAGTTGTGCAATAAAATTCAATGTGAAATATAGATTTGTACATACAAATTGATTGTCTAGAATGAATGACAAGAAATCAACATTGTAATAATTTCATTTAATGATCATTGGCCTCATGGAATGGATTAATATTTGAAGGTAAGGACTCACTGCACTAAAATTACAGACTCATTAACTCTAATATCCTACTTATATTTATTTATTTAGGACATGTATCCATTATGATCGAAAGAGATACTCACAAAATCTTGCCGAATGTCTATGAAGTCCTTTCCATATTTTTCCAGTGCTTCCTCAAATAGATTTGCTTCTGAAGCTGACCATTCCTCCATTTCATCTCTACAAAGGACTGGTCCCGTAGAAGGAACAAGCGAACTTATTGCATCCGCTATGTTGTAACTGTGCTTGTGGAGGGTGTCCATTGCATGGAACTGAAATGGTAAGGAAAAATAAAATATACTAACCTATATGACACAACACTCTATCAAATGTCAGGGGTAAAATTACGATTTAGATGCCAAAAATTATATGAATGTGGTCTTAATCAAAAAATTCAAGAGAAAACTTCATTTCATTACTTATGGGAGTAGGGACATAAAGGCCTTTGGTGAAATTAAGATGAAGAGTATCTAATTAGTACTAAAATGTACCTGTATTAAAAAAAAAGAGATTCTTAAATCAAGATACATAGCCAATAGACAAATAAATCAATTTTTAATTGAATTTTTCCAAAAAATACTTGCAATCATGGATTGGCATATATCTTGTCCCTATGAAATCATCATCTCATCCTAGTTAAAATGGACAATTTACATACACAACAAAATGAAATTCATAATTAATCTAAATTCTCTTCCATTTCAGTTACAGTGACTGGTTTAAAAAAAAAACTGGAATTTTTTAGGTACACATGATTTTTAAGGATGCCATTAGAACATCAGATTGACTGAAATATTAAAACAACCCTACTGTGTATACACTGGATGCACAGAAATCAAACAGTGACAGGAACAAAGTTAAATAAGCTTACTCACCAATGTTATATCCCTTGAGGCAGCAGCAGCACTCATGTGAAGGCTAGGCTGCTTCACTGAGCTTGAGCAGTCAAGAGCACGAGCAAAAGTGCCCACAGATCTTAAAAGGAAACAATAACATTAGTTGTCAGGAAATACATATATTTATAGTTTATGTACACATAGATGACATCTATATAGATATATGCACGTAGCTTAAGCTAGTGGAATATCTGATCCCAGGTACCACACAATCCACCAGGTGTACCTTTCGTGCAATGCCAGATGCCAAAATTTAATTTTACATAGATTCACGATGTTTACTCAACTAAACTAGTGTTCAGAAAAAGAATTACCATACTACCTTGATCAAAAAGTTCCCGGAATTTATTCAGAAAATTAAAAATACAAGTTTATTCATCTAAATCTATATTGTCCCCTTCAAAGTAATCCCCATCGACTGCAACACACTTATGCCAGCGCTTGATCCAATCCTCGAAACATTTTTTATATTCGGTTTTTGGTATGTCCATCAGTGCTTCCTGCGATTTTTCCATTACTTCCTCTCGGCTGCTAAAACGCGTTCCCAGTTGAACGCGATTGAACAGAAAGAAGTCACAGGGAGCCAAATCAGGTGAATTCGGTGGCTGTTGGATGGTATTTGTTGCATTTTTCGTAAAAAAATTACGAATAATGATAGCACTGTGCGACGGTCTCGACGCACTGTGCGACGACTTCTGGTCTCTTTCGGCGAATTGCTTCACGCAAACGTCTCATAACGCCCAAATAATACTCTACTACCGTCAGCATTGCCTTCTTTTTTGACTGAAAACGACGTGGTTTTTTTGGTCTCGGCTCATTTGGTGAACGCCATTCACTTGCCTGATGTCTGGATTGCGTGTCGTACTCATAAACCCACGTCTCGTCTCCAGTAATGATCCTTTTGATGAATGTGGGATCGGATTCAGCCTCGCAAATCATGTCTTTTGCGACGTCAATACGGTCTCTTTTTTGCATGAAATTGAGGTCTTTTGGCACCAACTTTGCTGCTACACGACGGAAACCCAAATCATTAACCACAATGTCTTGGGTGGATCCATAGGCAATGTTCAAGTCCTCCGCTATTTCCCTGATGGTTAATTTGCGGTTATTGACCAACATTTCTTTTACTTTATCAATTTTTTCACCGACTTTCGATGTCGATGGTCTGCCACTGCGTTCATCATCTTCGATTGACTCACGACCACTTCTGAACCGCTCGTGCCACTGGTAAGCGACCGTTTTTTTTAGAGAATCGTTGCCGAAACACTTTTCCAACATTTCCAACGTCCGTGCGCTACTAAATCTGTTTTTTACGCAAAATTTAATACAAGTTCGTTGTTGCAAATTTAAATCCATTTCTGCAATTGTAAAAAATCGCCAACACACACAGAGATAGATGTACTCTTGGCTACGTAACTTTTGCAAATGTCAAGTTATGACACTAAGATTTAAAGGGAATATCAACAACAGATGTACCAATTTAACAAAAAAAAACAGAACTCAAATCGGAACGATGGGAGCGCCACACGGTGGTTATTCCGGGAACTTTTTGTTCAAGGTAGTATTCACTAGCGTAAGGTAAAGCTTTTATATTTGCAAGATAATCTTGCAGAAAAATAAAGGCTTCATGTTGTAAATCTTGCATAAAATGGTTTCATAACATGACTACATAGCATTCCTCCTCGAAACTACATTGTAATGAGCTATTATGAACGTGTCACTTTTAGAAATCAAAGTAGAAACAAATCAACTGATCAGCATATCTTACTAATGATTTGCTTCAATTCATAAACCACAAAATGCTACTTGGTTTCCTGCACTCACTAATATAGAAACAGCCAAGCAAATTGCTTGAATTTTCAGAATGAAAACTACGAATGACACAGTGAATTCCATAAATTACATGTAACTTCAATTGCAGAACTCATACACACCCTAAAATTTAATACTGAGATGCCCTGCTTCATCAAAATAACCTTTGATGAGACAATTTATCTAATTCATGGTCACATATAATAAAATATGCCTATCAATTACAAATTTATAATAAACTATATTACTATATTTTAAGAATTACCTGGAAATGACTAAAAATTGGTCAATTTGTCTATCGGTAAGGTGGTGGCCAGGTGTCCACACAAGGGTTTCTAGTTCTTCTAAATTACGGTTATCACCTTCCCCTGGAAAAGATGTGTAACATTTAGTGAATGATATAAGGATTGAATGAATAATATAAGAATAACAATGACAACAAAAAATAATAAATATTGGCATCAAAAGAGTTCATTTTAGTTGACAATACCAACTTCTTTCAAACATAAGTAAGAAAGCTATAATTTCTGAAACAAGCTTTTGACAGCAAAATTCCCTCTCCAGCAAATAAATTAATAATAGATGCCAAACACTAGATTGTTCCGAAAGAACTTGAATGACTTTGCTTTCACACTCACCTTCTTTTAAAAGAGGAGTAGGATCAGCTTGATAACGGCTTCCCACCCTTATTTCCCCTTTGTCAGCCAAGAGAGTCTTTTGTTGAGGATCAAACACCAAACAATAAAAAAAGGTGTCCTATTGACAGAAATTTAAAAGCAAGCATGAGACCAATTTATTGCAAATAACACGAATGACAATATGAAACACCATGTCATAAAGTAATTATGTTGTGCAAAAGAATTTCAAATGTTTCCAGCAACTTTCACCCACTTACAAATTACAAATACAATGTGCAGCTGATGCTGCCACTAATAATTTTTTTCTGTTAGTTTCACCGCTGTTATGAACATAAATATGGTGCTATTTACTTGAAAAACCATCCAGGCTCTATGTATGAACTAGTAACACCACATTATTCTTCCAAAAGGTAAACTTGTGAGAGATAAATTAGCATTCTCTCTCCCACATACATATTGAGTTGTTAAAAATGAACACAGGTATTCAGGAGTTATTATTTCTTTTAATACCTATTATTAAATGGAACTTGTAATTTTTCTAAAAATTTATTTGGAATTCACTTGATGCATCATCTGAAGAGGACTACTTTGAGATTAGTCATCAAAATTGAGAGAACGAATAAAAATATACTGATGATGATAGTGGAATGTAAGGTGGGAATCACAAAATTGATAAAACGCTTAAATGAACATTAAGCAAGAAATACAACGCATTAAGTTGGAAACGAGATTTCCCTGAGATGGGCTTTGGAATAAGTTTTTCATTTAAGAACAATTGGCAGGATAAATGATAGTTTTTTAATGAAACTAATTCATTGGCATAGGGAAGATAATGGAGAGTACTTACATCTTTGTTAAGGTAGCTGAGCAAGGACTCTGTTTCATTGAGCAGGGTTACAGAGCACTTGCCCCTTATGTGTGTTGCTGGAAGGGTCTCCACTTGTCTTGAGAGAAACAATTCTCGATGCTTCAGCTGGTGACGCTGCTTGCCATTCAGAAGTTGCGACGGACTTGTTGAAGTCTTCCCAACTTCTTTTTCGCTGCCCACACCCGTGACACCACCAATTATGCCTCCATGAGGCAATTGGGCCACCTTGGCATCTAAAGCACCACTGCTCACCAAAGCCAACGTCTTCTTGTTGTCCTCCCCTATACTGCTCCCGCCTCGATCCACATCTTCTTCCATGCCACCTCCTCCCAAGGCACCTGTGCACAAAAAAGCACATTCATCAGAACCACCTTCCAAAAAAAAAAATCGCCAATAAATAGCATTTACAGCTTTAAGTTTCCCCGGAAAATCAATAATTTTGAACTGGGAATGAACTTTTAACCATTGCCAGGAAAAAAGCTGCATGCAGCATAAACCACCAACATACAACAATTCTTGAAAGATATCTCATTTAAATTAGTATTTTGCAGGAGCTCATTATGGCAACATCTCTACAGTATCGCATAAATGTGATGATTACTAGAATTCCAAAGCATGTGACCCACTGCTGTCAACCTTGATTTAAAATGAGAGTAATATCATCTGTTAAGCCAATGGGCAACTAATTTCTAGTCACAGCAAAAGTGGTGTAGATAACTCTTCTGCCATAGGTTTTTTTAAATTCTCTAAACAAATGGGGATATAGTATTGTTAATAATGCCCCTAGGAATTCCATGTAAAAATTATCTAAACTCAAATATATTATCCAGATCTTTCAAAATGTTAGGTTGAAAGACTTTTTGTGACATAGGTACTAAAACATTACAAAATGCTCATTATCTACAATAAAATATAACAGGTAACTACCAAAATAATTGCCTTTAATCAAAGGAAAATATTTAAAATACGAAGATTATATATAATGACAACTGAATTTATCTAACGGTGGCTCAATGGTATTTCCATTCCTGTCCATGTGTAAACGCCCAAAATTTGGCCAAATTGTAAACATTTATTATGAATGCCACATTGTGGAGACTTAGTAAACAAATATCACACAATATGGCATGATAAATAACCAAAATCCACGTCTTGATCGATATTTCAGTTTTTAAAGTTACAAAAACGTACTATATTTAGATCTTTCTTCCAGTCTCCAAGAGATCGCTTAAGCTGATGTTTCCATATCACTACACCGCCGTACACAACAAAACATTTATTCTAGCCTCCCTAACACTTACATACTACGGTCTCTCTGAATATAAAAACCCGCTGCTTGCGTTACGCTTTCCGGTTCGAGCATGCGCCCTTTTCCTATGGAGAAACCTCCGACAAACGGCAAAAATGGCGCGCAGCGCAGAAAAAGGATTCATTTTTTTATATAATGAGAGAAATCGGTAACAGACACACAAGAATACGACTACGTTACCGTAATCAAACATGCTGAGTCGCAATTCTGACAAGACTATTTGCATCGATATCGAAATAAAAGTTATGCAACGGAAAATTGATTGTTTATCATCTTAAAATACAGCCATCCTAAAATAGACTATTTGCATCGATATCGAAATAAAAGTTATGCAACGGAAAATTGATTGTTTATCATCTTAAAATACAGCCATCCTAAAATGGCTTATGAACTAGCAGTCGTATTTTTTTAATGGTAAAAACGAGGGGGTAAGGTAATTAATTTCATTGGGATAGCACCCTTCTGTACTAAATTACACCATTACAACTGTAATACGTACGCGGAGGGAGGTTAAAAGAGACCGACATAATTCATCGAGGAAATGCGTATTTTGAATATAACATTTTGTCGTTGAATCGGCAATACAATATCATTCCAACGAGAGCTCGTATCTCATTATAGCCACCTCCCTACTCTGGGTGATGCGAATCCAGTCATTGAAAATTTAACGCTTTTAATTCCATTCGAATCCCAGCAGATTGAAAAACGCTTTGTTTGTCTCATTTCACAGCCGGTAGTTTTTTCTAAAACGATCATTTAATTGATTTTATTAACATTAAAATTACACACTTTAAAATTTAACGAGGAATCGAAACATTTTAAGGCATGCTCACTGTATACCGGCGGTTGCCTCTGAATTTCACTTTGAAAGGAATGACAAGGAGATAACTTGTGGTCCGTTCCAAAAATATTGCTACTCGGTATGGCGAAACATTAACATTAGTAACAGCAGTATAGTGACGAAAAGCAACGCGCTCACTTTGGGGATCCGGTTGAGGAAAAAACTATCGAACACGCCTGCTACGGTTACCGTAAATTCCTCTGAAAGTCAAATCACAATCATAACACGATTCGAAAAGAGAAAAATAAAATAAAATAATATGCTACAATATGCCTTTCGCAGTTACTCGAAAACTTCGTTTTAACTATAAAAAGGCTAAGATTTTTGCTAGGCTAACATTTTTGCTAATCGAACGAATAAAATATCACAGACATAAGTCTAAGGTAGATTAGTACATTTGTTTCCCCCATCTTATTCCTATTATATCGTATTCACTCATGTATTAAATGGGAAATACTATTTACAGAGAAGGAACACATAATTTATTGAATAAAAATTGTCAAATTTAATGTAATTCAGTCTCATACTGATAAACGTGTTCTTTTATTCCAAGACAATTATTTGTCAAAACGAGGTTTCAGCTAATTTGGGCTCCCACCATGTACACACATTACTTCAATTACATATCCATCATCGTGAAAATGGTTCAAGGCTCCTTCGAACTATTGTTACAACTGGTACATGAAATAAGATAATTTCAATGAAGACGAAATTGGATGCTGATATTTGAAAAAAAAAATAAATGATCGAGACGTACCAGAAAATCGATTCTAGCTTTTCTACGTTAATATTACGAGAATGTCATCTATCTCCACGAATACGAGCACAAATTAAAGCCTCTAAGTAAAAGGGGCCCACAACAAAATCTCCAATTATTACTACGCGTTGAATTCTATTACTGCGAAATGAAGCTATACAATATCGGGCATTATTTATTATTGGTGGGCATTTGGGGAATTATTTCCACAAAAAATAATAAAACACAAACATTTTGAACAGCATTCTCGCAATGTTATATCGAAATCACGGGATGTTATCAAGTAACGTAATCACGTCTGGTAAAGCGCTTGGAAGTGTAGAATCTTTCCGTGTTTATGCCTCAATGACACGATGACGACGATATAACTCATACATTTGGGACTGTGAATCCAAGCAATTGAAGAGTCATTATTTGCGAACTAAGTAAACGAAAATATATCCTGTTTTAACTAAGAAATTTCAACCATGGTTCTTGATTGTTCTACTTAACCTTGTCTCTCCATAATGACCTCATGTGACATTCGGGGAAATAAAAAAAAAACTTTTAACCATTTAATTACTAATAACTTTGATTTTCTTGGAATTCAACATTAGGTAGAATAAAAATGTGCAGCACCCTTTTTCGAAGCTACCAGCCGCTTAATTTTCCCCCAAGTATAATTTCAAAGAATCTTTATAAAATCTGATCTAAGAGTCGGATGATATGATTATTGGAATATATTTCATCTCTCATTACCTACCCTAAAGAAATTTGGCGAAAAAACGTTATTTATTGGTAAATAGTCAATTAGCGGGGAGGGCGGGCATAAAACAATATTTTATATGCATGGCGACGTATTAATGACAAACTAAAAATGGCATGTAACTCTTCCACCGTCGCATTAGTGAAAAGGAAACCGGCGAAAAAATTGTAACAATTTGCGTTAAAATAGATGATTCACAGAAAAAAGTAACTTCTGGGGATCCCTAAATCATCCAAATAGGCGATTGACAAATTGATTTCAATATATAAATTTTCCAATCAATTTCCCTGCTGCTAATGTCAATTTTCGGAACGACCTCGAAGGATAACATTTATAAAACCAGGAAATAATAACCACTGATGACACTTTCACATTGCACTTCATTGCATCGTGCCCATGTTGTACTTTATATTTCAATGTCCTTTTCTTTCTCCAACAAGTATATCAAATATGAAGTAGCCGAGAATTTTCTCAATGTACTTCTGCTTAAGTCACTGTCATTTTTTATTAGGAAATACTTTTTAACTACACACTCCTATTGGCTGTTTGAACTTTGTATCCCTGTAAGCAAAAAAAAATCCACAAGCATATTTCCATCGGGTTAAATAATAATGAGAAAAAAACAATACGTCCAGGGTGTTAAAAAAAATTGTGTACATTTTGTATGTCCGTTTTAAAAAATAATTTTTCTATTGTTAATATTTTTCTTAAAATTAACGTTAGATATAGGGAATTTTGTTTCAGTGGCACTTATGCAAACACGTATAATTTAATACGCACTCGCCTAGCTATATCTAGCGCGCGCTAGTGATAGATATATCAAGCGTTTATGCCGCTAAGACCATTTGGAGCCGAAGATATTCCATATTCTTCATATTCTAAACTGAAGTACAGAAATGCATTCCTCTTTCAGCACTAAACTCGCCGAGCACTGCCACTTTCGAGATGGAATTTTGAGTAGCACGGGACCTCTCAGCCAATATTCGGATCCTCAACGGACGCCAGATCATAACTTCTCAATACGCGAATAGGGTTTTGCAACACTGTACGTTTGTCATGATATTTTTAAGATCATTCACGACTTCAATACTAGAGTGATCGGTAATAATGGTTTTCTTTAAACCAATCATTGTGCTCAGTCATTATACAAAACTAAGAAATGGCAGAGAAAATGGAAATTCGACAAACATCCAGTCTCCCTTATAAACATGGAAAAATGATCAGCGCTTGCTATCGCCCTCTGGCGCGATCGTGTATCGAAAGCTGTGAAAAAGGGCTCAAGAGTTTCTCAGGCAGGAAAAAACCGCAGAAATCCCTTTGTGAAAAATATTTTTCTCAGGAGATTTCGGCTTGAAAAACCACGAGCCTCCAGAGATGGGACATTATTCCTTAAATTCACCACACACCCAGCCGAATGCACCTTACGAGGATGATGGCTTCGAACTCTAAGGTGCACACCAAGACACACGGAAAGCATGGAATACGTTCCGATGACTGACACATGCGAATGAATCGGATCTGATTCTGGATCAATGTGGACACCTTTCCCCAAAAGAAAATAGGCATATCGCTCCTCTCAAACTTCACTGGCCTGCGGGAAAAAAATCACGCCACGTGGGCACGGCCACTTGGGTCGAGAGGGAATGGCAAATGGCGGGAACATTTCCTCACTCCACACGGTGTGGAGGAGGGAAGTTGTACCGAGGGTCGTGGGAGGAGGGAAGCAGTGGGCTAGATGAAGCCGGGGAGGTTCGAAAGCGGAGGGAGAGAAAGGGGGAGACGAAGCGGAGGGATGCAGAAGGAAAGGAAAACGGGATTAGCACGACCTGAGGATGGGGGGGGACTTGGGGGAGGGATACACGGAGAGGGTTTATTTTAGAGAAGGGAAGGTCTAGTAACGACAAAAGATACTAGGAGGATGGGGGAATTAGAAGGTTGGAAAGGGGGGGGGGCGAAAGAAAGTTTGTCAAGGGGTAACGGGTTCTTCGAGAGGAGCAGGGGGAGGGTTTTCTCGGTGGGGGAGAGGAGTTTGGGGTTTCCGAGGGGTGTAGATAAATGGGGTGGGGTGGGGGGGAGGCGGGCGGGTGGGACTGGGTATGGCCATTGCCACCCCCTTTCCTCCTCCCTACTCCACCTCCTCCCTCCCCTTCCGCGTGTGCTGAAGAAACTCACGGATCAATAAGCCAGAGGGGGGGTAACAACAGAGGGTGGGGAGGTGGTGGTGGGACATGAGAGAGAGAGAGGAAAGTTGGGTGGTGGTGAAACTGCCTCCGCTGCAGCTCGCTTCCTGATAGCACGGCTCCCCCTCCCCGCCCCGTCAAACCCATGCCCATGTCCATTCGCCCACCGCGGGGCACCATTCACGTGTGCGTTGCCGCTGCGTTCCTTCCACACGCGCCGGACTGTTGCAGCACCACGCACGGAGGTGTGCAAATGGGCACTGACGGCCTTTCGGGGACCGCACGGCTCGCCGAAGCCGGAAGAGGTGCCTTCCGCTGGGGCGCGATTTCTTCCGCGAAACAAATCGAATAAAATTCAATGGGCAACCAATCGACCGGGAGGCTTTGACCGTCTCCTCATAGTTATTTTTTCACTCTCTCCTTCCTGTGCGAGTGATTTCCTGCCGGAGGCTCACTTTCTAGGGGCATTACGATTCGTCTATTGAACCTCAGATGTGCTCTACATGAGTAAATAATTATTTCCATATTAATCATATATTATTTTAATAACTGCCGGTATATACACCTACAGATTACCACGGGGTGCCCCCACGAGGGGTTGTGGCTGGGGTTTTTAGCCCACCGGCCGTACATAGAAGGAATATAGTTTTTTAACAAAAGTATATTTTAATCCAGAATTTTCTTATTACTTTTTTCGTTGTCATCTATCACAGAAAAATTTAAAACAATGCGTTTATTGAACAGAAATCATTAGCCAATGGAGATGAACTTCAATACACCCACGTGAACCGATGCTTTATGAAGTGACGCCACTACTATTCCGTCAATGCACCTCCTCCAAAAGTCACGAGGACATGTTTTTTACGAAAACTACTTAATTTACAATAGAGCGGTCGAAAACCCGGGGGATAGTCTTTAAAATATCAGGGTTCAATACCCGTCTCTCCACCCCAGTACTCGGGTCCTTCACCCGTGTCTCCTCCACATCCGACGCAGACTCCTACGGTACGGCACTTAAGGACACATGCTAAATGATGTATTTTAATATATTTTTCCAATTTCAACCGGAAACATTAAAATTCTGGGCCAACGGCAATCATTTTAAGATACTTTTCAATCGACAAAACGTTTGATGACAATTTAAACAGCTAAAACTACATCAATGGAACCAAAACTTGAAAGATATTCGTTTCAGAAATTCGAATTTTTACTGCAGCTTGGAATTCTCAACAGAAACGACCGTTTTAATATATTCGTGAATATTTTCTTCCGAGTATTACTAAGGTTTAAAGCGTTGACCTGAAAGACATTAGGTGCAAGCATCTCTAAAGAGGGGGGCCAGGGACAGGCAGCCCGGAAGGGATCATAAAGAGAAGTCCTATCCGCAGCACTCAATGATCGTCTTTCGTTATCACACGTCGTTATTTGTAGCACAGTGTACACCACAGCGCGTGCATTCCGCCGCAGACATATGTCGAGATAATAACCACATGCTTTGTCACTCACCACCGATTTCTCCAACAATTCAATCCAGAGTACATAATCAGTGCGTCTATCACAAACTGATTGATCCGTCTTCCCGCCAAACATAGCCAAAGAAGTGCATGCTGTGCTGAAGTTCTAAATCAGAAAATTCCAGGTCAGCAATGAAAATGACGTACGCTTCAGATCTAGAACCCGGGTTTCCATTTCAAAAACATATCAACTAGCACCTCAGTTAATTGGGTTTCCCAATAAAGAGTTCATTCCGTTATTTTGATTCTACAAATATTTTTCCTCAATGCTGCAGTTCCATCGAAATAATCCCCATAGGTATTGTTTGTTCCGCCATCACATTTCATTTGGAAAACCATTACTTTGTGCTGCTTCGACGTCGACAACCGATTTGACCGCGAAACAATAAAATTAAAACCATTCAGACGTTTTGATCTTCTCCGCCCTAATCCGATTCAGCTTTGCACATGCTGCGACATGTTTTCGTACTCTAGGGCTCAAAGGGATACTTTTGATGCGAGGGAAGAGAAATCGCAGATCCCGATTGGCTGGACCGTATACCACATCGTCCGTAACATATTCGGTGGGAGGACGGGGTGACCCCTAAAAGCGATTCGTGCGGTCATTGCGCGGGCGATTAGGTACATACACGCTTAATTTTGCATGATCCGAGTTTTCCGGCAACATACGACATCGATCCTTCCGGCCGATAACTATCCGACGACGGAGTAAGTCCAAACATTTCAGGGACGACGCGGGCTAACACTCCCTCTCCCTCCACGTCGTTTTACGAGATGCCAGTTGTCGGCACCGTCATGGCAAAATGAGAAGCCGTAAACTTTGGTATAAAAACAAAACGAATTTCTTATCTCGTGAAAGTAGAGGCTTCCGCCAATATTTGCTAATTCTAAAAGTAAATAGTCGGGAGGCCATTTTTGTACACAAACAATGTTACGCTATTTTGTCATATTTCCAGTGGTTTAATATCAGTGTCTAATTCCTCATAGTTTCCGATGTAAACAAAAGGGAAAGCCGGACGGTCACCCAGCTGGATATCTTCCCAGACTTTTTATAGAACTCCATAAAAAACCTTTGCGCTTTGCATTGATTTTCATGAAAACTGCGACATAATACTATAGATTTCCAAGGAGGTCATGAAAAGAACTCTCGCGAGGATTACAAATAATAAACTGGGTAAGTCGGAAAATCAAAATCTAGTAAGTTTGCTAAACTACTTTAAGCTACTACAAATTGCACTGAAAATACTATGGACGCAAAAACAACTATATCAAAAAACTACTCATAACAAGCAATGAAACATACGATAAATACAATTGATTGCCATCTCTCCGCAAAAAATGCGAGCGAATCGCAAGAAGCTAATGAAGGCATATTTAGTAATTTATCCGTGGTGAGCAACACATGCTTTTCCTCCGTTATATTTATAAAATGAAATGAGACAGTGAAAAAATTTTAGGCTCCCCAAAATAGTTAATTATTATTTTCATCCACATTTATACAACACTCCGCAAGCCACATAGAGGGCGTGTGGCAGGGATTGTGAACTTGCCCGCTCTCTTCAAGAATTCACCCCAATTCCCACAGCATACCCATCCCCGTTTTTCGCTTCCGGTAGCAATTTTTAAAAAGCTATCGTATTTTCTACGATTAACATTACTTCATTTATAAATCTCTAAAATTTAAATTATTTCGCCACGGATCCCAGATACTTGCCCAGTATTCTAAATGTGACTCCACGTAAGTGGAGTAACACCTCTTGATTTTTCATCACATTTTCTTACAATCCGTCTAATAAAAAATAAATTCTTTAAGGCTAACACGCTAATTTTTCTAATACGTGAACCCCACGGAAAGTTTGATGCCAGTTTGACAACAAAGTATTTGACACGTTCTGAATTTATTAACTCTATCTCATCCATTTTATAACTTAGGTCTGCTTTTATATTTTTGTTTATTCCAAAACTTCAGCTCTCTACATTTTATGATATTTAATCTCCACTCACAATTCTTTATACCTCAGATTCCCGCTCTAAATGGTTCTAGTGGCACGCTATCTGCCGGTGTCCTCGTTTCTCTGTTTATTACTACTTCGTCTCCAAATAATCTAAGATGAGGGAAGACTCGGGGCCCACGATAAAGATCATGATAGACTGTGATGAAACCTTAAGGCAACATCTAAATGAATTAAAAATGATAGTTCCACAGGTAATACGCAACACTTAGTCACTTTCGTGAAACGGATGTTGCCTGACCCCCGTTCCCCCTAATGCCTCTGGCGTCATTTCTGATGTGGCTACATAAAGCATTTAAGTTTTTCAATATACCTACATGCGATTTCATGGTAAGTATGTGACGTGAATGAAAATGAACGAACTCGCCACTTGCATCAACGAGTATGCTACCCCGCCAACACGGGTACCGAGCAGAGACTCGATAGAGTAAATTTTGGGCAACAATGATTTTATCTGAAACGCCACAGTCAAAATACTACATCCAGTTGAAATATTAGCATTATATTGATGGATATGTCAACTTCATCTCAGTTCATAAAATACCCCACAAGCCGTCGCAAGTGCTTGTGGCGGGGTATAAGTCGAGAGGTATCACCGAGCTAAGGCGAAATTCGACCAAGGACGGGCGAGATTCCCACGCGCGGACTGCCACCTCTTCAAAACATTTTTTGGCAGTCGGGGATCAACCGACTGGGGATGTCGAGCTAAGGTTGGGACGGCGCTACGGAAACGCGCCACTTGTGGGCATCGAAGCGAGGCAATGGGGTGGAGGAGGACTTTGTCCACTCGAGCACGCCACCGAGACGGCGGTCGAGTCGGCTGTGCGAGCCCCGATCACCACGAGGGGACCGTTGGCGGTGGAGGAGAAGCCAGGACCGGGGCAGGCGCCGCCTCTCCTCACTCGGCGGGCTTCCGACGGGATGATTCCAGCCGATGCCACGGGGGCGGAGGAGGCGCTGGGGCAGCGCGGGGGGCGTCGTGGTGGGCGGCGGGAGGGGACGCTGAGGGGGTGGGGGAAGGGACGTTGCTCGGGGGATCTGGTGAGAAGGAATAATGGAGAGGGGGACGGTGCGGAGGACGAGTAAAAGCGGAGTCGGGGAGGTGGGGGGGGGGGGAGGGAAATCGAGTGGGCAGGGGGTAGGATGGGGGGTGAACTGTGAGCGATGCTCATGTGGCGTCTAGGGTGATCGCTGCCGCCGAACAAAAGGATCGGATCCGCGTTCGTATCTCGGGCGACGCGCAAACTAGCAAAAGAATAGCGCACGATGAAGACGGCTGTCGAGCGGGCAGGGAATGCAGCTGGCGGGTTGGGTTTTGGGTAGGGAGGGGGGCCAATGGGCGGAGGGAAGTCGAACCGGCACGTTTGGAACGGGCGCGAGCGACGCTGCACACCCGCTGTCGAATTCAAATGAGAATGAGAAAAGACCACTTAACGGCACTTGGAGGGCCATCAAAGTTTATGCCGTGTTTCCATTAGGGGATGAGCGATAAGGGGGGGGGGACTACGGGAATCAAAGGAGAAGGAAAGTGAACTGAAGAGTATTAAACGGATCGAAAAATATCCAATTATGGACGAGTGAGAGAGGGAAATGCTGTCTTCGGATGCCTCTAACACGCATTAAACGCCTGTCACAGCTGATTACCAATAAGGGCACCAAATAAGGACTATGTGCGTGCCAGCTCCTGATTGGTACATGTGTAAACTAATAATTCTGCAGGTAAGCTTGGTTGCATCTTCCGCCACACATCCTTTTTAAGATTTTCGGGCAATGCGTAGATGTAGTCGAGATGTAGAAGGTCCGAGCGTAGTTCAAGAACATACCACGGCCACCTATCATAACGCAGAGTAATCTGTTGTTACAATTATGCGACGCTAAATCTGCAAGAAAAAAATAAAACGGCAAGAGCATGGGATTGGAATAGAAAGATATATCCAATCATCCGACAAAACAATCAGCCTAGTCGCAGTGTCTCGTGTTAGATGTTAGGATAAGGTAATGTGAGATGATAATAGAGAAGTCTAAACAACTTTTGTTTGCATAGAGGCATGTCAGCAGCCAAGGTCATTCGCACGCCCACATCTTTACCTTAGTATAACTTTCTGACCATCTATGACTAAGGATATTCTTTCGACACATGTTGTAAAAAGTGATAAAGCCACTTAAATAGCATACTGGAACAGACCCCTATGTTTTGTGATTCAGAATAAAGTGGGCAGAGAAGAATGACCCCTTGAGGTTCTAGAGGGGTGTAAGTGAGGGATGATACTACCCTTCTCATAATGGAACTCGATTTCAAGTTGGGTTCGGCGGACATTGGTATTTTAACCTAGATTAAATTGAGTGTAATCCGAGTCACTTTCTCAGCCCACCCCTTGCTCGACCGAAACGACACAAAAAATAGGAAGTGACCAGCATGGTATGACCACAACAAAGTAACAAGCAATGACACAAATAATGAAAAACAATTTAAGCAAAATTGAGACAAGCAATATCCGTTTTTAAACGAAGGCATTACTTATCCCGGTTATGTTCCTTTCTATCGGTACATGAGAAGTTAACA
Organism: Hetaerina titia; assembly: GCA_037158775.1. NCBI lineage: Eukaryota > Metazoa > Arthropoda > Insecta > Odonata > Calopterygidae > Hetaerina > Hetaerina titia. The sequence goes on along the minus strand of CM073778.1, from coordinate 68,556,888 downwards.
AAAAGGGATTCCCAAGAAAAAATAAAACTTACTAGTGTAATCACATTACAACAAAACATAGGATGGGAATCACACAAGGAGCGATGGTTCAAGTACAGATAAACTCTCTTGCATAAATTAAACGTAGGCTTCATTTGTGATGATGATAAATTATGGGAAGAATCAACCCCAGCCGTACTCTTGATTCTTCCTATTATATTCATACGGCCTTTCGATTCCCTATTTCATGACGATAAATTATTATTATTAGGTAATCTACCGGCGAAAGGTACATCTACATAATACCCCGCAAGCCGCCGCAAGGGCGTGTGGCGGGGGGTGTTAGGTCACCACCCAAAAAAGGAAAACAAAGGAAAGGTAGGTTATGGATGGACAAAATTACGAGTACCATGAAAAAAATTACTTGAATTAAATTTAAATTCCTTTAGTATTCAGCTCAAATTAAGGAAACTTAATTTTTGAAGTTACATGCCTGGTTCTCAATTGCAAGGCGCAATGTGAAAGTAGAAGACTAATTACTACTGTAGAAGAGACAATGAAAATACGATTTGGGAGATAACATGCGGAACTGTCAGGTTTTACGTGTCGTTTTTCCCACGGGAAAAAAGCTGCCAACAAAGACGTTCAACTATCAATTGTTTACTAAATGGAACCCAAGTTGTAACCACTGATCCAACTCCCATTTTATTGCAATCTTTACCATGCTTTGAGTGGTACTCGACCCTTCGATATTGTTGTGCATGTAAAGTTTCTGTTATATCATTTCCATCGCTTGGGTTATTTGATTTATCCATTAGTAACGAGGCTATTCTATTCGTGAGCTGTGTATGCCTTGTGTAAATACAAACCCTGCCACACACCTACCCGATGACAGGCAGGTATTACGTAGATGTTCCTTAACTTTAAGTACCATATCATTTTGATGGTACACATGCTTAAAGCGGTATCACCCCGCGCCACCATCGGCGTGACTTGAAGGGTACCATACAGATGTACACTGCGCAAATTGCTACAACATGATTTTCCGGATCCAAATCTACATCACACATTGCAAGACGCCTGGGAGGCGTGTGATTGGGGGTGTTAGGCTACTAGCCTCCAGTAAATAAATGGATAAGTGTAATGGCATGAAATTCGGAACGACATGCATTGCAACCGACTGCCGCAACCTACTAACGACGACCATGAGATTAGCATACGAATATGAAGGAAGCAGCTAGATTCTTTTATGCATATTAGGTTACAGAAAGCTATAGCCTCATCTCATAATGAATGTCATGATGATTTTTTTACACAATGTGCTGATCAACATCCTTGAAACGCTAAAAAAAAACACTGGGGTGACAATTACCCCCAGCATACAACGTGACCCTCAAAGGCATACCGCTTCGCCAGCTACTCTAATTAGAATCGAGGTCCGACCCATATCGGACAGCCGCTTATACCAACGCATTGCCCACTGTCTTGTACCTGTTTACATGAAGCGGGTCGTCTTCCAGGACTGCCTGACAGATAACTGTCCCCATGTTAAATCGGCCTTTGGGGAGGAAGTAGTGGACTCTTGGAGGAGGATCGGAGGGAGGGTAGGAAACGCTGCGTCGCAGAGGGAGGGACGCGTGGGAGGAACCAGGGCAAGGGCGAGGGAGGTGGCGGAGTGGAGAGAGGGGGAGGGTGTGGGGCGGGGGTGCGTGCGGGGTGGTAATGGAGGGGAGCACGGACATTTGGGCGCTCCAGAGCTCCGGGAGGGAGGAGAAGGAAAGATGCGGGGACCGTGCGGCCCGCGAGAGGGAAGAGGTTGTGGGGAGAGCGGGGGAGATGGGTCTTCGGGGTGGTGGCGTGTCGGTGGAGGGGGGTGCGGTGGAGGAAGAAGTGGGGATTGGTATTGGCGTGGAGGAGTGGGACGAGGATGCCGGGGAACGGGGAGATGACGTCGGAGAGGACCGAAGGGAAGCGTGGGAAACGGGCGGGAGGGGGGAGGGAAGGATTTATAGAGGAGGGGGGATATGGTGAGGGGGGAAGGGAGTGAGCCCCCTTTGGTCGACGGAGAAACTGGGGGTAGTCTGGGGAGAGGTGGGCGGGAAAGGATGAGGATGGGCCGGGGATAAGAGGGGGTGAGTCGGGATGACGCAGAGGGGGATAGGTGGGTATGGATTTATAATATTTAAACCACCTCTACAAACGGAAACACTGGTGAACACCGTCGAGATCTGACACCCGGAATTGGAAAGCACATACTGAAAAAACACCAATTTCCACAGAAATGCCTGTATATACAGCTGAGCAGGAGAGTTGTGAGCGGAAAGCATTCATTTTCAAGCACAATAGGTAATGACAAGGAAAATCGGAAGCGTGTGAGAGGAGAAAAGAAGAATCCCTTTCGTTGCAACAGGTTTCGCGATCCTTTGGTTCAGGGAATATTCCGTAAATTTTCTAATAATTCTAATGCTTACTCGCATTCCAATTTCTATAAAATTTCTGACTGCAGTCAACAGACGTTGCGGTGTTATACCCATTTTGCCCAATTTAAAACACTCATGAAAATATTAAAAAAATATTTTAAGGATACGTTTCAGCTCTTACAAGCATGCTCACTTTTGAGCAATTTTTTTCTAATTTTTTGCTATAATACTCACTCGAGTAAGTTGCCGTCTCAGATGGCATTTCTTCATGCACATTAACAAATTATTCTTCATTACTAAATGATCTTTTAATAACGGAACTAATAGGATTATGGGAGACTTCTTAAAAGACTTGACAAAAAAATGCTAAATAGATGCTTGACTACAAAGAAAGGGCAGACAGATACAGGAAAAGAAACTAAGAATGACAATGATTTCAGTTGAAATGCCATATACTACTCTTTAAAACGTTTCCTATAATTTTGGCAATGAATAAGATTTTAATCTAGGGCTGCTATTTATTCTAGTCGGAGATCAATTTTCAAATTTCTTAACTAAATTGAGTTCGTAATTGGTCTTTTCCAACCGATGAGGTTCTACGATATCTTGCATGGTACCATACAATCAATACAGTATCGAACAAACCAGTTTAATTATCCAATCCGATCCTTGTTAACCCACATTTGAATCATTAGCCTAGTCCTATATATTTTCCAAACTAGTTTTCACACAACTCAAAGGTTTCTTCAAATGTTCTAACTTTAAAAAGACAAGCATTATTTTTTCGTGGATGATGATTCTTTATCCAATAAAAAAGTTTCAATTTTGATAACTATCCTTGATCAAAGAACATTTTCAAAATTACAAAGGGAATATGCTAGTAGGTAAATATTCTAACTTTCTGCACAATGTCACGCGAAATTCGCTTAAAAATTTACAGTTGTTTAAGTGGTCCGAGACATTTCTATTTATCAAATAAGATTCGACTCTAAGGTAGATGGGGAGGCCCTCCGCCAGTCTATGCTTCGAGAGTAGGGTGAAGGGGATGACTATTGTTGAAAGAACAGCCGTGGAGTGACAATGGAAATGGGTTTGCAATGCAAAAGAATCGGAACAAGTCGAGGGTTTACAATCAGAAGTCTTGACCCAGAGATATGCGTGTTGACACAACGTCGGCATGCGATTTGAACCCGAGCGGCCAATTTTTGCGTGAACCCAAAGAATCGCAATGTTTCAAACAGCAAGCAGGATGAAAAGAGAAAATGACGGAAGGACCTACGAATTAATGGACCGTTAACGACACGGAGGGAGAAAAAAGAGACTTTGAATTGAACAAAGAGCAAAAATTGAAAAAAAAAACAAAATCGAACAAAAAAGAAATGATCGAATGAACAAAATTCGCATTTCCGAGTTTATTTAAGTACCGAGAGAATGGGAGTCATATTTATTGGTCTAAAATTTACAAGACACGAATACTGACGACAGGTTTGACAATCGTATTGTTTCAATGATAAATGCACTTTATCAGGTGCATGTATCCTGTAATTACCAGAATATTTCAATTATACAATATTCAGGCAGGTTGGCAAGGGAGAGGTGATTACATTTACTTAAATGCAAGGGGAGCCGTTTGTAGGCATGGATCGTTCGTTCTTCGCTTGGGGGTCGAAAAATTTTTGGCTAGCTATTTGTAACCTAAACCCATAAGAAAATAGCTAACCAAATTCGAAGGTCAAGGATTCACCCGAAGCGGGTTTCGTCCGGTTTTTCCCATAGGGGGAATTCCAAAGATGGCACCCCTCTTTTCAGAACGGACGTCCAACCGCGCGGCCCCTCGCGCTTTTTCCGTCAACACTGGTTTAATACCCTTTCTCCATCCATTTCCCTCTGACCCCATTTCCCACAGCGATCCCCGAAACGCACAATGGCCCCTTAGGCTCGCACAATAGAGCAGGGGTCTCCGGACCCCCTAGAGCGATAAAACCCATTCACTCAAGTGTACCATTCAAGTGTTACTACCTGCTTCGCTTTCGCACATTCCTCGAAACCTTTAGGAGAATATTTATTTCAAAAAGTTTAAATTCTTGAACATTCCACATGTTACGATGCATCTGTATACTATACTACAAGCCGCCTGCCCCGAGGACGTGTAGATGAACGTTAAATGCACCTTACCTAAGTATTTCAATATGCACGTTCTTGGAGGTTTTTTAATGAATGTTTTTTTCCTTTTCTCTCACTTACTCTCCATTATCCATTACCCACCCCCCTTGGTGCTTGCACCCCCTACCACACACCTTTTTGGCGGATCTCGGGGTATTTATGTAGATGAAGAGAGACGGCAATTAGCATACTCATATTCACATAAAAAAGTGTAAATTCATTATGCGCACACTCCACGAATGTTTTAGTAAGCGAGATTGACTAAGAAAGAGAGTAGGACCGATCCTTCTGGGAGTTTTGTTTCGGCTGGGTATTCAAAAGCAAACACTACCCAAAAAGAATTAAGATAAATAAAAGCAATTAGTGGCACAGGAGACTGTGATTATAAATGTGTAGGGTCGTTATGAAGGTTGATCAACTAGCTTTTTCTACGAGACGGATCTTTTTTTTCTTCTCTCGACTGGAAGGAGGAAACCATGTATTGAGCAAAACACCAAGCCTTGAAAGGACGGTCCCCAAAGAATCGATTACCAACCCTGACATGGGTTCTGTTCCTCATTTAACTTGGAATCACAGCATTTAGGGCACTGAGTGAGGCACAGATGCGGGGGGGATGGGGGGTTAACAGGAACACCTCAGCAGGAGGTGACCGCGCGTGCCAGTCGATAGTACGGAATGGTTGTGGGATAGCAAACAATTCACCCCCACCTGCATTTTTTCAAGCCGATATTGATTATTTAATCGCCTCCCAATCTCCGATAAAATATGCATCATCCATCTGACTGCCGAGCAATATTTTCAACACCCTTGTCTTGCCACCACTTCTCCTCTCCATATCTTACTTGACACTTTTCTATTGGTAACTTTGCGCTGCTATTATTTCGCACGGGCTAACCCCAAGCCATATTATGCGCGTCAAATAAATAGCATGTCTATCAAATCCTTCACTAGCGACACTGAAATGTGTCATTAAAACATAGCCCAGGAATGCGGATTCCTCTTCATCCTGTTAACTCATTGTCATAAATGGTGATCCTGAGACATTTCCTATGGAAATACAGAATGGTTCAAACTGCAGCGATTGGCACGTGGGAAAATAAGCAGAAATCCTTGACATTGACGCACTATCATGGGCGACTCCATTCTTTTTTTCTGTGGCATGTGAAGGGTTCACTTCTCTCCTCTGGGTTGAACGCAAATTACAAACCCAAACTTTAATTCAATACGTCGTGCAGTGGCACACGGGCGAGCGGTCTTAAACACGACCCAACCAGGAATAATGACGGAAAATCAGCGACGAAATGAATGTTTATCGACTCAAGCCGCCTCGAGAAATAAAACAACTCGTCCCAAAAGGCTCCAAAGGGGAATCCGACCTGGAAAAGAACACAGCGCTAATCCTCCGAAAAAGCGAGCCGAAGGAAGGGATGAGAGGCCGAAGCAGGAGGGCGGTGAGGAGTTTGGGCCAGTCAGGCTAGAAGATTCCCACGCCTCCTCCTTTTACTCGAAGCGAGGGAAGGCTCCTCCCCTAGCCTTGCCCCTATGGGAAGGAGCCGAGAGGTCCAGGCACACAACGAAAGCACCCAGAAGACAAGAATATGGTCAAGATATGAACTATCACGAAAGGCCGGGAAAATCACGGGGGTTCGGTGGGGGGGGGGGGTGAGGGTTTGTCAGGAAAGTAAAATATATAACTACGAATCACACTGTCATCAGAACCTAACTTTTATCAGAAAACACTTCAGAAACTTCTGTGGATAAGTATTAAGGAAACTAGGGGTCACCATATGAAATGTTCGAAATTGGGAAAACATTCGAATGAAAATCATATCGAGTAAATGATCGAACTAATATTTGTATAGAGGTAACATGATTTGATTTTGCATGTGGTTTCATTCTATTTTACGGGTCGTGACCTAACATCCCCTTGCGGGATGTTAGGTCTTCATTCAAATCTACTTAATACCCCGCAAGCCGCCGCAAGGGCGTGTGGCGGAGGGTGTTAGGGCACCACCCGTAATTAGTATCACCACCCGGGCTTGCGGGGTATTATGTAGAAATGCTACGGAGAAGTTTTATTTCGCGTTGTTTAGAACTCCCATTGAATGTGAGCTTATTGTGCGTATGTAAAGCGTATAAGCATATTCGACATGCAATAATAATTTATGATATAAGTGAATATGTATATTACGATATATGTGTACATGTATATCCATTATCATCAGCTTGGTGATGGTTATCACTCTTGAGCTTTGATGACCTACCTTTTTGACAGTTAATCCTCGTTTTTATTCGATAAACATGGGAATTAATAAGAGATAACTTTTATTTAACGTTAAAATGCCATTGGATGACTTTTCAACCCCGGTACATTCAATAAATGTTGCCATCAACATTTTTTTCTGAAGATGAGGCGCTACTTCACTTTTAATTACTTTGATACTTCAATGCTCTCTCTTTACAGGATATTGCCGGAACAAGACACAAATAAAGCAGAATATTTGAGAATAATTGGAAGCAGTATTAGCGGAACTATAGTTACATAAAAAATTCCAATATAATATGGTAATGGGAATTCATACTAGCTTGGCTAGCCTAGTTGCATTTAAACACGAGAACATTTTCAGGATTAAATGAAAGTGGAATGCCAAATACATTAAAAATTATATTCCTAGTCCAGTGTTGGCACATTGATAGCTTATTGATAGCTAAAGAAAATACGCATTGCACGTCTCTAACATAATTTAAAGTATTACTTTAGGTAAAAATAAATGCATGCGCCATTGATAGAGGTGTCTAATATTCCTATAATTGGTGAATCTATGATGATGGTGGTCTAACAAGAAAGCCTCACGGTACCCCTACCACGGTAATACTAGGTTTAAATGTAAGTGCACGTGTATGTTCGTTGGTAGTTTGTAGGTTTCCATGTGTGTGGGGTGAATGGGTTCTTGCATGAATGTTTACCATGTTGGGTTTGTGGACTATAAATTTGTTGCTTCTGGATGCGGTTTTTTTCTTTGTAAATTACTGGTGGTGCCCTGACACCCCCCGCCACACGCCCTTGCGGCAGCTTGCGGGATATTGAGTAGATGTAGATGTGCCCTCATTCACACTGAGACTATGGTGTGTCAATGAATGTGTGCACTGTTGTGGATTGGGGTTTGCATGTGTGTGTTGGTTTTGAATGCGGTGTTTCTTTTTTCCTTTTTCTTTTTTCCTTTTTTTGGGTGGTGGCCTAACACCCCCCGCCACACGCCCTTGCGGCGGCTTGCGGGGTATTATGTAGATGTAGATGTACATTATGCTGCAATTTCTCTTGATCATATTATTGAAATCGCACGGATTCTCTCGGTAATGCTAGTGATGCAGACATTTTCTGCGGCAGAAGGATCCAGGATTAGGGTTAGAATTCCCCTTCTTCTGAGTGTTTGCTTGTTTTAGCCGATATTCCCCACACTCACAGGCAACGTTCTTCAAATCGCGAGAGATCTTTCAAGAAAGAGTAAGAGCGGCGAGCGGGAGACCGCGGCTTCCCCCGTAGGAAGCCCAAGAGAGGAAGAGGAGGATGTCGCAGAGATGGCGGTGGACCCACGCCGCCGACGGCAGAGGAGAAAATGGCGGAAGGGGAGGAAAGGGTTGGGAGCGCGGGAGGGGTGGTGTGGCGACGGTGGCTCTCGAGGCGGCCGGAGGACGGGTTGTGGGGGGAGGGCGTGGGAGGCCTAAAGGGGGGGAGGAGAGTGGGGAGAGAGAGGAAACGCACCGCGGCGCTATATCGGGAAGGGGATTAGTGCGATGCGGGAAAAATCTCAGCACAACGAATTACGTTACAATGATAAAGTCGGTAGAATGATTTTTCTCCCCGCTTCAAATCTTCTTCCCATAGTCTTGCAACCATCACCCCCCTTTCCGAAAGCTCTTAACAGGATACTTTCAGCCCCGATTTGTCCAGAAGCGATTTTCACAAATCGATCAAGTGAAAATAACGGGGCAGGAAATTTATCAAATGAGAGCAGGAGAATGGATAAACATTCACCAGTGTTAAGCCAAGTGTTAATCATGATAATCTCTCTCACCCTGCGCAATAATTGTGGCTCCCCATAGTGTCATTAGTTTACAACGTTTTGGCATATCCACACAGAATGGAAAAATAACCAGTCCAAAGGATAATACAAGAGTGAAATGAGTCAACATTAAGACCAAACATGGCATTTTACGTAAGAAATTAATTTATACCAAAAGCAACGAGATACTTGTTCAAAAAATGGAAGAAATAATTAGGTCCATCTAAGTGTTTAGGCATCCAAAAGTTAATCGGCTAATTGATTCGTTCCAATGGAAACTCCAACTGAGCCTTCTGAGCTGGGCGCCACCGGTAACAAGCATATCCAATAAAATTGAAGAAGAATCGAAGACACCACAAGATTCAATCAGCCAAACGCGTTTGCTCTTTCAAAAAAAGGCCGTAGGTTCGAATAAATCCCCCCAAATCCCTGAATAAGTTCTTTCCGAGTCATTTAGAACATGCAATCAACAAATATTTATGACCAAGAGAGCTAAACATGCTCATTTAGGTATTTCAAACCCACGCTCAGCTCCTGCGAACTAATTAACTACAACAAACACCTCCAAAAGCCCCCAGGGGCAGCGTTCGGATCGCACAGCATTGTGATTTTCCCGCGACGGACAACCCCTTCCGCCCTAACGTTGGGACTTCCATCGCCCGGAATGACGACGGCCCGTAACAGATGGGCCCGATGTGTAGCAATGAACTACCGATCGTGTTTTTTTTTCCCTCTCGTGCGTACAGGTTAGGGTTCCAGCGAGAAAGGTGGAGGGGGCAATGGGATACGCGTGGAGGCTGAAGAATATGTGGAGCGGATGAGGTGGAAGGGAGCAGTAGTACCTGGCAAGACGGGACTCGCAAACACTGCGACCGGGACAGGGGCACAATAGGTCCGGGGGAAAAGAGAGACGCAAAATGACAGGGAAAATAAGGAGGGGGGAGCGGAAGAGAGGGGTTCTGAAGGGTGCATACCAAACTGAGGAGGGTGGACCAATGCCAAGGTCGATTGGCGTAGGGGAAGTCGAACTGGATATCGCAGATAATGGGAGGGAGCGGGGAATAGGGTCGGGGATCACAGAAGATGATAGCGAAACGGATATACGAGTGGTAAGAGATGCGGCAAGGAAGGAAGGGGACGGGGAAGCAAAGAGGAAAGAGGGGTTGACGAAGTGATGACGTACTGGGAACCCGATATCTATTGAATACGGGGTGAAGGTCTTCCATTCCTTTGTCCGAAATCTACCGATTACCTTTCTCGTTTTAAGTAAACCGGTTAATAAAAAAACACCGTTTTCATGAGTTTCACTTATCGCACGCCAAAGAAGCTAAATTTAAAAGAAATTATGAAATTGTGGTTAAAAAATCAAGCCCCTTTGCCAAAATACACATTGTCTTACAAACATGGATATCGTGTCTACCACGCTCCCTTTGATGTATGAAGCTAATTTTCTCCTTCACGACTTCAAATTTTCATCTTTCTTCTCTAAAATATATCGACGGAACACGAATTTTAGTGAATTCTATGGTCAGGCTCAACTTTGTGGATCTCAGATCACTGATTGCCCTAGATTTAGATCTGCTGGATTTCTCGTTAGCCAGGAAGATAATTACTTTTGTGAACCCACTAGGGGAGGCTTTGAATCACGATAACACCGTGAAATTGAATACAGACTTTCGGAGAGAGCTATAATTCATTGTAAACACACTACCCATTGCAATTAGTCCTTCTGACAACATTTTACTATCAAGAATAAGGAAGACTCACAAAATTATCACCAGAAATCACAGACCTGGCTCGGAGTTTTCTTAAAATAAAAACTATTTTCTTTTTTCCTTCGTTTGCCATCTCTCTACCAACGATGACTGTCACTTTCCCAAGAATTTTACACACGTAATTTACCATTTCCTACTATGACAGAAAATCAGTCATTCGTGCTCGGCATGCGGCCGTAACTTTTCGCGTACTGTAATGCACCCCACGCTACACACCTAGTCAATGGCTTTTATCAACATCAACCCAATACCTCGGAAGGGAGTGTGGCGGGGGATGCTAGGTCACCACCCGTAAAAGAGAATAAAACCACAAGCAAAACCAACATTCCGGCAAACCTACATCCATTAAGATCACTAGATTTCACGGTTTAATGTAGATGAAAATTAAAATAATTGAGTGAAAACCAAGTACACTTATGGATTCCTTTCCTATGAGTTAACCAAGCGTTACGGCTGGTAACCTAACACCCCCCGCCACACGCCCTTACGGCGGTTTGCGAGGTATTGTGTAGGTGTAGAAGAGACGTGAGTCAACAGCAAAAATCAAGAGCTGCCTTACATAAGGAACAGGCTGATAGGGGGCAGCAGGTCTTTGTGGAAGAGTATCCCTTGGTCACCGAATGCAACCACAAAAAAGAGCGGACCCTAACAAGGGATAACACGTGAGGAGGGGAGCAGATGTGATTCCGGTGACCATGAGAGAGTAAGTGTGGCATATGCAAACTTGCACCGACGAAAAAGAAAGAATACGTTCAAGGTGATTTGTGAAAACACAGTTGTCCTCCCAAGACTGCTTATCACATCTGCGGCTTAAAAAACGAGCAAATCTAAAGCAAGCAGTTACGGAAAAATAAAATTCAGAATAAAATAACCAAGTCGTTAAAAGTTGCGTTTCTTTCCAGTAATTTTGCCGATCTTAATCCCGCTTGCATCCAACAAGAAGGCGGGTGGCAGACGGTGTTAGGCCAGCAACCATTAGCATAATTGGAGATTAATGGCATTCGGGAATTTAAATGTTGTGGTACCAAACTGTTCGAGGGAAAATTAATTCCTTTAACTGATCCATTCGACAGTCGATTTTCATTAACTTCTCGCTGTAAATCGCTGTAACATTGGCAAAATAAAAAAAACTATTTTCTTGGAATTGTTTGGGGATCCATTAAAAAAATATTTCATTTCTGTGCTAAAAATGGCACTTGTAAGAGTACACTATTTCCCCAAAGAGTGATTTTTTGTAAATAAATGCTATTCGCCAGAGCTTTGCCGCATTAGAGTTTTCCAGTTGCGTAATTTATAATGAAGGGTTGAGAAATATCAAGACAGCAGGCAGGGGTGCGTTCATCCCATTGTGGTGACGGCCGAAAATGTCATAAAAAATAATTAGTTGAATAATATTGGGGAGTAGATGGAGCATTGTGTACAGAAAGAGCGATAATTGAATTTACACCAATGATAAGTTAAAGAGAGGTAAGAGAAAGTAAAATCATTTTCATGTACGGCGATATACCATGAGCCATCAAACACTGTCTTAAAAATTAATGCCATCCGGATGAAACTTCAGAATTTTAAGAATTCACAAGCACGAGTTAAATTTGATTTTTGATAGTAACTGCCTGGTGTGTTATCACCCCCTGCCACACTTTTTAGTCGTGGCTTGCAGTGCAGAAGGTAGAAAGAATCGTGAGATGACGTTATAAACGTGATTACACTTTGTAGCGAAAGCTAATGAAATTTCAACTATAGATTTTTCATATAACTAAACGACAACGAATTGATCTTTCTAAAAACCACACGCACCAATGATCATGAAATCTCCTGTTCTTGAAACAAAAATAATTTCAATTTCCCCTACACGAAGAAATTTGTCGAAAACTCCGCCATGTTCCCTTTCCATTTTTTTTTTTTAAAGACAGAGGCACAATGTGAGAGCGACCGCCTTCAAAAATTTGGAGGAACGCCTGACTTTCACCGATGCGAACACGAGATAGCAAAAACACCAAAGAGCCATTCCTGTAACGGGACCTTTTATGACCCAATAGGGCTTGCAAAGGGGCTACAGGGTTTTCAAAGTGCACTACGTCGGATTTTGGCGGGAAAAGAAAAATATGTGCACTCTCTTGAATAAATTGTCTGCTCTTGCGGGACGGGAATCCCGTCTCTTCAACTACATACCATTTGGGATACCAGCGAATATTAAACTTGGAAGGCTAACGCGCATAGGTATTATTATTATTAGGTAATCTACCGGTTAGGGTAGGTTTTTGGATGGACACAACTATCAAATAAATATTTTGTAACTCCAAACAAAACCCAATCCGGCAACCTAAACTACATCAGGTCCCTCTTCATCTCTGTGTACTTCACATAGGTATTATAATAAGTAATATTTCAATGTATCCCATTCGACAGGGAATCATTTGAAGATTAACACTTCAGAGGAATGCTTTTTAACGAGTGTAAAAATATATATAGAAAAACAAATCATGCAGAAATCAATATCGCATTTACAAGATGCACATGTAAGGCATTGTAAACACACCTTGGAAACCGCCAAGAGGGCGATCAGAGTGAGGCGGCTTGCGGGAAAGTGTCGCCTTTCAATGATTACTAGGCACTTGAATAACAATGATTGGGCAGTTGAATAACATTCCTTCTCATTCAGAAACATTCATTTAGCGAACAAAGAACTTTTCACGACGCTGATATCCAAAATTTACCATTAATAAATAACTAGAAGATTCTATCGGACGATAAACAGACTGTGAATTTAGGTGAGGCCCCACCCAATATCTTTCCCGATCGAAATAACGTTATAAATTACGATAGTTGCGCATGAATGGAGACATAACAGTCGCAACTCTCTATCTCTTCATACATTTAGAGTTCATTGATAAATCACAAAGTGTAAATAATAGGCGATCCATTATATTAGTTCAATCTTTAACAAACTTACTCGAACCACAATGTTATTTGCAGATTTGAAATAAAGTAGAACCATTTCTCAAGAAGAAAACTGGATATTGAATAGAAATCTACGTGTGAGCATTAGCGTACACGGTTAATCAGTGAAAACTGTGTTCGGTATCTTAATTCCACCTTGTTGCATTTTCAACAAAACACCTTGCAAATTTAATTTATACCAGACAAAGGATTTCCAGAATATTACTAGGAAATATAAAAGTATGACAGGCACTTAAAAATGATAATTAGAACTCTTGAGCATTCTCAACTAGTAGGCGTTTGGGCGGTGGAATTTCACAGGAACGAAATAAAATTAAGAATTTAAAGTAAAAGTGATGCTATTTCATCACTTGAACATCAAAGGGAATTATTCCGACTGAACTAGATCAAATAAGAATATGGAAAATGCCATCGAAAAAAAAGGGTGGCCAACATTTGCATTCCGAGGCAATAACGAAGAACTTCCGAGGACGAGCGGAAGAAATCTGATCGACGAGCTTCATAAAAACTCAAACACAAATGATGGATGCATAATTGATAATTTCCTGCACATTCTATCCAGAAGTCTAACAAAGCTCGACAAAAGAATGTCCTGCAATATTTTCTTGACGAAGAATTCCCGCACGTTTGTTTAAAGCAAAGCATACATGTACATAAGTCCAACATTCCGCAGTCGTAAGCTTTTCCGTCGGAGAAAGAACGATGGTAGGCGGCGACTCACCGCTTCTGAAAAGATAAACAAGTTGCAATGAATGCTTCCCGACGGCCCTCGTCAGTTGCAGATAACACACCCGACATCACTCGGGTCATTAATAGTAAGTTTTATTGTGCCCACCAACTCACTACGCGTGGAATTCCCTGAAAAATAGCCTCCGCAATCGCATTTTTTTCACAGAATGAACAATTTATTTCACTTCGGGTCGAATGAATCCAAACCAGCAATTAAAATTTCCAAATTTTATCACATTGCGACCAACGCCAATGCGCTTAACAAATGGACGGCGTTAACTTATGTTCATTCCGATGCAACCAATGTCACCACAATTCACCATAGTTAAGGAAGAAAAATTAATAGTCACAAGAGGACGCAGTACAATATTCCGTTGATTTACATGTTTACCCTCAACATGGATACTTCATGAAAATTATCGAGCTTCCTGGCGTCCAAATATTTGGTTGATGTTAAAAATGCACCCAACATGGAAGAATAAAAATATAAACACAAGTGCTGATTCTGCGTGGACAAAGGAATCAAAGAGCTAGACGCTGATAACTAACAGCAGCAAATAAATATTCACAAAGACAACTTCACAAGCATATTTAAACGGATTGAAACCGTCACACAGAAACTAAATATTTAAAAGCTAACAATGCCCACTGAATAACCAAGTTGACGAGAAGTTTAGAAGAAACAGGATGAACAACTGCTCTCGCTTCAATTACCCACTTATGGGTTGCATATTAAAGGAAAACAAGCTCATTACTCAAATCACTTTAATTTGCTAATTGTCCAGGACAATTACAAAATATTTAATATATCGATAACCAAATCCAATTAATGACAGTAATATCTTGAAAAGCATTAGCGAAGACGGCGTTAATCGTTTGGAAGTAGAGAATTAAGTGACAGAGCATTATTTTCGACGGAAAGCTAGCTTATTTTTTGTTGAGGATTAAAAAAAATGGTGGTTCTTAATATTAAGTTTTTTCCTCAAGAGCGACAAGCTATTTTTTCTCGGTTCGAGAATTATACGGAATACGGCTCTCGAAATAACTTCCGCTCAGCCCCGCCTCCTTCCCAGCCTACCCCTCCCACCCACACCTCTTCGCCCCCCCTCCCATGCTAGATATTTCGCAATCACATCGACGACTTCAACATCCAAACCGCATGACCAAAGCTACACGAATTAACTAAGAACATTGCTGACAGAACTACATGACACGCAGGCGTACTGCGCCCATTTCCTTGGCTATCATTGGGCCAGCACGAAATGATAATTCTTCCTATTCCAACTAGTGAAAATTTGAATCAAGAAACCTTGCATACACGTATTGGCCACACCTGGACGAGCCTGGCAACTTCGTAGACCAATAGCAAGACAATCACGAATACTTCTCATAAAAAATTATATTTTGGCATTGTGCCTAGGTATGATTCAGACTTGAATTCCAGATTAAAAACTTTGTTAGCATCACGCTATTGAACCTTTAAAATCATACCCGTGGACATGTCATGCACTTTAGACCGAAACAAAACATTTGGCGGCAATTCCGTCGAACATGCATATTACTCATTAAGCACGCTATCCTAAACCATGTAAACAAAAGTAGAATCCAGCACACTTACAAAAGACTTAGCAATCCACCGCAAGGACGTATATATTCGAGGCGCTTATGTTCGATTGCCCATCATGTGAGAGAATAACGAATATTTATCTCGGTGGTCGATTCGACCAACATAATTTGGTAACATTTTCATTCCCTCGGTGATGCAAAGAAAACCCGGGTGCTCTGCATTTTTCAAAAAGTCCCTTTCGTAAATAAGTGAAGCCTCAACTTAATTCCTCCTGCCCGTTACGCTTACCTCTTTTCTCGTAGCAATTTTCAACAAATTTGCCGGATTCTTTCGGAACCTTTCCCAATTCTTGGATTAACGTTTTCTCCCATGTACTCCAAATACTACATTCCAGATGTAGTATCACTAAAGCAGAGTAATACCATCAGGGGGCGTTAGCAATATATGCACAAGCATTGGCCCACACATGCATTTGATTAATTACCCTCTTATCTTTTCATTATACTTGCCTACAGTTCGTCTTATGTAACCTAGCTTATTTAAGGCTTAGATATTTTTCCAGTGTATGCATCTCAAGTATAAACAATTACTAAAATGCAATCACGTCATGGTAGCTCAGGGGTTCGGCTACTAACCCGGGTCCAAATACAGTGTTATATCTTTGACCAACTTCATCTCAAATCTAAGGGAAAGGAACCGTCCCCCTACTCTGAATGTGTGAACTCAACTGAAATGATCTCCGGTCTCTTCTATTTTTACAAATTTAAGATTGATTACTACAACTACGATGCATAGAATATACAATCCGATTATATACACGATATACACATTACAATCATCAGGAGTTCGTTCCTCTAGTACCTTCATTATAAAGCAATGGCGTTACTTGCACGCACTATGAAATAACGGTGCGAAGACAACTAGAAGAGTAGAAACATACGCAATACTTTTGATCATTTGTACCTCAATCCGGGAGAAGTATGTTTTGATGTTAACCTCGACAGAGGGCAGGTGAATTAACCTTGTGACGAAGCTATGACGTCGCATCAGGAATCCTGACGTAATTAAAACGGAAGACAAAACTATCCCCGACGAGGACGACACACGAGCTCTCTAGTTTCAAATTAGGAATATATGCTCCAAGGAAACCTCATTATAGTAATGTAATTATGCACCGGAGCGCGGAAAAAACCTGGCTCAAGGACAAAACACGATATACACGAAATATTTTCAAATTTGCCATACATTTCTTAAAACTGCATAGGTGAAAAGATGAAGACAATTTAAAAAAAAGTTAATTTTTCATCGATCGGAATTTCCAGCGAGAATTAACACCGGTAATTCGGACACATCCCGGGAACCGAGAGAAGCTCGATATGCTCGGCTACACTGTGTCTCGGAACTCGCCGTCGAAACAATGAAGAACATCAGGGCATCACTTGCGAAAACGTTGATGCAGGGAGGGGAGTGGATGAGATCCGAGTGTGGCGAATCGACGCATTCCCCAGTCGGAGCGGCGGCGGGGGAGGGGGGATTTGTGGGACGGGGGGGGAGGGACGACGTGGGAAAGAGGGAGGAACGGGAGAGGGGGGTCACGGAAGGAAGTGGGAGGGAAGGGAGGGAGGGAGGCGAAGGGTGGGTGGTGGAGGCAAACTGAAGGGTGTCACGAAGGAAATGAAAGAGACGAAGGAAGGCGGGAGTGGGAGGAGTGAAACGAAGACGTGATGGGGTAGAGTGTGGTGGTGGAGGCGATGATGAAAAGCGATGTAAATTCACCAATTTTCGCAAACCCCCCCTCACCCCAAGGGAATCGATCGTCGAGGAATAAGGCGAGAGGACGGCCCGTCGCGTTTGGGGCCCGCGGCTAGCAAGTGTGCCCACGCAGTGAGCACCACTTCCGACTTCCGCCCGTCCAGATGACAAACTCAACGCCGGGATTCACAGACGAAGGAAAGCTACCACTGAGAATTACAAATCATACAAACTTGAACTTCCGAGATACTAAGACCACTAGCACATCCCTAAGTAAGCAACACCTCCCTTGAATTTACTTCCCGATTAACTTTTCCCCATCACTGTGTCGGCCAAATGTCACTCTCAATTTAGAATTACGTACACATCCGCGGTTTTCCATATCTCGCAGTATCGATTAGGCGAGTCCAGGTAATCTTGACGCATAAAAAGTTTTCCAGAAATCTTTAAGGGATTCTTCAATTACACCCACAATCAAACATCATTTCCGAATCAAATCGATATCTAAATTATGGACAGCAAGACCCACTAGGAGTTATGGTATGGGTTAATTCTACAACAGGAATTCCAAAATGAACTTTGGGAAGTGATACCTAGCGAAGTTTTTGCATCACATCGTTTGGACCAAATAAAACCGCTCTCCCATACACCTCATCACAACAAGGGCCATCCGCGCTGCTTAGTTTGTTGATTTCTCCAGGCCAGCGCTTATCCGAAATTTCGATGATCTAAACCGACCCATGGTCCCAATTAGTCCGGATAATCGGGAGTTCTACCGTATGTAACAGGAAGGATAGGGAGGGGGAAGATTTGGTTACTCTTTTTCCTTCCTTCCGCGGGAGGGAGGGACAGGGAGGTCAGTCACACCAACTTCCCATCTCCCCCCTCCATTTCCCTTCCGTCGCTACACCCGCTCGAAACCCCAGAGCAACCCAACCTTCCCTTCTCCTCTCCCCTCGCCAACCCTCCCACCTCACCCCCATCCCCTTCTTCTCCCCCCCCCTTCGGAGGTTACGCTACCGGCCGAGTCCGTCTCCTTCTTCCCCCCCCCCCAACCCTCCCCTCTCGACGAGAGAGAGGCCTCCCTCCTCCGTGCAACAACCGCCCGAGCGACGTCGGCGTCGGAGGCTCCCCCTTTTCCCATCGCCTGGTTGCCCGGGACCCAAAACCCCCATTTTCCACACACGACCATCCTCGCCTTTCGCAGTCATCCTTGAAAACCCCCTCCACGAGAACCTCACAAACGGGAAAGAAGAAGCCCGTGGGACGCACCACGCCGCTGGAAGCGGGGGACCGGGGTTCGACACCCCGGCCGCTGCCGAGCTGTGATCGCGAAATTCCACAACCTTCCGGGAGTGCTAGTAATTAATTTTAACGATCCTGAGCTTAAAGCTGTGATGGCGGCGGGGTGACGCACTCACTCGCCAGACTACCCGCGGTGGTAGCCGATTCGAATTCTGCACGTTTGGGTTTCTGTTCCGTCGCGTAACTATCCGGCGGCTGTAACTTGAAGTGCCAAACAACCTCCGAAGTGACCTCCTACTACAGGGACACCTTTTATTAAAAAAAACCAAACAAAGGATAAAACAATTCGTTTGAATCGGTGAAACAGGGGTGGACGGCAGTTTTTTAAACAGATTTCCGTGGCCCCGCATGACGTCGCGCCCTTGACTTCATCTACATAATACCCCGCAAGCCGCCGCAAGGGCGTGTGGCGGCGGGTCACCACCAAAAAAAAAACCGCATTCAAAACTAACACATACATGCAAACCCAAATCCACAGTAGTGCATGCATTCATAGAATCCTATCCATTTACACGGATGCAAATACACATTTACCTCCCTTCACTCCACAAGCATGCAAGTACATATGCTTAATTATAACAAATAATTGTTCTTTAGGATGTAGCAAGAAATTTATCCAAGAACGTACAAGGTAGATAGCAAGTAGCAAGGCGAAATACCACCACCACAAAAACGTGCAACCTAAAACGCTCTCCTACCCAAGGTTAGGAATTACTAAATTCACCTCCATCGATAGAAAATGACAGCGCATGATAATTTTCACTTAACTCAAGGATCGTTAATGTAAATACGCAAGAAAAATTATGATTTAATTTTCTGTTCCTCGGCGTTGGGTACCGATTCCAGAATATTCTAGCAGAGCTCGTTGCGTTAAGGCATGTACACATACGTAATAAATTTCTAGAAGAAAATATTAAACAGTGCAGGAATAGTCATAGGGATAGCATCATACTGTAGAGCACGCATTACCATACATCATAAAAATTCAAGGCTATCCAAATTTAATATCAGCGAACGGACCCATATGGGTGGGACAATTCAATTCTTAAGCATGTACCAAACCAATGTTATCCTGAAATCAGCGTCCTAAAGAATAAGAGTTGACCTACTTTACATCAAGAAGCCTAACTGAAAAAACCGCAGCCACCATGGCTCCTTTAGCCACTCGAAGCTATGGAAACGCAATTAAGTTTTTTCTGGATGCGGGTACGTCAAGAACAATTATAAAAAAATTCTCTAAAATTCGTGTAGGATTCGACCATGAAATTTACCTGGCATGCCAAACAAGTTCCTACAACACATTATATAACTGATACGTTAGAAATGCCAGATAAATATCATATTGTGCGAAAAAAGTACACCCCGTTGTTAAGATTAAAAAAAACACAGTTATCAACCCGAAGGTTGATTTGATAGGTGAGGTAAGAGATCACCCAATAAATAAGTCCGACGGTGCGTGAAATTCATACATAATGGTGGGCCGGGGTCCAGTCACAGGGGTACCTTCCCCTGTGACGACTATAGTTTCCCAGGAAGCTCAGATATTTGAAAAACCACAAAAGTTAGGAGAATCTGAGGGTGTTCAGGGGCGTCACACGGGAGTCTAGCACGGGCCTTCCGATCAGTAGCCCAGCGCTCTACCCGTTGGACTACTACGTGCCCTGTTAGGATAAGAGGTCATAAATAAGATAACGTAAACAATATAACCACCTGTGAGCATGTAACTTTGGGTTATCTATTGAACTCGAAAAACCAGTTTCAAAAGTAGAAACAGCCCAGAAACGGTAATCCCTAACAAAACGAAACTCGCCGGCCGTCGACTCTTAATAGGTCTCGTGCAAGTGATCGTGAATTGGAGCAAAACGCAGTTAACAATTTATACAATATCAACCGTTCAAGTTCAGTGGCCAATTTTTAGGGTCCCGCACATGATGGTAACTAATGCACTCGTTAGCTCAGAGTAAATCGCATGCAAAAAAAATCGAGTAGCTACCTTTAAACTACGAGTATACTGAGGAATAGAGATCACTTTCATTGAAGGTTTGAACCCACTTGATTCCGGGTGAATTCTACCCGAAAGTGTGTCTGCGAGAAATGGGCGAAACTGATTTTTAAAAATTGGTAAAAGGTGTAAAAACGCCGGGTGGGGGATATTCATAACGAGCGACACACATGCCACTTATCCTTAAATAAAAGATAGGGAGGAGAGATAAAGCTTCAATTTTCTGGACTTGACGACAGAAGAGTGGGAGATGACTTAACTAGACGAAGTATTGGTTGAGTTCGTCCTGTTTTTACGACTTAAATCTAAATAATGTGGAGTGCCAGAGTTGAAGCTGGGTGTCGAATTACTTATTCGGAAAGTATCGCCTAGCACCCATTTATTTATTTTTATAACAAATGAAATACCAAGATACACTACCACTGACAAAATAATTTGGATTTACCATCTAAATATTTTGAGATCAGCACTTACAGCAACCCCCAAATATCTGAAAAAGTTTCAAACTTGAGATTAAGAGTTGTAGCGTCAAATTATACGCATTTGCAGATAGTACGAAAATATGAACTACGATAAAAAAATGTTAGATGGAACCGCGGATGTTTCTTTGATGTCCAAAACAACAACACAGGTAACCTAACGAAGCATTAAACAATCATTCATAACGTATTTCAGGTTTAGTAACTAAGTGCCTATTTGAATAACTACCAGTATCTATCAAAAAGGAATCAATAAATTAGTGTCCAACGTAGACCTGTTCCAAGCCATCAAATTCGTTCGTAAATGTCGCAGTACGTGAGGATGTAAACTCAAGGGGACCTTGGTAACATTATATCCCAAAAGGCCCGAAAATTGCTTATTTCGCCAGTGGTGATACCATACACGTCTGTCACATGATCAATATTCCCGAAGTGCAGAATTCTCATTCGCGGAAAACGCTCAGAAACGGTCTGCTATATGCTTCCTTTCTTACGCTTAATCATGTGCACGTATTTCGTACTCAATCAATGCCAATGCTTACAGAGAACTGGGGTATACCACAAAATTCACTGCTAAGGCACCGAAGAATTTGGCCAATTATAAGTCAAAGTTAAAGCCGTCGGCCATAACTTTTTTGTTCTTAATAACACAGCGAATATTAATCCATTTTCGGACTAAATATTAGAACTGGAACGTTATTTTCGTTTTTGAGTAACTATTTCCTGCGTTCTTAAACGAACAATTATTGCAATAAAATAAACACCATGCTTGCAATCAATTTTAACCAAATGTATAGGTTTGAGAACCCGTTGATGGTTGGCAAAAGAATTATATCAGAATTATATCAATCTCGAAACCCTACCTATCGTATGATAATATAAACAGGACCAATGAGCCCGCTGGAAGCATTTGCTGCACTGCACAAACTATTTCTCTAAGTCACGTTTCTCTCTACGAGGGCAACCATAATGCTGTGCGAAGAACCTCAAATTTAGAAACATCCTATTTAATCAGACCTATGTATTCCGTCAGCTAGCTGCACATTAGTTTATGCAATAGACAACGGACAAGGCAGAATTGTTGCCTGATCACAGAAAGCTTGAATTATAATATATCCAATTAATTGAGAATAAAAGGCTGGGGGAGTATTATTTTATGTAAGATATTGTGGTACATGATACACAGCAAGTTAACAACCACGAGAGACACTTCCTCGAGGAGAGTGCTCAAAGGTATTTCGACAATTAATTCGCAGTATACCAAGCAGCTTCGAATCGACACTCAGGCTAATTGAATCACGTTCACACCTGAACATGGAACATGCGAATTATCAAATGCTCAATGACTGCAGTTATTGAAACCGAGTCAGTGAGAAACAAGATCTGATCACATTATAACTGACATCACTGATTGGCGGCATCAAACTTCGCCGCCACTGAGGGCATCCCCTCTCGGCGGGAGGCACTCCTGATTCGAGTTGGGCCTCGTGATGGGGGGTAACGAAGAGGCATGAAGCGCTCATGAACTCGTTTCGACCTCCCGGGGAGGAGGGACACCCGGAGAGATTCGGTTGGCGATGCTCTCTATGACACGCCACCACCGCGGGTTTCCGCTATCAGTTTCGGTAAATAAGAAACCACGACGGACATTACAAAAGGACCCACGCCAAAGCAAAGGGAACGATTAGAATTTGCACTTCATGAATGACAAGGGCAAGGCGTCCACCAGAAATGACCCTCCTCTCCCCCCCTCCCCCATTGGCTCGGTCTGATTCCCCCACCCCCATCGAAATAGCACGCACAGACGTGGGGGCATCATCATCATCACCGCCACGACCGGACTGACTCGCAGGGCTGTGACCTTGCCCCGCCGAATGCCCGGAAACAACAGCGCGCTTCGGCTTCTTCCTCCGCGTGCGCCTGCTTCCTCTCCTGCTCGCCCTCACTCCCCGTTTCGGTATTGAGGGGGAGGGTTGCGAAGGGGGAGGAGGGCGGGAGGGTTGCGAAGGGGGAGGAGGGCGGGAGGGTTCGCGGAGGAGGGACACGACGGGCGGCTGTGAGCGCGCGGAGAAAGGGAGAGAGAGACGGAGAGCGGAGGCTCGGAAAAGAAGAGCCTGCCGCCCGACCCGCGCAAGGTGCATTGAGAACAAAAGGCGATCGATGATGCGCCCATTCATTACGACCCCTCATCAGAAATTCATGGCGGTGAAATGGTTAGTTGGAGGTGATTCTCAAATTGAAATCACGGAACTCGACTCTTTGTGTGGCCCCGAGCTCTTTGACCGCCTCTCATTTGTACCGAGACACGCGCACGGGCGTGACATGTGCTGATATTAGTAGGGGCGGAAACACCTCTTCTCATGAGCGTGCTCCATGTACCACAAAATGCCATTGTATCAACAATTTTGTCTACCAAGTCAGGGCATTTATTAATAATTCAATTATCTATCAAAGTTATATTATTTTTTTCTGGTTTTGGAAAAGATGCAGGTGGTTATTAGTAAACTTTAACAGAAAAACCATTCAAAAAGACGGGATTTTTTTTCGCCAATCAAACACGAAGAAATGGAAATGCTCACGAAATATAAGAAACTTCTACTGTTTATTTTGATGACA
This sequence comes from Hetaerina titia, assembly GCA_037158775.1. Lineage (NCBI taxonomy): Eukaryota > Metazoa > Arthropoda > Insecta > Odonata > Calopterygidae > Hetaerina > Hetaerina titia. The sequence goes on along the minus strand of CM073778.1, from coordinate 68,533,076 downwards.
CGCAATTTACCTGTCAAATTTATATAATTCCCCGAAAGATAAATGGAAAGCGTTGGAAACGTTTGCAAAAAAATAATTCTGGCAATCTTCGGTGAGTAGGGAAAGGTTGCGCTGGTGGCGGTAAACAAATCTGCTTTGACCGAAGCAGTAGCCTTTCTCCTGTGGGAGAAGAGAGAAAATCAAGATTGCCGCCAGCACTCCAGCTGATAGGGGTCCGGGTCCGAAATGGAAGGGTTCCCGTGGTTTTGGAGAGAAATTGGTGGTTGATTGTCCATACTGCGCGAAAACGAAAAAGTGGTCGGGGGAGTTGAGGAGAGAGCGAGGTGAATGTTTATGTGGGCGCCGTAGCGTTGAGAGCGCGTTCCCTCTCGATTTGACGTCGTTGCCGGCTGCGCCTGAGATTCGATAGTCCCGCCGCCGACGAGCTGCGGACATGCGCCAACTTCCCTTCGGCCCCTCGCGCCGCGTACGTCCGGCGAGCCATCCATCCATTCATCCCGCCCCGAGCGCCCCCCCGACTCGCCTCCCTCCCCCGTCTCCCCCCCCATGCACCCTGAGGCCCCCCGACCGCCCGCTACAACTGCGGCCCGCCGCCGCGTAAAACCAAACGCGAGGAGAGCGCCTCTCCCCCCCACGCGATGGCGGAGACGGGTGGGCACGCGATCCGATGGCTCATAAAACGAGGAATTTTGGGGCGGTTGATGGGAGTATGAGAAAATCTACTACCTTGATTTCAGAGGCGTTGGAATATTTACGGCGCTGGAGAGTACTCCTGAGGGAACAGAATCATTACGAAATGCGGACAAACGCTGCCCAATTAAGAGTTTTACGCGCGCCCGAAAACGACACTAATATACGAAACGAGCTGTAAATAAAATGATTAGGTATCATTGTCTTCCATTGGACTGAACCACGTGAAAGCTATGCCTAAAACGAAAAATTGGTTCAATTTGGAGGGAAAAAGTTAAGATTTAAAAAGTAGTGCTTTTTTATTCGGATTATTTACTGCCATTTCATTTCAAAACAATACAAGGAATGTAATTTTCAAATATAAAAGTAAAGTCCATCAATATTTAAAATAACCATCGGCTTAAAGTTCCCAGAATCAACCTAAGATTTCCGGTGGTTCCTGAGGGGATACCGCGAATTCCATTCGGTGTAAATTTCGAATCCATTGTGCACCCAATCGACGCAAATAACACTATGATAAGAAGTATAACCGAGGTAGAAAGTATGTAGATCTGAAGAATGACTATACGAAATGCAATCGCTTCCGTGTTTAAGTGTTTATAAGTCCAAAGTGATTAAGAAGGCCACGATATACTTAAGCACTTTAAGAGTTCATTTAAATCTAACCTTCGACCGGTAGACTCATGACTATGTGATAGTAACACGCTGAAAAAAGAATTCTTGCTACCTTGGATTTTTGAGAAATCTATTAAAATAAAATGCATAAGAGGCATTCCCTTATGGGAATTTTATACAGTTCTATTAAACGTGACATAATGGTCTGCATAAATATTATTACCAACTTCTTCATTCATTCAACAAAGTAAAAAAATGTATGACGTAGTAATTACACCTCAATAAGGATTTGAATCATTTTAAATTAACAGATATCAATTAATAAAATTATTGGGAGAACTCAAACATCGACTCTACGAATATAAATTGAAACCAGAGTCAATTAGATCATGACCAGGAAGAGGACACATTCTTCCCGGAAGAAGCGATCGTTGGAATTAGGACAGCACGTATTGAGTGCAATTTGCAATGGCCGGCGTGCACACACCACCCCTTCATTTTCGTCCCATCATCCCCCACGGGTCAATTCACCCCCGCGCAACGAGCATAAACACGGACGCACTAGAGGAAGAGCTAGAGAGAAAGCCGTGTTTACCCCTTCCAACCACTTCTTCTTTCACCTCATCAACTCCTTTGACAAACCGGGCTAGCCTCCTGCGCCAGGGCTACCCCGCCGCCCTCCGCCGCCCCGTAGCCTCCCTCCCACGGGAGGCAGTTTAAGCACCCAACTCCACCTCTCTCTCTCTCTCTCTCCTCCCCTACATTCCCCTCCCATTCAGCCCACCCCACACCACATTCTCCTGATTCGGCTGGAGATGGCACCACGCACTCACAAATTCTGCCCCTTTCCGCCTCGGCAGCCGCTCTCCCCGCCACCCACCCCCTCTCTCCCACGGGCCCGTCCTCCCCTCACGCCTCCCCCCCGACTACCCACCACCTCTTTCGCCACAACCATCCCCCTCCCACCACCCTCCGTAGGCTGCCGCCCACAGCCGATCGCACCACCACCCCCCCCCGCCGCCGGGCGGGAGAAGTGAAGCTGACTCTCCGTGCCGCCGTAAACGGGTCGCGGGTTCGATCACCGCCGCATGCACCGCGACTACGAACTACCTTCCCGGCGTGCATTGCGGAAGCGAGTAGGAGGGAGAGGAGGGGGCACGAACGATCGCGGTTGGTTCCGACGCTGGAGGCCGTCTCGACTCCGGAGCGGGATTTGTGGAAAATTAGGACTTCGGTAAAGAGTGCTCGATGAACAATTCCTCGAGGTTCGCCTTGAAGAATCCGCTCGCGGTTGAAATATAACAGGGCGATTCCGTTGACTCCTTTTTTTGTTAACCTCAGACACTGCCGAAGAGACAAAAAAAGTACCACGGTGAATCATACCTATTTCCAATCATTTGGTCAGCTCAAAAAAGTTTTAAAATGTAAGGAAATTTCTTGGGGTTGTAGCATTCATGTGGACTGCGAGGAGAAAACATTAACTCTCTACATCACTGACTTTTAATAATCAAACCACTTTACTTTTCCACATAAACTCCAAATGAAGATTTTCCACCAAGTTACGCCAGAAACTGTTTTATTTCTCTACATCACACCTAATTTCGCATCGTCAACACAAATATTCAACGTCGCGATTCACCTTTCACGCATTCGTACCATTTCGCCGAATGTATCTTTTGTACGACATCCGACTCCAGTCATGCACAGATAAAATAACACTTTCTGTAAAAAAGACGTCATTTTTAAATTAGTAAATATTATCCACATAGCAAAAGCATATGGTTGCAGTGCAACGGGTGAATTTTTAAATACGACCACAATTAACCCGTAAGTTGCTTCGAGAAGTAAATCAAGGTAGTTTCTCTTATTACTAAGCTACACGGTGAATTCTGCGGAGACGGAACGAATTCCAACACCCGAGTCAGCCATGGTTTCTCACCCTAAGTTCCCTACTGCGAAACTGACACCCATTGACGCCAGCTGGGAGTACCAGTCCCGAGGCATCACACGGATTCGAACCAACCCTGCAAAGCCAACATAAGCCAAAATGTTCTACCCACTAGGCTACCACTCCAAGCTTGAAAGCTTTACAAGAGTTAACTTGATTCACGAAATATAATATTTGCAGTAGGATTAACTTTTTCTGCGAATGCTTTTTACATTACGGGTACTTCATTTTAAAAAACCCTCTCCCACCCCCCCCCTGTAGTTATCTTCTGATTCCCGTCTGCTCACTTCACCGGGCATGACCAGTTGATTTACATTGATGCTCGTTGAATAATACCCTAAGGGACCACTAAGGGGCCTTGTGGTCTCAATTTCTGTGGGTCCTAATTAAGAAGTTTATTTATTTATCTATCTATCTATTCTCACGTTTACGGAGGAATTCCTACGTTTCATAGGAGTTTCCTATAGTCTTCTTTAAAATACTTAACGATGATGATGTGCAATGGGAATTTCCCGGATTCCTAAGCAAAACGAAGAATTTACGTATTTCAACAAACATTGATTCCAATTTGGCAAACCCAAGAGCATAAGAGAACCTTCCAAAGCAGCATTAAAAGAAAAATAAAGTGTATCTTTAATACAAAAATGTGTTTCTTCTTCAATATATTAGTGCTTGGGATATCCTTGGAACGAATATTGATCTCTCTAAATTAACGACCGAAAGAGCGCACTCTATAACGTCCATCACCGGAGGAGGAAGATGCACTATCATTTCCAAAACTCTCTAGGCAGTCCACTGACGTATCGAGAAATGGGGAAAGGTGAAAACGTTTGTTATATTGCCATTCCATGGCTGCCTAAGTTTTCCCTCAGTGCCATATCTTAGTCCATGTGTTCACCAGCAAATGAAAACAAGCATTTTCACCCAATACTTCGAACAAAAAACACACATTGAAGGACTTACTATGACGATGCCCAGATGGAGCTTGAGGATTTTTACGTAGGAACTTAATTAGCAACATTTAAGGAGGTTACTACACAAACACGGAATATTGCATACATGCACATTTTAGGAGATGCACGCTAGAGGTCTCATGGCTCCTCAACATATTTAAAATTATCTCCTACGTCATTATGTTTTTTATTGCGAAAGACTCACGGATATTGTGATATCCATAAGCCTATTGTCGATTCGGAGAGCAGATGCCAGTTCACCGACATTGGAATCTCAAATTACCTCTCAGGTGGGTTTGAACCGAGTACACGCCCAGGGGTCAAAGTATTGTGAGCAAGACCGTTTTGCTAATACCCAAGTTTATGAGAATAACGTGGCACTGGAAATTAATTTCCAGATTTATATCAGCTCCCGGTAGTTTAAAATGAGATACTGACAAGTTTGGGAAAATGCTATCACGAGAAAGACGCATACAAGGAATATTTTGCAAACCAATTACGCAGTGCTTAAAGTATGCGCATTGTCCATCGTCGGTGTAAAATTTAATATTAAATGAATAATACGAACATAACGTCCTTTATGTCTTTTAACGTCTTTAGGAGGTACAATGCAACGTAAACACTGACTGGAGCCTCCCCATTTAACCACTTCGCTCCATTTTAAAGCCGGGTGATTCGATATTCCACAGTTTTGGTGAATATGGCATTGTGTTTACTATACATAACCCCATTATGTTGTTTGGATACAGTTACGCGGTAATTTCAACGAAAATTACCACTTCACATAGAGTACACAATTTAGACATTGATTGGAATAATACCAAAGGAATTCCAAGATATATATCTAATACCCGCCTGTATAAACGGGGAATAAGTTTCAAAAACTACGAGCCCTGAACGAATTTGGGATAAAATACGGTACTTATACATTACCTGCAAAAACAATTTTGAACTTATTTTAAAAATCTTTTCGCATCAAACACTAAACTACCGGTATCAACGTAGATTATTATTCCCAAGAATTGAGCACTTATGGGTAAGGAAAGCATATCCCCGTTAAAAATCGAGAGCTGGCGTAGTATTGGCCAAAATGCTCGAATACGAAGAGGTGAGGACCCAGGGAAACCAGGATACGATTTCCCACCAGATATTACTCTTTTTGTCCCCATCTAACTCGAATCTCCGATGATGTCTGCTATCTTGACACCTCGCGTGGGATTTGTGATGTCACGAGCGATTTACTGAAATAAAAAAATGAATGAAAAACTGAAGAATTAAATCCCGTCAATCGATTTTAGATGAAGGGTGCCTGTTGATCAATTAATTCATCAATGATACGAAAGTGAAATCTTCCTCTCGATTAAACATTTTTCTAATTTCGCGCACACTTAAGAAGTACGACACGCAATATTTTTAATCCTGTCAATGTTCCTACAAAAGAATTAAATCTGTGCCTGTTGAGCACACATGCTAAGCTGAAAAAAGCCTTGATAAATGCTAAAGCCCGTCGACAATTAATAAAAACGGAAGAGGGAGAGTAATCTCTTCAAGTGGATAGAAATAAAATCAGGTCATTTCCAATTATGTATCATGATCTAAATGAAAAATAATGAAATAAAACATTCCATCTCGTTCAGTTCGAAGCGAGATAGGAACTAAAGAGGAAATTGACATTATACTACTTCCGAAGAGTCGTTACATGAAACCTCAATCGAATAACATAGTAATACTTCATCGTGTTGAAGAGAATCGAAGGATCCTTCCGATAATGACGGTTTATGCAAAAAAATAAAACATAGAATTCAAATAAAATAACCCTGACAAGAACCTGAAACAACGAACAGAAGTAAAGCAAGGAATAATTTCATACTGGCGTCCCCTATAAAAAGCTATTCGCGGTTTTCAATTTCCGCAGCGAGTAGGACGCTAAAAGCCTAACTCACCACTGCACTCCGACGACTGGGCGGGATTCGATCCCGCGAGAAGCTTAAAGACAGGGCGAGGATTCCTTAAAGAGAACAATCCATTAGAATAACGATCACGGAGCAATTAGGACATTTCCACCTTAAAGAATGCCTCGCACGGAAAACGGGAGGTCTGGGGAGGGAACCAACGAGGAACGAACGCCGCCGCGTGAAGAAAAAGAGTCAAATTTCGGCGAGGCATCCCGGCCAACGTTAACACAAACACACATTAACACAAGTGCAGCCATACCATCCTCCCACCGGTACACCCCTTTAGGACCCCCCCTACTCTACGTCCCCCCTCCCATACCACCCTCCAGCCCCCACGTCCCCCACCGACACCGCAGCTCCACACGTCCCCCACCCACTCCCCTCCCCCACCCGGCCCTGCTATTGATTCCTCCTCCGAGTCTCGCGACATACTCTCTCCCGACCCCCACCCACCCATCGCCCCTCCTCCTCTTCCGCCCCCCCCCCGTTCTCCCGTAAGCCCCGACGCACGCTGCCAGACCCACACCTTCCGCCATTCCCATCCCCCACACCAACACCACCTGAGAGACGTACACCAGCGCAGGAAGGGAGTCTTTAAAACGCAAACACGCGTCTCTATGGAATCTATGACGGACGCCAACCTAGATACGGAGCGGCTCGTGCTTCCGCAAGAATTCCCACATCAGGTCACGGCACGTGGTGATTGAACACGAGGAAGCATCTCGGAGTTCGATATTTTCAACTTGGGGGAGGATGTAACTGTGGTGTTTTTGAGCCTTAAACGATGGGACCACTTCCACCCGTTTTCCTTTTAAACCGACCACACAACCGTGAAGGCAATGCCTAATGTGAAATTCGAATCGAAAAGGTTTAAAGATCTATAAGGCAAACGAATTATACAGGTTAATTACGTGAGATGAGGAAATGAGCGTCAAATGTGGACTTGGACACGGAGCCACCGGGATGTTTGCTGCATGTCACCATAACATTTGAGTAGTAAGATATCAATATACATGCACAGCTCATAAAAAATGTTAAACTTTAGGATGGAATAGAAGATACGTGGTCCGGGAAACTGGGGATGGTCGCACAGCGAGGGTCCCGAATTGATAACTCCGGGCCTTAATCTCAGGCCCGAGTGGTGTGGGCACGCCATCCCTCGGGCTGGAACGTCTCCCCGGGAAGAATTCCGGCTCGAGCAGTCGCCGATAATCCGCATTAAACGAGCACCGAGCTGTAGGCGCTCGACTTTAATTCAACTTACAGAGTGAATCGCGTTCGGCTTTAAACCTTAAGACTTTTATTTACTAAATTCGCCTCGTCGTAATTTCAATCGGTGATTAGTCATCAACACCAATATTTCGTCTCGAGTTATCGCGAAATCGATGGCGAAGTTTCGACGTGCATAGACAAAAAGCCGGTCGAGGGATGTGAGATGCCTTTGACGATAGCCGCAGGGACGAGGTGGGACAAAATTGTACATCCCCTAGGTAGCACTCGTCCCAATAGACAATGGGGTTGCGGACAATACCGGAGTTGGAACCCGCAAGTCACTTAAGGGCTATAGGGTGAGGTTAGAAGCTGGCTATGAAGAATCGTACCAATCGGTAACCAATGTAATGTACAATTTACATGGTATGTACTTTAATATACTACACCCAAAATGCCCAACTGCAACAAAACTATGCCA
>CM073778.1:68508898-68523898 GCA_037158775.1 Hetaerina titia | reverse complement strand
GTTTGCGGAGGAAAGGCAATCAAAATACTTGAATCTACGAAAAGCACGACCTGTACGATTGAACCAAACTCACCCGGGAAGTACTCTTCATATGGATATGGATTGAAACATACGCTTGAGAACGGGAAGGGTGAAACGGTGTATCAAAGGCTGTTTTACATCGTCAGCATCGACTCGGAAGCCGTCTAAATTGTATCCGGTAGAATTCCAGCTGTCATTGCGTAATGTATAGTGTTAATATTCTGCGAGTTCCAGCAATGAAAATTAACATTTACACAAAGACTTTCAGCACCTTTTACGTTCCTGATTCCATTTGATTGCGTTCATTTCCGATCCTATCTCATTTTCTTCTCCAGTCGTAGACATAAATGTCATTTATGACTATTATGAGGACTCATTCATGAGTTATTTTATCTCCGGACAGAAACAGAAGGCTTTTTTTTAAACGTCGACGGGAAGAGAATTGGATTACGATCCTTGGAAATTTTAGTAATTAACCGGTTTATGAAAAATAGGCCACCTCATGCCCTGCAGAAGTGGAATACTCAGATTTGCAATGGAAGCCAAAAACGCTGTTAGATAGAAAACAAAATTAATGACACATCCCGTCCACAAAAAACATGAAGTACAAGATTTTGCACTAAATTTACTATCGGAGTACCCCCTCCTTTTTTCGGTTTATAATGTGGTGGTGGAATTTTTATACATGAACAATAAACTTAGCAATCATTATGACTTTAATATAATTGTTGATGCATAACCTTATTTTTTTCCAAATTATAAGTATCTACAAGTACACTAAATAGGATTTTTCAATACAACAAAAAAATTCGTTTACCCAAGAGGAAATATGCCAAGGGTTAACGAGACCAGCAGTAACCTTCCTAGTGGCTACTTTCCGAGTGGTGAGCAACTTCTAGACTCATCTACGTCATTAACAAAAGGTGAGTAATTAGGACACGACATAATTAGATAAAGGAGAGAGAGGTGAGGACAAACCCAGCTTCCACCTCAACCTACTATACACGAAAGGCGCCAGACGATCCATAATTAAAAGTTCTCAATCTGAGGAAAGAAGACTAGGTTCGCCGTCCGCCACGCGATTTATGCGCAAAAGGAAAACAGATCACTGAAAAATGTTAGGGCATCTGAGACAACATATTTTACATTAACCGTTCCACCAACTCGCATTTAACCTTTGTCAGCAAAATATTCACTTCATCACCTGAATATTCCATGCACCAGGAAGTGAACACTTTACGGGTGCCGAAATTACTCCCGTTCACCCAAATCCATTACTCCAAAAAATATTAAGCTGGGCATTTTTCAAGAAGATCACGGTGAGACTCTTGCAATGCATGACGTTTATTTTACTATAGGGTATTTCCGCTAAGATAATTAATTGGTGTAAGTATCGTCTGGATCCATGGTTGTAATGCAAATTAGGAACTTTGAAACATGGCAAAAGTGATGATCTTTCGTTCAAATGGAGAAAATCACTTTAGTATTAAGTAAACATGAAAAAAAGAGGAGCGTGGATCGAGGGGTTGGTATTATTTAACATTTTCAGGGGATTTATTTCCCAATATTTCCCTTTTAGGTGCGTCCAAGAAATATATACATGGAGTTTTCAGGAGATTTCCCATGGAAGAGAGAAATTTTTGAACGCATGGCATGCTTTACTGCTGCATGTACCTTTTCATGGTTAGCACGCATTCCACCTTTTCCACAGCTACGGCTTATTTTGTTTCAACCCCCAACAGCGCCACAATCACACCCTCTGTTCTTCCCAACGCTATTCCACCCTTCACAGTATCGCCGCCGAAACCTCATTTGCACCAAAAACGCGGACAAATAAAATGGCGATGGACAATATTCCCACGGGCGGATTAAATCTATAGCAAAATTGTTTACACACCCATCGTTAACGATGCTTTCATAAAATTTCGAACAGGCCCACCCATATTTAACAACCCCAATGTAATTTCAAGACCTCCTACATGGCACACATGTATATGGAAATCATTATTTCCATCCTCGGGACCCCCTATGCATCCCTAAACAGACCCCCTAAAATTCACCCTTCTGTCATGGGGGATGCCGGCATAGAACATTGGCATAGGGGCCTGATCTGGAAATAACTGTGCTTAGAAGGTCAGGAGGGGTGTGTGGAAGGGACGGGGGGTGTAAGGAAGAGGGTGAGAGGGAAAGGGGTAGCGGGGGGATTGGGAGAGGGTAAGGCAAGGGGGAAGGAAGGGGAGGCAGCATGTGGGAGGAAGAAAGGGGGCGGAAGGGGAGTCTGGCAGGGGGGTGGGTGGGAGGGATGAGAGTGGGTGGTGGGGTCGGATCCGGGGGGAAGGGTAGGGAGAGGAGGGTGGCTAGGGGTGGAAGGGGGGGAGGGACGGGGGAGGCGAGGGGTGGGCGTATGGGAGGTGTTTTAAAGAGGAGGCAGGCGGGGCAGCATGTCGAAGCTCCCCCAACCCCCTTCGCCCCCTCCTCCCCCTACCCTCCCTCCCCCCCTGCCGTACGCGATCAATTCTAAACGCGAAGAGCGAGAGAGGGCCCGGAGGAGAGTGGACGAACGAGGTGGAGGTGGGAGGCGGAGAGGGGGGAGGGGGAAAGAGGAGGAAGAAGGGGTTGGACGCCGAGCTGCGAGGGATGGATACGAGGGCGGCCATCACCAGCACTGGCGGCGGCAGCATGGCGGAAGGAGAGAGAGAGGGAGAGCGCGCGAGAGAGAGAAAGAGGAAGAGCCGAGGGGAAGGCCGGATGGAAAGTGGTCCGAAGGGATGTGGGGTGTTGGGAAAGAGTCGTCTTCCAGGGGCAAGCGCTGCCGTAAAATTTTTACACGTCCTTCGAGGAGGAGGGAGGCGAGCGATGGGGGAGGGTGGGTGGGTGGGTTGACGGTGTTGGTGGTGTCGAGAGAGAGAGGGCGACCTAGGGGATCCTGGCCGGCAGCAGCAGCTCGATCCCCCGAAAGGGCGGAATCTTCAATCCATTCCGACCCTCCCAATGCGGCAGCGCACTCGGGGAAAAGAGAACGGGAGACTCCGGATCTCAGCCCGTCCAAACAATTTGTACCGCCTCAGTTTACGGGGCGTGCAAGGAGTGAGACCGGGAAAATGAGTGAGGGAAGGGGAAATTCAAAACTCGAGGGATGGGGCGGAAAACGAAATGGTAACGCAATCGAACGTAATCACGCCGACTCATGGTCAAAGAAAATAAATATTTTCAGCGCCGAAACATTTCTAGATGTGGCAGAAACAAAACACGTCAACGGCAGATGCGTTAACAAAAATAGCTTACAGTGAAGGTGGAGTCAGACGCGTAGAGCGGAGTCACCCTCTCATCGCCAGCAGTATTAATTTGCGAAATGATACGAAAAATAAAGGAGTTAAATTCTAACTCACATCATATACTTCATTTACACCAAATCTCTGACGTGCAATTTTTTAAAGTTTATATGAAAAAAATCAAAGGAATAATGACTCTTCAATAAAGAATAATGAAATGTTTTATTTTTACAGTGCATTGGGCAAAACTTGCGTTACTATGTAAGCTTAATGTGTAGTATATACGTGGTACAAGTTTCATTTACCTGACTCCAGTATTGTGGCAGTCGTTGCGAATTGAAACGTTCATTTCGCCTACACCTGATTCTGATTACCAAAAACGCATTCCACGGAGGGAGGTGTTCTTTCCATTCGGGAGAAGTCACATGGGGCTAGGTCTGGATAAAGGGAGTATGAGAAACACACTTCACATTGATTTCCGCGAGATAATTTTCATTCCTGGGCGGGTTTCGCAAAATTCACCGGGCACAAACACTCATCAATGTGCAATTTGTCAGCTAAAATGCGCGGTTGGCATTCAATGAAATTTTTAACATTTCTGAGAGCGCTCGTAGCGCTAGTCGACGATCTTCTCTTACAATGGTTGCAGCGGTCTCAATTACTGTTGGGGATCGGGATGGTGCGGTGTCTAGCGTACAAGGCTTACCACCGAGAGGGCCCGGATTCAAATCCTGGAGACGAACATTTTTCAGCTGTATCCCGAACCCTACTTGAGGTACTTTTGTGTAGAGCACTTTGAGTGAGCACGACGTCCGTCGGATGGGACGTTAAGCTGCGGACCTCTTGACGCCTTTCGACAAGAGTAGGCTAATGCAGACGCCGGGTTTCTCTCCACCATTCCTTTCCCACGCTTCCCTAATGGCGCAAATGACCTTAGCTGTATGTCGCCTTCCATAAAACTACTACCTAATTCCTGTTTCCGTAAAACCAGTAATTTGACCAAATTCCTTCGAAATTAATTTTCTCTCCCCTCTAAACAATTTAAACCATCTTCTAGCTACTGCTAGAGCGAAAAACACTTTCCATAAGTCTCCTGTAGTATTGCATAGGTCTCAGCTGACGGTTCGTTACGGTGAGAGCAAATTTTTAATACAGAGTCGCTTATTACCTCCATCTTTTTCCTTTGCTTACCCAAAAAATTATTCGAAGAGAAGGCATGATCAGCCTTAAATAAACAATTCTGGTACAATAATTATAATAATACATGCACAGCAAGGAATCAAAAACCGACGATGGTAATGAGAACTTTTCGGTAAGACAAAGCAGAAATTACCTTGAATCTTATGGTTTTTGGACAGTTAACTCCGCATATAACACAGCATTTTTGCAATACCTAAGCACCGAGTTATGTTTTTTATCCATAAAATTTTTATTATATAGCCTTTTCCATTACTCTCATTCACTTAAAACTTTATCTTAGCATTTTTAATTGTGTCTGGATCTTAATACTACAAAATAACAGCAAAAACATTGTTTTTTTTTAATCCAAAACAAATATTCTATCAAAACACTACGCACCCCGATCCATGTAAATTTACGTCCGCAGTGCCCTAGTAACATGTGGTGGTATTCAATACCTACTCAATTTAGGGTGCCTACCGCATTTCCTTACCAACAGAGAGGAGACGGGCACCAAGGTTAATAATGTACTAATCGTTAGCAACCGTAGAACATTCGTACACGTTGCAGAGACCTATCCATATCACCCTATTTATCCGTGCCTCACTACACTCCCAGCAAACTCTTGGACCAACTCCTCGTAGCAATCGCGGAAAAACAAGGGACGCGTTCCCCATCGACGCGCGACGAGATGAGAGCGCGACAGCGTCCGCGAGGCGGACACGTTCAAACCGACACACATTCCGACACGGGGGATTCTACGCCATTGCGGATCCGAAAACACACCTCCTCCCATCCGGAGAACGGAAGAGAAAGAGAGGAGAGAAAATCCACGGACGAACGAGGAGGGATTCTGGGGAGGGGGGAGAAGGGCCAGGGTGATTCGACCATCGGGTCGACCACAGTGCTCCGGTGTAGGCTCCCTTCGCATGGGGCTGGATGAAGAGTATCATGAACTTATGGGCTTCATTCGGCAACAACAAGAAAAATATAGTTATCCTTGCTCCTCAGAATATACAACTGCATCGCTAGATCAATATCAAAAAGAGCGTTGAATATCGAACTTTCTATTAGTACTACGCAAAAATAAAATCTGAATTAATTCCTATTACTTTCATTTTATCATTAAATGCTGAACAGAAGAATTTTTTAGGTCGAAAAATATATTTACGAGTGTGCACATGTTACATTTTAGTGTGTGCGTGGGCACGCATATATGAATGAGAGCGAGTACATACATTAAAAAATAAAATATATCAAATGGGTATAGGTACTCATGGCAGATTATGTAAACGCGTCCAACCAAGGCTCAACACACGTTTACATTCCAATCCGTGTAGACGTAAGGTAAGGATTTGTCGCATTGTCTACTACATCGGTCATATTCGTAAGATATTGAAGAAGTTTAATTTAGACTATTATTGGAAACCAAGAGGCAACACGTTCTTTAATGCTTACGAAAAATAACTATAGTAAAGGTAAACGGTTGAAGAAATAACAACGTACATGGAGTGATTCTTCAAATTACAACAAATAATACGTGGAGATATCTGAGAGAAGAACAAAAAATTAGAAGCCTCGCCTTTGCGACATTGATCTATTAATACTTTTACTAACAGATATTTTGATTTAAGGATGTCTGTCTCGTTTCCATTTCGTAAACAGAGATGCAATGCAAAACTCTAAAATAAATTTAGAATGCTATTTATTATACACATACCTAGGTCGTTCGTGCAGCTAACTTAAGGAACGAGCACAACTGCTGCGAGAAGAGATATCGCACTCTTTATTTGAATGAGAACCACACTATCTCTAAAGTGACACTATAAATACTAAAAAAATTAAGTAACAAATCCTCTGATGAATAATGTTATCTGCCCAGTCCAGAGCCAGGCCCATAGAGACCGGAAAGGGCAGAGGGTGCAGTGTGTCCATCCCCTACCAGACACGTGCAACAACCTTCAGGGCATAACCCTCACCATATAATACTTTTAGATCAAACAAACATTTCGCTTGAAAATGAATGTACTTTACGATTTGACACAAGATATTCTATGTCGTACGTTGAATTTTAAGGTTACATCCGCTCCGTATTCACGACATTGGAGATCTTCTTCCGATTAACGTCTTCCAAAATTCGGCAAATAATAAAGGTGAAAATATATCATTTCTATGGGCTCTACAAGCTTTGCTTTTCAGTCATTCGGGTCGACTGAAAAAAAATACACATGCAAAAAACACAGACATCACTGATTTTACGGTGCCGCGCGTGGAATCACGTAGAACTTTTCTTTGGCGACCCCAGAGCAAATATCAATTAAATGCCACGGAATGTCGGGAGGAATGGTCCGAACTCTGGCCCTTTCCAAAGGGAGAGCGCGAAAGCTGGAATGGTGGAACCTCGAGCCTTTGTGCCTAGTGGACAGACGCTCAACTGGACGGGAGTGGGTGGGAATGGCACGGGCGAGCAGACACAGATGAAGGGCACAATGCATCCGGAAGAAACCGGGGGGGGGAATGGGAGGAGGGAGCGGTGAGAGGAGGAAAGGGAAGGAAGCTATGAGGGAGCCGTGGGAAGAGATGCATCGCCCGTCACACGAGAAGAGGTGGTGGTGAGCACATAGAAGGAGACACGAGGGCAAGTGGCGGGCAAAAAGAAGGAGAGAGACCTCACCACCCTCGGCTCACCCTTTTCGAGGCAATCGGCTGCGTTAAAAAAACCGGGGGGAGGGGGGTGAAGGATCGTGGGAACCAAGGAGGGAGAATTAGGGGGACGGGCCAAACAACGGAACGCACCTCCTTAAAAACCCAGGTAGCTACCTGGCGGCCAGACTGGAGAGATGGGTGGCGGATGAATGGGAGAAGCACCCAGAAGCAGCGATGGGAAACTGCAATTATAGCACCTTGGTCCAGATTCCCAATCGCCGACATGGTCCTCTGGTGGAACTGGCCCGATGGCGAACGCACTCCCCTATTGTGCACGCGGTTATGTTTTTTTACCCCGTTTTGTTTTTTTCGTGCATTTTTTTAGATGCATAAATTAAATCGTTACCTGCTGATGCTTGTTTAAAAACTGTGACCGCCAGTCGTGTTTGGATTACAAAAAAAACACCGTGTGGCTTTCCGCACTTTCATTTAAAATCAACCACTCAGGCAATTTCAATCACTACGGTAACGGAACCCCATAAACATACGCCGTCCCGCATTTTTGCGAAGATTTACTTTCAGATTTTATTAAAAAAAACTGCAGGGCAGATTACGTATAATGGCTGGTATACTTTTACAGTGCTCTGGCTAAGTACATAAGTACATAGGTTAATATAAGGGGGAATTTATTAATCCGTAGATTACGTAATGATTTGTATGATCATCGTGATTATGAAAATGACGTTCCTGGTGACGTGATTTAACACATTCTGAAAAATCCCCAACAAGTTTTTGTTTTCCCCGGTCATTTTGGGAGACATTAACTCGTAATCGGACATTCCATAATCGACTAGGTTTAACTCAATTCCAGCTATCCAAGCCTCACCTAGATGCCGAAGAGTATATTTTTATTCGTAATTTTGAAGATTCCATCTGTACCGTGCCAAGATCAAGGAAAGATGATTCCATCATCGTATCTGAAATTTAAATTCAACACTTCCTATTTGAAATCTAAGAATGCCCATACTCTAAGAATTAAAAAAATAAAACGCAGTGGCTGTTTCGCACGAACGAAATTATCATATCTCTAAGATATTGTCCATAATGCAAAAAAACTGCAAGTCGATGCCCCCAGTCTTTATCAATGACTAGCTTTACCCAGGGCGGAAATTCGTATTCCACTTCAGTTAGAGCTCATATTTTACTTTCTTCCATCAATGCGAGACAGTGCCAAAATATTTTACTTCAATTTCTCAAGATTCTCCGCAGAAAGTCGCTGGAAACATTTTGCAACACGAATTCATAATTTAAATTTGCATCTTCATACTTTTTCGGAGGACTCAATTTTCCATTTTAAAATCGGCGTGAATAGTGTGAACGGAAATAAATTAAATCACTACTTTCGGATGGTTTTCTACAACAGATTCGAATCGAACAAATTGAGATGGACTGTCGCAATTGCCTAAGTTATTATGATGACATGGACATCAGGGGCTTTGCATCTAAAAAAGTGAATATCAAATTAAACCAATGTAATTAAAAAAAACCAAAATATCGTCAAAATCGCACATCCAGGATAAACTGTATTTGGTAAAAACCCGTCACAAATCCTTCCTATACAGTAGAACATGACCAGGGTCGAGTAAGAAGGGTAAACCTTTCTTTAGAACTCGTTGTAACGACCAGCGATTCAGCGACCTTGGTTCAAGAGACAGATAAACTTGCCGTGGTTTGAAACAAGACTCCACTGACGAGCTCGGACGTGCCTCCTAGACGCGATAAATTCCATCGATCGAAGAGGGCCAATTCCACGGGTGGCCAACGAGAGCCTGCCCTCGCGCCTTCACTCACGTGGGAACGGCTGGAAACGCTTACAACTCCGGCTGACGACACACTTAAAAAAAATGGGACTTAAAATGCATTTCCGGGCGCCCGGAGAGAGGGAGAGTGTGCACGAGAGAGAGAGTATGCTAGCGATTTTGAAATCTCCCACGAGCCGTATTTGGGATGAGGACGAAAAGAGAGGATGTGGATTCCTCCGAGGAGTGAAGAGGGGATGAGTTGGTGGTGGGGGGGGGTGGGGGCTGCGGGGCAAAGGAGGGCGGCGGAGGAGAGGGGGAGGGGCCTGGGAATGTGGAGTCGACCGTGGGAGAACTGGCGAGAAGGCCCCGGAGACTGTGCGCTACTGCCGAGGGGGCACGGGAGGGTGGGAAGGGCTAAAGGTCGGGGCCGGAGTTAGGGGAGAGGGAGGGGGACAGTCGTGGGAGCGAGAACTTGGGGGCAAGGGCGATCGGCTAGAAGGGCCCCGACCATCACCCGGGGCATCCACCCACTTAACGCGGAAGCCAAAGGTTTAGGGGGGGATGCAGAAAGGGTGACCCACACCACGCGGGGCACCCGACGAGGATGATGACGTCTCTGGGAGCCCAGGGTAGGTGTGGATCTCAGCCCCAAGGTGAGGATCCCATCCCTCATCTTCCCACAGGAAAAATAAATTGAAAAGGCCGACTTACGAAGAGAGTGGGAAGGTCCTCCTCCCAGCCCGAGGATTTTTAAATGTCTCACTCGCGGCTTTTTAATCGCGGTTCTTTTGGAACGAAATTTGGGTCCAGGGAGGGAGGCTACGGCGAACGCCCGGCAACGCTCATGAGGTTTTCTCGTCTTTGGGATATTTTCCCAGGCTTCCGAGAACGACAAAGCCACTTCATTTCGCGTCCTTCCTGTAAGGAGTGGAGTTCTGATAACATCCCGGGCGGCATGGAGCCACTTTCAATTCCTCTCCAGCTTACGACTGTCGCAACGCGTCTGCGATCATTTTTTTTAGTCATCGATTTTTTAACTCAACACAATGAATGACATGGAATAATTTGAGAAATCATAATTTTTATTATTTTGGCAGTAAATGAAAACTTCTTCGAGTAAAAATTCATCCGAGAGCCATGTAACAAAGAGTTAGCATTCCGACTCTTCCATCAAATTATTATTGATCAATTAATCACACTTCGCGATCCTAATCATCTCCACTAAATCAAAATGGCGAGAAACTGTTTAAAACTAGAATTGTCCGAAAATTTGCCAAAAAGATGTGCAATGAATTAAATACTTCCTTGACAGTATTTGCTACTATTGCTAATGCCAAACAATAGTTGACAAGCTTTTTCGGTGTTGTCACGATTTAAGAAAAATTGAATTGGGACTTGAAGAAACTGATCACGCTTGAAAAGGGCTAATGAAACATAATAAGGGTTCAGAAAATTACGCAAATGATAAATGCCAAATAAAAGCAACAATTCTTATTCCAAGATCATCACCCAAGATTGAAATTTGCTGAATAATTCGTGAAATTTTTAGGGGTAACTTACCCTAAATCACGTCCATTTGCAGAAACTCAGTTTAGATACACCATATGATTAAACCGTGAGATTGTACAGCACGCGTATCAATAGTTTTGAAGCCAACGACAGAAACTCAAGAAAAAGTATACAAATAAAATTGAAATTACTCTTGACTTGAAGTCAAAGAGTTAAAAAGACACTTTGACATTAGATCAAAACTAGAATCGACAAATTCTACATTAATCCCTCGACATTCTTATTATTTGTCCTTTTGAGAATTATCCGAAATACTAGTGCCGTCTATAGTCGGAGATAAAGGACTCGGGATCATGATAGGACGGACTCAACGTGATCTTTCCGATTCCCTCGAAATCAATCATTGAATGGATACTTCGCCGTGGCTTTTGCTTCTGTACTGCTAATGCCCATGTTAATCGTGCAGCCAATGAACACACCCCAATAAAATCCTCCATAAATCTTGTAATTCTCCGTGTACGTCCATCACCAAGCTTAAGCCCTTTGCTGTACCACCGGAAGAAAAAGCGGTTGAAAGTGGAGAACGAGGAAAGAGTGGAATGTCGCTGGAAATACCGGTGGCGGGGTGTAAAGGTGACCTGTTTGGACAGGGGGAATTGGAATGGGCAAAGGCGAAGAAGAGAAGGAAGACGGGAATAAAATAACACCGTACATCCTACAACGCGTAGCTCGTGGCTACTTTCCCCATCAAGGGAAAGGGCAAGTAAAGAAGTCAGCAATGGAACGATAACACCCCTCGATGGTGATCAAGTACTCCGCCATAGAGTACCCCAAAGCGAAACAATATTAATCCAACTGCCACATTTCTCCGTTTCATAAATGGCCGCCGTACCATACCGGCACCATACCATAATTAAGGCAGAGGTCAGTTAAGCCAGGCTTCCGACTCTCCCACTATGCATTATACATAGGATACACAATGGCATATCTAATGGGCGCGAAATGATTTTGTTAATAACACCATTAAGGATACAACATCATCAATTATTGACAACTACTGACGTCATAACTGTTAAATTCTCAATTACTGTTTGTTCAATAATTTATTTATTTAAATTCTTTATTGAGACTACATAGTCCCTTCTTCCACCTAACACCTAAACATAACGTTGAGGACAATCACACAAAACCCAATCTTTAGGAGGAGGAAAACCCAACTAGGCGGGAATCAAACCCGCGCCCTTAGGGTTGGCTAGGGAATACGTCACCCCGCTGCCACCGGGGTCAGCAAAGAGAACTCGAAAATAGTAATTTATGTTATTTAAAAAAATCAAACTTAATATTCCCTTAATATTTTGATTTGGGATACACTCACGGATTTGAGGACATAACCTCACCGAAAATACTGTTTTACACTTGGGTGTCAAAGGCAGCCGACCTACGGGCCAAAGAAGCACGTTTCCCGCATTCCATAGTAGAGGATTTTCATAAATTGACAAAGGCTGGCTATGGCCCCGAGATACAATCCACAGCCCGCCTTGAGTTTTTTTAAATAAAAAAATGAACTAATAACCAACGACTTCAAGATAGTTTGGCCCTTCTCACGTGCAAGAGAGGTGAAAGAAAGCAAAACGACGGAAAAGATATTCATTGACGTAAACAGGAGAAAACAAAGCTTCTCTGTTATCAGTGGATTACCACAGCAGTCGGATACGAATTATGCATTGGGAGGAAATGTCAAGCCAAGATAATGGAGACTCTTAAATCTTTTTATCACAAAACCTCCCCAATTACAAAGTATGCTTCAACACGGACGTGATTATTTGTCGCTATTTTATGAAAATAATTACGCCTACAAATATGACATGGATGAAAACTTTTCACTGTTTGACATTAATATTATAATCATAAAAGAAAAAAATCCATATTGTTTCTTGAAACTTACAAGTGCTTTTACATTCGTCGAAACTCATAAGTGAATTATATTTTCGAACGGAATGAATGTTAACGTAAAGAAGTCACTCCGGGAATGTTTGCGGATTGCGTGTCTGGATACCCAAAGGTCATACCCTAGCAAAACTCACCTTAGGCCGTGATGCATCCTGTTTATGCAAAACTCAAATGATGGTGTTGATACTGCGATATTAATTCAACGGGAAGAGCGGCCAAACCTAATACCAATTCCAGCAAATATAACAAATCTCCCCGAGCATAATTCAGTTCAGCTAGCTCAAGTGGTGGGCTCTTTCGGAGTGCAGCCGGGTCGACTGAACGAGAACGTCAATTGACACAAGTCCCCGAAAATCCTCACAAGTTATTGGAATCTCCGTTTGCATGTAGATATTTATGGACTAATAAAGAGAATTGGAAAATTGGGAATGAAGTGTAGGCTGACGGTAGATTTTGGTGCGACGAGAAACGCACAAAAAAGTAGCCTCCACCCAGGGGGGCCTAGGGCATCTCCCTTCCCCTCCCCATTTCCCATGGAGGATAAAGGGGGTGCGCTAGCATAGACCGCAAATACCTGTGGCTGAGGTACACACTGCACTTTGTGCGGAAAAGAAGCAGTGGGTTGCGTTTAAACCGATCATTGGATAGAAATTCGCTTGGAAAATGTCAGCTGACCAGCTTCGAAAGTATTCCTTACGTTTTCTTTTGCTGGATGACATCCAAACGTAATAAGGACACAACTGAGTGCGTCAGGTGGAAAATATTATATACCGTTGTACGGAACGAATCTAACATGCGACCCGACCTAGACTTATACCTCGCTTCTCGTCATTATTCTTTTCCCTAGGCATTGGTTGAACTGTCGCTCGAGTATAGGGGCCACCGTTCAGTCCGTGGCACCACACTGAAACTGAGACGTTCGCTCCATTTCAGGAATGGCGTCTTTCGAATCGCAAGCAAAGATGCTGAAAATGAAACAGTGCACGAGCCCATACCAACGATAAACAGCCTGTCGCCGGTTTATCACATAATTCAGCGCGTAGAGCTTGGCCAGTTCCCACGACATCTCCCATCATATAACTACAGAAGTCAGAGTAACATGAATCTCTCTCACAAAATCTCAAATCCCCGTCGGAAAACTATTAAAGAGGATGCTGATAGTAGAATAATGGAGTATGTTTTGCCTTTTATACGACCATCAAATAAAGACAATTATTTTCTCCTAATCAATATAAATTATCAAATAGGGTACACCGCAGGGTGTTAATTAAAGCACAAATTACGTAAGATAGGAAATGAATAGACTATCACAGACAGCGTAAAAAAGCCAATACACTAAATAATCCCTTCCAGAACGTCTTCGCCAATAATATTATTGCACAGAGCAAAGATTACTATGCCCAACAGCGGGTGAAATTCACACATCAGAGTAGGGGCGGCGTTCCATTCCCTGGGCCTGGTTTCCCAGGAAGGTCTGGTGCCCGAAAAAACACAAAGCTTGGGTGGAGCTGAGGGTGCCCAGAGAGACTTGCCCGGGACTCGAACCTGGGCCCTCCGGTCAGTAGTCCACCGCTCCACCCCTGGACTACCGCGACCCCCAAACCAATAGGAAAAAGCAAATGTTCAATGAATTAGTAAATTATTGCCTGAATAATATAAGCATCCATGTGTACCAGTGTTTTTGGGGATCGGGATGGTATAATAGGCTTCCCACCAAGAGGGTCCGGGTTCGAATCTCGAAGGCGGCAGATATTTATCAGTGGGATCCAGATCCCTTATTGAGGTGCTTAGTGGAAAGCACTTTGAGTCGGATGGGACGTTAAGCTGCAGACCCCTTGGCGCTATTCCCGACGCCGGGTTTCTCTCCACCCTTATTCATTCCTATCCATCCCTAATGGCCAAATGACCTCAATTGTCTGTCGCCTCCCCTACAACTACTACTACAAGTGTTTTTTTACTCGCATGCATGTCGTGGATACACCCCCTGCCACAAACATCCTGGTGTCCTAAGTCTCCATTAGTCTCGAGCAATATTACATAGTATAACCTCGGTTCAGTGTGTTCAAGCAAAAGAAAAAGTTTAATGCGGAATATAGCTCTTCGCGGGTTACCGTCATCGTAGCTGTAAGCAAAATAAACAGCATTCTACTTCTAACGGCTGCCGCTAACACAACATTGGAATAAATGAACCTTGTACCACATAAATATTACACATTCAGTTAATAATACAAATGTTTTTCCTCAAAATTAGAGAAAAATTTTATGATCACTACTTCTCTCACAACCCTCGTACATTAGACGATGAACACCCACTGCATTCGCAAAACTCCGAGAGGGACATAATATCGCTAACATCCCCCAAGGTAAACGTCGCTGTGATGCTGAGGGACAAACTGGTGAACTCAAGTAATATGGTCAAAAATGTATTACACACCATAAAGTCAAAATTTCACTAAATCGAGTCGAAGTATATAATTTGGTCAGTTATGAGGTAAAATGAATCGCAAAACCTCCAGCGAAGTCGTTGAATGACTTGGCTAACATAAATGGCGAAAAGTGAACGCAAACGAAAAACTCGCATGATAAAAGGAAATACGGCAGTCAAGTCCTGAAATTCTGAT
>CM073778.1:68211356-68508798 GCA_037158775.1 Hetaerina titia | reverse complement strand
TCTTCAGCTGGAACGAAGGCATCATTTCGACTATCTACTGAGTTTTTATTCACATTCCAAATGGAACACTTAAGGAATCCCCAAACTACCCTTAAAAGCTGTCCCCGACGGGACGTCCTTGTTTACCACTGAGTTGACAGGGCACGACCCCTTCAGGTTGTCCCGGAGATCACATCGGCATGGAAACGGAGGGAAGAAGCTAGCAGGTTTTGATTTCCGATGATGCGTAGGCGGCGGCCGTGGCACAATGAACAGAGCAACACGGGGAGTGGGAGGAGGAGAGTACAAGGAAGATGGCGATGGCCAGCGAGCAGAAAGAGAGAGAGAGGGAGGGGAATCGGGAGGGTGGGAGGAATGGACTGAAGGGCGGGGCTGCTGGTGCCGTGAGGTTGGGTGGGTATGAGCTGGAGAGGAAACCGGAGTTGGGTTAGGAGAGGAGAGAGAGAAAGCGGAGAAGTGGGGGCGGGGGGCGTCTGGCTTTCTGAGAGCGTTGGGTAGGGAGGGGCTGGAGGGAGACTGAGGAGGGGTGGGGTCGGACACAGACGAAAAGCAGGATTAGCGAGGCTTAGTCCCACGAATGATAAAACTCAGCGGGCGATATTCGGGACAATCCTTTGGAAATCGCCAAGTATTTCGACCATTGCTATGGCCGGGTTAAATTTCAAGCTGAAGTTTCTGCTGGCGTTAAGAGCACAAGTGGTTACCCCGTAACTAAAGGAGTTCCCACATTGTTAAAATACTTTCTCAATTTCCTTTAAACCTGAATTTCCAAAACACTTATCCGACCAAAGTGTGGTTTAAATGCCATGCTTTTACTGGTTCATCTACATAATACCCCGCAAGCCGCCGTAGGGGCGTGTGGCGGAGGGTGTTACACCACCACCCGTAAAACAGAATAAAAACACATGCATAACCAACAAATTCATGCCAATCTAAATTTTCTGGTTGTATCTATTTACAACATATTTAACTGTCAATGTTGTACAAATGCGGTTTTGTAAACATTTGCAAAGACAACACTAGAAGACATTATTTCAATAGCAAACTAAATAATACATTCATCCTTTGGTCGGTAGACACCTGGACGTAAAACTACCCAAGGATTTTTATACGCACTATTTAACACTATTTACGCGGCAAATTGTAACAGAAATGTAGAGACGCAACGACAGAACGGTTGATGATTCATACCCGGGATGTTGAATAGGCTGCCACGTTTCCCAAAGGTGCCGCAAACTACATTGGACAACCATCCATTTAAAAACCAAACCAGAGCTATCAATCCGAAGGTCGGTTTGGTAGGCGATGGTAGAGTTCACCTAATGCTAAGCCCAACGGCGTGTGAAATTCACACGTCAATGTAGGGGGGAGGGTAGTTCGTTTCGCTGTGCCGCCTATGGTTTACCAGGAAGATCTGGTGCCCGAAAAATCACACAACTTGGGTAAAGCTGGGGCGAAACCCAGAGGCGTTCCCAGGGATTGAGCTCGGGTCCTTCGTTCGGTAGTCCAATGCTCTACCCACTGGACTACCTAGTCCCCAAACAAACCAAGCTTAGGGGTTGATAACTGCGATTAAACATCAACTCAACTACCCTACTATCAACTAACTACTGCTAAACTACTCAACTATTTCAATGTGGTACAAACATCGAATGTCAGAATAAACGGTTGACAGCAGAGAGGGAAAATATATAAGTGAAGGTCAACGACAGGAACTAGAATACAACACCCACACTGAGAAGGCGAGAGGCGGAATGAAGGCGGGGAGAGATTGAGCGGCAGACTGATTGATTGATGTCTTCACTAATGCAGGGCGAGAGTGTGACTATTGAGCCCCGTTCTCTCTCACCTAACCCCCTTGTCAAGATGCATTACGACGATTATCGCTGAAAGGTAATGAGGAGGAGGTCGAAGGAGGGAGCGGTTTGATTGAGGGGAAGGCCAGGAAGAGAGAAGAAGAGGGAAAGGTGGAAGGGGAGTTCGTGTGGGCACTGAAATCACTCCGAATTCCGCGACCAAATTTAAATTATTATACCCTGCTTCACAAATGACACCCCAGGAAAGATCAAAATGGGGAAAGGATGACTTGGCCCACCCTTATCTCATATTGATTTTCATTAACAAATGGTGTGCGCTAATTACTTCCAAGATCCATTGTCATAAAAAAGACTTGATGGTCAAAGTTCGAATTGCGATCAGGTAATGCTTATGTAATTTATTTTTATGAAACGAGCATGCAGTCGTAAGAGCACCTTAAAATTCAATTACGACCACGACATTTGCTATCGTAATCCTTGTTTATGGAAAAAAATAGGAAAGCTTAGTGTAGAAAACTTTCAGAAACATTTATTTGGGAAAAGTTAATAATAAATTGCCCGTTTAGAAAAATAACATCTTTTTGTCAACACAAAATAATCCAAAATCACTGTCTCGTTACGGTAAATCCTCTTTAATTGAAAATATACTCTCCTAACAGACATTAGTACAGAGTGGTGGTGGGGATAGAAGAATGTGGGGAGGGTAGAGGATAAATTAAATTCTACAAGTTGACCCGCAGTTATATTTAAATCGCAAGCATTAAGGAGTTCCATGAATTTGAACCGGACATTTTTTTCAGATACAACTGTTACAACTAACGATAGCATTTCTTACATTTAAGGGTCTCTTTAGATACCCTTGTCAATTTGGGTCTACAACAAATACTATATTGGCAGCATGGCACAACTTTTTATTAAAGTAGCACTAGGAGTAGCGTAAATAACGAATATGGACCGATCACCTTGGAAAGTAAGCACGACCTTCTTTAACGTGGCTAACATTCCTAACAAGGTAGGCCTCGGCCGTTTCGAAGAGAAGACATTCACCTTCCAACCCAATTTCTGTCCAAAGTTGCCGAAGCATTCTTATCACAAAGAGAAAATTTGAAAATTACAGGGCAACTCCCTTGAACGAATCCTGATATCCATAGGAAGCAGTGACGCGTGAAATTATAAGTGAACGATCGAAAGTCGCTCCATTTCTTCGCATTTGATTCGGGATCCGCTTAATTCGAAAGGGACGCGAGTTCAACGACAGTGCATTAACTTTTTTTTTACTTGTTTTAGTTTTAATTTAGTTTAGATTCAGCCGTACTACCGAGCAAATCTACATCCTTTTGCACAATAATACTAATGCGTCCGGGGACTTTTCAAGCAGCTAATGTTTTCTCCGACATTTACCGACGTAAAACTGGTCTACATAAATAATACCACAAGGGACTACTCGTGAGTTTAAATAATCTGAATGAAATTCAATGACAAGTCATGAAGGAAATCCTCATCCTTTGGCAAAAGATTTTTGATAATAAACAGAAACTGGCTAGGTCTTAAAGAATATTTCTAAAATTAAAAAAGCGGAAAATGCCGAGTTTCCGCGTTGATGAGTTTACTGATAAAACAACATGTTTGAATTCTCACCCGACTTTCATGGCGGATAATATATTATTACGATTCAAACTTCGAGAGTAATCCTTTTAGCGTAGCCAGTGTTAATTAGTTTCCGCGAAAAGCATTGCTGTTCGAACGTATGTATATTTTAATTTTTCTCTGTTCTCGATGAGTTTAAATACTTAAGGAATTAAGCTTTACAAGAAGGGTCAATCAAAGGTAGCACAGAACATTTCTCCAGAAGACTTCTACCCTCTCGATCACTCGATATTAGCTCACAGGAGACAATTATTAAAACATTGGATGAGTCAAAATATGCTGCAACGGATTGGATTTAGCAGAAAAATGAAATACTAAAGCTTAAGAAAGTACCTTAAATTAAGTTTATTTTTAACTTTGTGCATTAAGTTTAATTTTTCATGTCGATGTCCCATGCAAAAATTTTTAACAAACAAAATAAAACGACCCATAACCTCTCTCCCGTTGGGAACTATTTGTATCATTTCTAGGTATTAATATTAATAAACATGTTCAATTTCGAATGAGGTTATCACTCCCAAATTCATACTTCTAAATTATACTACCACTAAATTTCAATCGTGCGAAATACATAAAGACACAAAAATATAAGCAATTTGAAATATGCTCAAAAGTGCCTAGGGTCACACAAAAAACGTACATTTCCGGTGCAGTTTCCCAGTCGATTTTTTCATGAACACAATAAT
The DNA here is from genome assembly GCA_037158775.1 of Hetaerina titia. Lineage (NCBI taxonomy): Eukaryota > Metazoa > Arthropoda > Insecta > Odonata > Calopterygidae > Hetaerina > Hetaerina titia. Next base: position 68,504,648 of record CM073778.1, on the reverse strand, counting down.
TTCCTCTATGCAGAACACAAATAAAAAGACAGTGATCATTTTCCAAAAATACTTTACACCTCTGCAGATATTAAGTCGCTAATTCAAAGGTGATAACTAAATATTTACCATTTGAGGTCCCGAGGGACTTCGAAAACGCAGAGGAATAAGAATGCGAAAGACGAGATGGGCCACCACTTTCACAACACCACCGACAACCGACCCACCCCAAGTTCCTGAGAACTCCGGCGTGAGGATCCGACGGGGACATGCCCATGGGGTCAGCCGCCAGGGCCAAAAAAGGATGGGAAGGGCGGATGGGGATCCGGCATAAGCGACGGAAACCCAGATCGGATCCCCTGATGATGTTGGCCGTCCGAAACGACCCACAGATTTCAATTCGCACGGAGAAGGCCCGCGGACATTCAGTCTAAGGGCAAGTTCGGGAGGAACACGCGCGCCGTCTTATTTTCCCAAAAAATAAACAAATGGCCATTAGCACTGTCACCATTGAATGCGAAAGAAAAACCGTGCCATTGTCGAAGACTAACCGGAATAACTTCAAGTTCCCAACCAACAATGCTATCAAGTTAACGTCTAACAAATTGAGAAATATCTACCCGAGGAACCGATTAGGAAATTATTGGATAGATTTATCAACAAAAGATAAGTAAGAACGGGGAGAGCGACGGAAAGGAATGGCATGTAAATCATATTTTGTAAAAATTTACGAAATTGTATTAGAGTTTTAAAAATAAGGCACCGCAAAAATTGAAACTGAAACAATAAATTGCCCGATTCTTATCGAACGGGCCAATTTATTATTATTAATGCTATCAAGTGCTGGTAAAATACGAATGTCATCCAGACATGAACTTTCTAAGAAGAGATAACATATTCAAATTGTGCGTCATCCAATTCTATCAATTAGTCATAAAAATGTAATTAAATTACGACAGTTACGGCTGAAGGACCGGTTAAACCTGTCGATGGCTCGCTCGCTTGTTAACTCGGGAAACAAAAAAGTTCCAATTGTGCCCGAACAAGTTATTTTGAGATGCGATTGTGTTATCGACATTTTTCTAGCCACCATTTTCACTTTAAAGCATGACAAAAAAATTAGACTGGGCCCAAAAAAAATGGATTTTTAGTATTTTTGTGAATTCTAAACATAACAAAAGAGGTCGAAATTCCCATACGTAAAAGGTGGTAGTAATTTAATATTATCAGGTGCCTCGAAGACCGAGACGCGGTTGGTTTTACCACATTTTACGTATATTATTATTGATGAAGTTTAGAAACAATTTCGGTTCCTTTGCAGTGTGCACCGCTCGCAAAACGACTGCGATAAATGTTTAAACAATCGAGTGAGCTCTCCGAACTAGAGGAATTTCTCAACCTATGAAAACGACGTGAAAATCAGAAGAAATCGAAAAACGATTATTTACTCAGAATATCATGCGAACAAACGGGGATCAGCTTTCCGATGTATACCTTTTCCAGAGCCGCGGAAAAGTATCTGTAACACCAACGACATGGGTAATATGAACAAGGCAGTTTCAGTGAAAGTTTAGCCATATCACCGTTCAAAAAGGTTCCCGTAGCTATGTTGCATGAAGGCGCCGCTGATTGTTATGGTCCTCTGTTGGTGCCTACGCAATATGGCGGGTGGGCGTAAAAAAACGGCCGGAATGTGATGGGAAAAGGGGGAGGGATGAGAGGTTTGAGAGAGAGGCTTGTGAAGGGATGGATGAGCTTCTCAGAAAAGAAATAAAAAAATAACTGGGGGAAGAAAATATTGAGGGGATGAGAGGGGCTTGGGCGTCGCAGTGGAAGGGATAAGGGGAGGTAACAATCGCGGATAGACGTCGAGACAGCTGAGCACATGGGCCCCAAGGGAAACCCGGCCGCCCTTATAGCAGCAGCCGCGAGTGGAGCCGGAGACGTCCCACAAGCAGACAACGGCGCGCGAGGGGGGAGGGGGGTCAGCCGGCGTGAGCCAGAGTTCCCCCGCGGGGAGAGGAAGGAAGACCGCTGATGTGCGTGGGAGAGCTGCCCCAGAGGGGGGCGCGCACACCGTGTGTCCAAAGCGGCAATTAGCTTAAAAATAAACCAGGCGCCAATAAACTTCGCACGAAGACACTCGAGCGTAATTAACTCTTAAAAAGGAGGGAAGAGAACGCTCAGCGAGTTACGACTAAGTGAGCCACTCGACAAGGCCCTTCAGGACGGGTGCAAATACTAAATAAGCCACCGCGAAAGCCGCCGCAAGGTGCAAAACAGTTGCCAACGCTCGCGGAATCCATTTTTCGAGGGCAATTCTCGTGTGAGACGTAAAAAGAGGGGTCGCAAAGGAAGTTTATTTACGAAATTTCTAGAATTTATACATTTTCCCGAAAAAAATTAGGCGGTGAGCCAAAAATTGCTAAGGTTGTGAATTTGGAGCTTCACGTTTTTCGCTCATAGCATCACCCGTGTGGGGAAGGTGTTGGTGCAGTCTATTCTGAAAGCCCCTACAATAAATATAACCTTTGGGCCTGAAAAGATAGAATAGCTGTCATAGTTACGGAATTTCTATCGAGAAATTCTACTTTCAAAACGCCCACATTTTCACCCACGAACTGCTATGTCCAAGTTTTTACAGAAAATTTGAATTACGCTGACCCTCGATCATTTTTACTCCGAATAACAATGCCGTTTGATTACAGATTCATTCATGTACAACTTTTGAGGAGAATTTGAACCTCAAAGTGCCACTAGGTTGAATAAATATCCTACGAATCTAAAATATGCACATGGAATTTCGTAGAATAGAACGCGATTTGCGATTGATGAGTTATGTCCACGTCAAGTTTACAGAACGTTTATACGACATCGAGTCATCTAACATGACTATGTGTGTTAAGTCTTTCAACAACGGAGAAATTACATCAACAACTGAATGTGGGTACGGACTACACTCGTCTTTTCGGGGGCAAATGACAGGAAAAAAATAAAAGTGAGATTTCACATCATTTGCTTACCGGACAAGCATATGATTTTTATACAAGGTGAAGTAATCGTCTCTCGGATCAATATTTTATCAGGATAAACAAACTAATATAAAAAACAGGGTGATCCCTATTCATTAATTCTTTCACATTTGACTACATAAACCTTTCGACTCTTGATTGAAAACTACATGTAATAAAAGACGTGATGATGAGAAACTGCTGAAACCGTTGTACCTGTATACATGTATTCCTTCTTCGCTACCGTGTAGCCATAAAGGATGCCCGCAGGGGACGGGGAGGGGGCTGGACCAAGTCAGACACTAAGGGGTTGGAACTTTGGTACGCCGAGAAGTTTTTTTCCTATTAATCACACAATTAAATAATTTGTAGTTTAGTTTACCATACACTAAGATAAGGAAAAATTCCAATGAGCCTGATAAAGTACCGTAAGAAAAATGGCAACTTTGGCGAAATGACGAAAAATGGCGAATTTTTTGGCGACTACTGCACCAACTATTCTCTTGGCCTTCAACTGCCGAGGGTATAATGCATAAATTGAATACAGTCTTGAGACCGGAGATAATTAAAATTTTTTTTACAAGTATATCAGTTAAATTTTCGAACATTAATAGGCATTACATTTGGAAGATATATTTATTTACCACTCCGCCCTCTAACACGGGCTTTAATATCCCATAGCCGATCAATTTGCTTTGCATCCATTTTTTCTGTCTCCTTAGAATTTCTTTTAACGATCCCCTCTCCTCCTCCACCGTACCTAACACTTCCTCATTTGTTTTCTTTCAGTTCACTTCATGTTTCGCATCTTTCTCCACACCCACATATCAAAAGCCCCCAATATACCATTATCATCCTACTTCAAAGACCATGTTTCTCCGCCACGCAAAACCACACTCCAAATCAAAGTTTTAAGGAGTACTTTCTTAACATCCTCGACGTTCCTGTCATTAATTACCCCCACTATGGTTAAGCTTCTTTGCCTAATGTCATTCTCCGTCGTCTTATGTCCCTACTACTTCGACCATCTTGGCCCAAAATATTTCCGAGACAAGTAAACTGTTCTACCTGCTCATGTCTATGACCTATTTTAATATTTAAATCAGCCATTATCTAATACGCTCACCAATGCTTGTAAAACCCTGGCCGACTGGAAAACTAAAGCGAGACCTTCCGCAAACGTAAGCTACATAAAAATATAAGTAAAAATAGTAATGAATCAATATTATCCCCACACAATGATTCATGCTAACCAACGCTATCACAATATGAAAATTTGGAGCAAAATTTCAGCACTTCTTCTATTAAAATATAATTATTAATCAAATTTTTAGGTTTCAGGGTCGTCAAAATTTGTGAACGTCTCATAAGGGGGTACGGTTATAATGGAAGAAGTCAGGCATGGATGTCTAAATAAGACCGCCAAAGACCGTGGACGTCTTTTCTAGGTGGCCCAATTACAAGAGTTAATATGAGAACCGAGTGATCTGAGGAGTTGGCGGCACCGGGTGGATGCTGAGGACTCATGGTGCATGGGAGTAAAAGCAAACACGCTGCGGTCCATCATCTTTCCTCCGAAATCAACCTTCGATTTTCTTGAAACACAAAGAGACACCAAATACTTGCCCGGGACAATGGCGATACTGGACCCGAAGTCCCTTACGGTTAGGTGGGACGAGGGGGGGGGGAGGAGAGAAAGAGAGATGAGCCCGAATCGAGCGTCTACTCACCAGCAATAGCATCAGCGTCGTCTGTAGAAGAGGGAGCCTTGAGCCACATTTTCTTGAGCTTAACAGCGACGGGTGATTCCTCAGACGCAGCCACTGCAAAAAAAAGCCGAAATATAGAAATTTGCAAGGAATATTAAAAAAGTAAAGAAAAGAGCATATTCATAAAAACAATACGTGAATATACCAAGGCATCATCGTACATATTATCACATTTTCATGCGAAGTAGATGCGAGGACAGGAGAGTATGGAAGAAATTAATGTTTTATTTGCTCGTAATTCTTACTACTTTACATTCAGTTCCGTTAGATAGTTTTAAACGTGCTTATAGTTTTGTGTCCAAGGATGATAATAATTAATTCAATGTAAAGTCAAAAATATATTTGACAGTTAGTCGATAGAAAATTTGAACATGAGTTAAAAGCATATAGTTATTGAAGAAACACGCGATCGCGATCGGTATTTAAATACATGCACAGCTGCAAACGTCGCCAGAACTAAAACAATTTGCACTACACAAAAAATGGCTAACAGTAGAGATAATGTTTGGATAACTGGGCTCTTACGCCACTGAACATTACCGCCCACAGAGCACGTTACCCAAACATCTATATTTGTATTCGTACAATATACGTCGGAATATATAATATTTTAGAGCGGATACTGTGTATGATCAACATGTTCTGTAGTTAATGAAACTAAATTACAATAATTAACCGTTATCGCTAATGAACTGTACCTCAATTACAAATGCGTGTACTTATCATTAAACTGTTTAAACATTCAGCGTCTAATTTTCGTCATTACCGCAGAATATCTCACTGAAAGAGCGCCACGTAACACTTATGTACGAAATTTTTATTTCGAAGTTGGCGTTTTTCAAAAGTCATGAGGTCTTTAAATAGTTTCCAGTAGACAGATTATAAAAAAGGGGTGTTTTAAAAAAAATTTCTGAGGTACAGCGAATTTGAAAAACGTCATGTCAAAACTATCGACACCTAGAGTATAGATAAAAATTTTAAATAAAAATAAAATTAACATGCGCAGTTTGTACGCATAATTTAATGACGAAATTTCAGACCTCAATCAATACCTAAATACCACGTAGATATTTAATAAAATCCATGGCAATCTAAGACAAAAATCACAACTAAACGTGACCTTGGGGGGCACTTTCAAAAAACGTATGCGTACCCACGCACAAACCCTATGAAAAGACTGCAAGCCGGAGCCTACTCGGATCACTATGGCTATCGAATTAGACTGCATAAAACTTAAAATCACATGTATCGCTTGGTTTTGCTCTGAAATTTTGAAATGTTTACGCTAAATAAATAACTTTTAACCGTAGTTATTTGATGTGAATGCACTTTGTTTTGCAGAAATATAGTATATGGAAATGTGAAAAATTAACTTGGTAGAAGGCCGGCAAGAGTCACAAAAATAAAATTTGCGGAAGAAAGCCATCACAAACATCTATCCATATTTTTAAGCTACAAATTAAGAATATTAAATGCTCTCTCTACCCACAGGGATTTTAATGCACTTTCTTGCCAAGTGACGTAGAAAAACATTGGGAACCAAAATGAAGACTTAGCGGTATTTTTTTATTGAACTTATGGATTTAAACGTTTATGTTTTTACGATCCAGCTCGGACCTATTTTGACAATCAGGAAACGATACATTAATAATGGCACACTAAGAATAAATGCACTCAAGTCTGCCATTTTAACCATTCTTGTCCCCTACGAAGCATTAACCCTAAATGAAAGATACTATTGACGCATAGACTTTAATATACTCGTACAGTATTGATCGGCCCTGATGACGATGAAGAAAAAGGATTTCATCGAAACGTCGGCAGCGATGGAGATGGAGGAGATAACCCGGATGAAATCCCGAGAAGAATTCACTGCCATACTCGTACACCACTTAATTAATTACTAATATCGTAGAGAAGAAAAGCTGCGGTGAGCTAGTGAAAAAAGAGCATGACTATCATAGAGACTCGATCGATCTTCATCCTTACCACCCATTAAATTCCTCCAGTTTTTTCATAATTATTTTTCTTTGTGGTGATTTGACACAACTTCCCAAATCCTGGTTATTTCCATATGCATACATTTAGCGAACAATTTAATTAAACACGAAAGCATCCATGGACTATCAACGGTGCGGGTATTATTTAATCTAGGCGATCGAAGCACAGATAGCCGCTCGATTCTCGCCGATAGGAAAACCGGCATTGGGCCTTGAAAATTAACAAGTGGCATCTTTAAAATTGAGAAATGCGGCTGCTCCAGAGATATGGGAAATGGGAAAAGATAATGAATACCGTCATAGTCGATGCGTTATATTTCTTGGGACAGCTGAAAACCTCACTCTAGATGGTAAAAAACCGTAAATACTTGTAACTAACTAGATAACTAACATAGAATATTAACAGTTACCACTCTGGAAAGAACTACGATTCTTGAATGTAATATTACCAATGAGTGCGAGTTAACACCATAATCAACGTGAAACCAGATGCTGACACGCGATTTTGATTTCTAACAACTCCCGTTTTGCACAGTATCCCTCCAACAAAAAGAGTGCTAGCTTCCAACAAATTGAACTCATATTCCCCACTGCTACAAAGGTAGGCGCAAGGACTCGGTGGCAAACACAGATGTGGAAACGTGTGCTGTATGGGGTGAGATTTGAGACTGGTAAATCACTACTTCCCCCCGTGCGCAGGGGATAGAGATGACGGGTATTAGGGGATGAGAGGCGACTTGTCGAGCGATTCCGATCCAAGTGCCACGGGAAGGCTTAAATGACACGCGGCGATCGGTTCGCGGGGGAAGCGAGGAAAGAGAATTGGCAAATGAGCAGACTATGCGTAATTGGGGGAGGATTATGGCGAGCAAGATGAGGTGGAGCTGACAGGCCCGCACAATTGACGACGTGAAACAATCCGTATCAGGTTTCATGGGGGAATTTATCCGCTCCGCGGAAATGAGCCTATTGAAGAGGCACTTAGAAAATGAGAAAGAGTTCGTTACTGCCGAGTCACAGCTCCCGTACGCAAGGATAAAAAAAACTCTTGTTTCCTCAATGGTTAGACCAGCAGCATTACTAATCGCGACTGACAACAAACTGTCGCCGTGTTTACTAACGTCACTTAGTGGGATGACATCATCTGTGAAATCACAATAGCCCCTTTAACTCATTTCAAACTGCTGGGAAAATGCTATTTTACTACCGGATTCTCGAATCCACACAAGACAACGTAAGGTACAGACAGACTGGATGCAAAAGCTCCTCAGCGCAGACCGATAAAGTCGCGGTATAGCACCCTCACTACAACTCATTATTTTAAATTATTTCAGTGACAACTGCAGAGTTATTACGTTGTTCCAAATGTTGAAATGATACGTCCTTGGATCCTTTACATCGAAACCGTGAAAATTACGATTTTCACAGAGAACATTTTCTTTATAGAGACAATTAGAAGAAATATCTAAAGTGGTATTCGGTGCGCCACTTTCATTAAAAAAAATAACGTGCAGAAACATTCAAGTTGAGAAAATAATAATATGGCGCCATTAAGGTATTCTTGAGTAGACAGTTAAATAACTAAATCCTTGTGGTTTCGCGAAGAAAAAATCAACCGCCTACATTTTCATACTAACAAGGCGAAAGCGCATTTTCTGAATATTTTTCTAGCAAAATTACAAAATACCCTGGGTATTTTATTACGTTTCCAGACATTCTCAAGTACTATTCTTAATTTAAAATTTTTCCATTTTTAATATTCGTCCACACTTATTTCATCCTTGAATCGGTTTACAAAGGAATGTAAAACTAGCTGAAAATGCCATAATATTCAGTATACATCTTTCTAACACTAAGGACCAGTAATGTGCTCGGCTCTTTACTATTATTTGTATCAATTTGTACAACCCAAGAATAAATTAAAATGCGGAAGGAGTTTAAAACCATATTTAATTTTGAAGATGATTGTTTACATGTTGGTGATTGCTCAAGCAACTCAAATACAATTGGTTTAAGTAATTATTTGGTCGAGAACATTTCGCTTGCAAATCTACCATTACCCTGGAACTTGCCTCTCTGTTCTTTAGTCCCCTGAGATTTCCCCGCACTCCAAATTCTAGATCTCGTTTTCATCATGTTTACCAACTGCGTAAACCTATCCCAGGGACGTATAACAACCGGACAACCTCTTTCACTTCGCTGACAGCAGACAGCAATTCAATGCCCTCGCAGGAACAGCTTTCAACGGCAGACCACAGTAATGAATGCGACCGTGGCTGTGAAAAGGTGCTGTTGCAACTCTCTGCGTGGTTGGATATGCAAAAAGAACGGATCGGTACGTGGAAAAGAAAAATCCGACGGCGAATCCCAGATAGATAAAGGACGTCCGTCAGTCCATTTGATAGCCGAATTCGCGAGGAGGAAATGGCGAGAGGGGGTGACCGACAACACACATACGCACCATATGCCTGCTGCCAGCGAATGGCGACACAGTTTACCCGCGTGAGAACGCCGGCGAGCAAAAAGAAAAATAAATGGGAAGTGTAGGGAAATCGCAGAGAAGAGCGAGCAAAAATACAGCGACCACTCAGATCCTGTTATACTACTCCTCGCCTCGGCAATTGTTTTGACTTTTGCAAATCCATTTCGCCAGAATTTATGGCTTCATATTTAATGGCTTCTGCCGCTCCGAGGTCAGGTAGCAACAAGTATTCACCAACTGCCGCTTCTGCTACTCTCCATTCACGAGAGGGCCCGTAAAATGCTTCACTATCGTCGGTCGATGCTTGCTCTTTTTTTATTATTTCGACATATGGAGAGAGGGATATGGATTGAGATTCAAACGACAGCAGAGAGGCGGAAAGGAAATCTTGACCGCAATACTCAATCAAATCGGAGCACAAGCAAAGTGTTTACCAAAAAGAGGGAGGCTTGCATAAGCTCACTCTTCTCATCACCCTACATTTGAATATCGACGGGTGAGGGAATACGTCGACTTCGTGGACACGAAAACACGCTAAAAATCCACACCACCCCTGCTCAGCTGACGCGTTATTTTCCACAATCGGAGTTGCGGACTTATGACTTGGCGTTTAATTCCTTCAAGGGGTGGGGGGAAGATTAGCCCTATCGCCCTTTAACGCAACTTACGTGACGGAATTCCGATAGGAGAAAATATAGATATAGAGAGATATATTAAAAAACCACAGGCACAGTATTCAACCCGAAGGTCGGTTCGGTAGGACATGTTAAAGCTCACCCAGTACTAAGCCCGACGGAGTGTGAAATCCACACATTAGGGTAGAGGGGCCAGTTCCTTTCCCTTTACCGCTTATGGTTTCCCAGGAAGATCTGGTACCCGAAAAATCACATAGCTTGGGTGGAGCTGCAGGTGCCCAGATTGCCTTGGCCGGGAATCGAACCCGGGACCCTCAGCTCAGTAGTCCAACGCTCTTCTCCTGGACTACAGCGACCCACTATATATTATGTCTAATCGCACAATTTTGATTGGAGTGCTAATTCTCCAATAAAAAAATTAATGCATAATATGAGGTACAAGAAGTAAAAATCTAAAAAATAAAGTTAAGTGCAAAAGGAAATCCGAATAAAAATTTAAAATAAATTTCTGCAGTCTCCATAATGCATAATACACCGCGATAATTGTGCCATAGCGCAAATCTGATGTACATGAACCTTTATAGCAAAGTCCGAGGGATTTTCAATGCATTATTCACCAACACCAGATTTTCTTAATAAAGACGTAGTCAAAACAGCGTTTTGTATATTAGAATATCATGCTTCCTTATGCGTAAAATTTGTAGCAAATGTCACATCAGGAATCATATCTCAAGAAGTGTGGACAAGCATTAGAAGAGCAAGATTTCTCCAAATGGTCTCCTTGCTTAGCTTTTAGTGTGGAGGACGAAATATAAAATAGGCTGAATAGAGACTGGAAGGTGTAAGAGGGTGAATAAGTTACAAATTAAGTTATTGGAGATAAATTTATCTGGAGATCAGAGAAATAGAAAATGCAATTCTTTCAGCATTCTTGAGTCCATATATTGAGTCTATGACTTCAACTTTGTGAGATGAGCAAACGGATAGATCCGAATTTAGATCACGTCTGCATTTATCGGTCAAAGTGAAAACAAAATATTTTTAAGATAGCGAAAGTGATAGCGGGTGCCAGGTGCTTAGTAACTACGGGATGGCCACGAAGAGGAAGGAAAATGTTTCCTTGAGGCCCTACACGCCGAATTATTCATATCAAGTCGCAATGTCTTCAATCTGGCAATGGAACCGATTGTCGCTCCCATCTTTCCTCTATTGTTCCAGAATACGCGACCTGTTTCACATAACTGCTTTCGAAAAATCTCAATTGAAGTCAAAATTGGGTGACTCTCCTTGATAACATTCAGAGGCGCATTCGTATTCGCTTTGATAAATGGTGGGTGGAGAGTAGTCTGAAATCCCCGAACTCAGGGATTCTCCTGGAGGGAATCAAACAAAGTGTATTTTGAAACACTTCTAGGAGTGAATTTCGGAAGCGTCAAATGTCATGTTAATAAGGGTCTACGAAGTCGATACGATTGACTACAGAAAAACTGGTGGGAGAAATAACCCCAAATTCATTTCAGCATTTATTTGCTTCGAGAAGCGATGCTGGGTAAAATTTAACCTAACAACCGTGATTAGGATTGCATTTCGCAAAGCGTTATGAAATAAATCCTTTAGCGGAATTCATCATCATGGACTTTACATCACAACAATTCTTCCTTTCCATTTAAATATCCCATCTGATCCCCTTATATTCAAAACTTCACAATAATTAATTGATTCGAGGAGCAATTCTCCTAAAAATATAACTCGCCATCATTCTTAACATAAGAACGGGTAGAAATCTTATCGTTCATACAACAAATTGAGGATTAGCCAATTGCAAGCATGTAAACTCCAGTTTCCGACACCGTAACCAAATGGATCAACATTCGTTCATAGATATACGCACACACTTATACCTAGATGGTCATGTCTACACCCTTATCGCTAATTGCGAATAACAAAAGGCTTAAATTGCAAAGAATCCAAATATCCCTCATTTAATCTCTCCTTTTAACAAGTCATATCGTCTATATCTACACATCATTTGCTTTAAATATTATAGTATTCTTTGGTGAAATGGCCGAAAAAGCCCCGCTTCCATACTGTTAGCTCTAAGCACAAATTTCTCAACAAAGCATTATTACTTCCACACTGCTAAGTACCAATTTCACTGCACACAATTTCAGACATACGGAGAAAATGAAACGGCATTTCAAATCCTTCTTGAACTATAATATTTATGACTCTTATATTAAGTGCGATATATTATTAAGACAAGCTCGTGAATGAGATCTAGTGAGTGTGAATATTTAAGTTGGCGTGAAATGTTATAGCGTGGCTAGACGTAACAAACATACTTTATAAGAATGGTAAAATTGAAATACATTCGACGGAATGTATTTATGTTTTACCATTCTTTTACCACCCAAAAGGAAAGGCGCACTTCCTTACAGCCATCGAATTATTTTCACCGAAATGTACACATTTATTTTGTGTCGATCGATGATTTATTCATTCTCTTACCAATAAGTCAACTCATTTATCTATTCATATTTCGTGTTTCAAAAACATTTAGAAATCTTCCGCAACTTACTAGAATTTTCCGTCAAGAGAGATTTGTAGAATCCCAGTTTTCCACGTTTGCGGGTTAATATCCATTTCGTAACTGCTAATTACCTTCACGAGCGAGATGATTGTGAATTCTGAACCGTAACATAAAGCAAATACCCTTGGACATATTTTTTTCAAAATTTTACTTCCGTAAGGTAACACGCACAATTTAGCTTACATGGGGAATATAGCCACACGACTCAAGCCACCAAAATATGCTTGAGTCAGTTTAATTACTTGGTGGAGTTTAAAGGGCAGTGGTACTTAGCCCCGGGTATAATATTCGGCTACTGATTGGAAGGTGCAAACCTGGGCGATTCAGCTTCACCCTACCTGGGTGCTTTATGGGTATACATAGGGTTGGGTTTGTATATCTTTCTTGGGAACCCACGCCGCCACAGTAAAAAGAAACTGGTACTCCTTCCCTCATTTCCTTTATTTCTTTAGCCGAAATAATTAGTAATATTTCAGCTCTACCTTCACTTATAGTAGTTGTTTTTATGGGAGGCAACCGATAGCTAAGGTCATTTGCGCCATTACGGATGAATGGGAAAGGACGGGCGGAGAGAAATCCGGCGTCGGCATTAGCCTCTCTTGTCGAAAGGCGCCAAGGGGTCCCCAGTTTAACGTCCCATCCGACTGACGTCGTACTCACTCGAAGTGATCTCCACAAAGCACCTCAAGTAGGGATCGGGATAGCACTGAAAAATAACCTTCACTTTACATCAATTGAGTCTTCCGCTACATTACGGTGGTATAGGCGACGGCATCAATTGTAAACGTTTCCACGTAGGATAAAACACTCGCATTACATACAATGTACAGCCTCCGTACGATTGTAAACCAGGCCAACAAATTGGATTTTAAAAAAATGAATAGGGAATATGACAAGTGGGTAACATGAAACATTTATTCCACCATGTAACCCTGAATAGACGATCCCATCAAAATTCAGCACACCAAGAAGGATTATTAGAACAAAACTGATCAAAACAATGTGGGTTAAACTTAAATGTAGCTGAGAAAATTTCTGTAGCTGAAAAAAAATTCAGCGATATCTTATGATCGATATGTTACGAGGCGTGTTCATAAAGTAAGGCCCGTTTGGTCACAGGAAAAAATATACTCATATGAAACATTTTATTGGGACTTTTAGTTCGCTACAAACCTACTTCACTTATCTACATAATCGCCGTTCACTTCTAAGCATTTTTCGTACCGCTGCACCAGCTTCTTTAACCCCTCTACATAGAAACTCGCCGCCTGAGGGTTGAACCATTCGACAACGCCATTCTTGAGTTCCTCTTCGGTTTCGAAACGTTGTCCACCGAACCACTGTTTCAAGTGCAAGAAGAGGAAGTAGTCGCTGGGTGTAAGGTCAGGACTGTACGGTGGGTGGTTTAAAGAGTTCCCAACGACCCAAAAACTCTTGTCCACTGGACATTCTTTGCTCTTTGTGGTGGTCGGTGAGCATTTTCAGTACCCACCTTGCACGCAATGTGTGGTATCCGAGGTTTTCCGTAACAATATTGTAGACAATAGTGCGTCCAAGTTGAGGAAATTGTTCAGCCAGGCCATTAATTGTCAATCGACGATCACATCACAGTTTTTGTTCCACTTGCGAAACAATTTCATCGGTCAGAATACTGGGCCTACCACTTCGCTCTTCGTCATGGACATTTGTTCGTCCATTTTTAAAATCACAGCACCATTGTCTAACCTTTCCTTCACTCATAACTGTAGGTTTATAAACTAGGCATAATTCCCGATGAATTTCAGCAGTCGACAATCCTTTTGCACACAAGAATCGTATGATAGAACGCACTTCACAGCTGGCGGGATCAACGATTGTCGCGGACATTGTTGTTTGCATGCACGGGCAAGCAAACGACTTCTGAAACAAAACAAATGCTGCTATTGCTTCTCAATGAATCATGCAATGCTTCTGAATGAATATGGCGCTGCAGGAGCAAAACTGTGTTCTGAAGCGCCAGTATTTAAATATAAGCAAACGGTACTTACTTTAAGAATACGCCTCGTATTTTTGATACGAAGTTAGGCTGAAAACTAATGCACACATGCTTGTAGACGACAAAAAATTCAACTTCAGCAGAACACCTGAAGATGATACAGTGTATCGAAACCATGGTCGGCAATAAAGTTTTAACTGTGGAAAATTGCAACAAAGTTTTCATTATTCAGCAGAACTGGTGGCGTGTGGAAGTGACATTCCCCTCATTTCCATTTTCAGGTTTAAGATCGTTGCATTCATCCAGTGTATTTTGCGAAGCGGAAGTATGAAGACGTGTTCTAGTGTTATGTCAACGCAAGTTAAACAGCGTACTGTTTTCGCATTTTTAACTGCTCAATAAGAGACTCCTACAGAGATTCATCGTCGTTTAAAGGCCGTTTAGGGTGACTATGCTATTCATAGGTCTACTGTAAATCGATGAATAGTAAAATTTCATGGTTGCGAGCCTGGAAAAGCCATAATTGTTGATGAAACTTCTTTTGACTCTGTTTTGGGATGCTCACTGAGTTTATGTGACCGATTTTCTGGAATGAGGGGCACCGGTAAATTCTTATCAGTAGAAACAGACTCTAAAACACCTCCGACGTCGAGTTTGTCGTGTTAAAGGCAGCCTAGCGCCAATAATCTTGCAAAATGACAACGCTCGTCCACACACCTGCGCGCAACTGGAGTGGCTCTGCGAAACCTGAAATTTGGACCGATTCGACACCCTTCTTATTCCCCCGACCTTCCACCTTGCGATTTTCATATTTTTCCTCGACTCAAGGAGACACACCAAAGGTAATCATTACACCTCGGACGATGAAGTGAAGGCAGCTGTCAAGTCCTGGATTCGAGACAAGTCGGATGAGTATTTCAGTAACGGAATGAAAAAACTCGGTTAAACATAGGTATAAATGTGTTAACTTTAACAGATGAGGATGATACAGATGCGTTGAAACCAGTCGTACGCAATGAAAAAAATCGTGGATTGGTACATTTTTTTTACTTCAGTAAAGACCAACCATTTCGCTAGGAAATTGATCACTTTCGTTAAGCAGCCGAAATCACATTAAAACGATTTCCCTAGCGAAGTTGCGACTAGAGGAAGTTACGAGATCCCTATCGCAGAAGCACACTGGTCGCGTGCGCCCGTCTGCAAGCAAATTACCCGATAGGTGCAATATGGAGTGGCTGGTGAAGGACGCATTGATCACACGTCTTTTGCGAATGTGTGCATGCTGACCATAGTTATGTGCTCAATTCAATGGCTAGCCACGGGACATGATGAGACCGGAAAACAATAGAAGCGCACGTCACCAATAAGGCAACAGGGCGAAGAGGGGCCCGGAGTGGTCGCCTCGACGGATACGGACTGAGCCGAGATAAGATTAAGGAGGAAGTGAATACATTAAAGGCCGCAGACTTTCACTCTCGCGAGCACTGAACACTTGCCGCGTCAGAAAAGTCGAATCGCTGCTAAAATGCCACGGGTAGGTGGTTCACCTTTAATCCACACTCTCATCCACCCTTCTCCGAACTATAAAATGGACTGCAAAATCTCCACCGTGGCCATATACCGTCCGGCGCGAAAATAACGTAAATTATGCAAACAAGAGATACATGACCACAAGAGGATGATGACCTACCATAAATGAAATCTCCACATACCGACTTTGTAGATGTATTACGATCGTTATTTACACCGCCCGGATCGCTTCTAATGAACAAACAGGAACATGGTGGTGCACTGCAGTCTCACGAAGTTTCAATTACGATTTGGGCGAGAGATACACGTAACTAGAACGAGGGCCGCAATAGGAGCGACCATTTGCGTTTTACGTCTTTCTAATATTTGGATGAAATCCTAAACACGATGAGAGGGAATTTCATACCTGAAAAAATTCGATAAGTGAAAATATTAAATCCCTTGTACATATTCCTATTTTGGTAATGAGCATGAAATATATGAATTTTGCTTCCTCTTTAAATCGAGCAAGCTGGTCTTGGTTGCCTTAACCCATTTTTTTCAATTTCAATCACAAAAACCGGTGTCAATTGGAAATACTCAAAGTTACGTAAAGTAGATGACAATTCAGAAACACAATGGAATCAGCCCATATTAGCACGATTTTACAAATGAAAAAAATTCTAGCGAAATCGGCTATTTTTCAAAGTAAAATAACGTGACACGGTCAACGGAGTACTCTTTCTTTACAATCATAAAAAATACAACATTAAGGAATAATTACTAATGCTTCCACTGGGTCATTTTTGCTGTGATCTACAAAAATTTATTAATACGGTACTACAAGTTTAATAAATTTTTGTGAATATACAAAGTGTCTTATTCCTCAAGATGAATGTTCACAAGGTTGAGCCCGAAACCATTGAAATTATCGAAATTCTTGATACTAATAGGCAAGGACTGAGGTATTTCAGCTATCGCATCCACAGAAACCTATTTCAACGGACGTACGTACTTATATTTCCATTGAAATCACATGACAATCTTTAATTAATGCAGTGTTCTACCCTATATACAACACAAGGGGGAAGTAAATATGAAGGTAAGGAATAACAAACTTTAGGACAAATTCCATTGCAGGAGAAATATTGCTTAAAATATTATAAAAAGAACTTATGGCAGGAAGCAATCAAGATATGAGCCAATATAAAACCAGCCACAAGTAAAACACACAAATGACTTTCCCTACTGTATCCATCGTAGCACAGACAATCAATTTTGTCAAGACTAACATAGCACACGAATGAGAGAGTATACGTTCAAATTATTACTTAGCCCTAGGCGCAAAAAGAAATGAAATGATTCCACGCTATTTTCACCGCAAGCTGCGTAATACTGTTTATAGCATCGCTACAGAAAATACTTTCAATCTTCTACAAACCTATACTTCTTTACCCTAAGTAAACACATGGAAATGATAACATAAGATGAAGCGTACCACAAAATACTTTATAATGTAAATCAAAATGTTAACCTGCAGATTTATACCATCTTGAACGATGAGTATATATTTTCTAAGGATGAAATGCGTAGTTAAACGCTCAAAATGACTTCGTAATCTCTTTGTGCCGGTGATTATGAAAAACAAGATTTTAGTCACGTCATCGGGAGCTGTGGGAGATGAAACCTCTTGCTCGTTGAACTGAGGGGTGCGAAGGACTACGCGAGGGGAATAGAACAACGCGGTCTTGGGTCGTTATAAAAAATTTTGCGTCGCGAAGCATTTTGGCTACGGGTGGAGAGGTCATCGGGGCCACCCAACCAACGGCGAGATAGGAGGGCAGGGAGGGGGGAAGGGTGGGTGAGAGGGAGAACTTGCGGAAAACGAAAGATGCGGAGCAGAAGTCGTGCGATTTACGAAAGCACAATACTATACGCAAAAGCTGCAACCTTTTGATCACTAAATGGATCACTAAATAATATAATAGCCCTTGCACTTTAGGAAAGGAACGAATGATAACTGAGTAAAGCAAATTTGCCATATGCTTCCTGTAATTTTATCAACAGTACTGCGCCTAATTTTTCGGCGCGATGAAAATTTTAATATTTCGGTTTTGTATTTCCTTCTTGTTTGCTCAAAAGCAATCAAATATATCAACTTATATAATCATAATCAAACAACGATTTATGCAGCATTATCATCTTAGGAAAATACCACTTGAACATGAAAATAAAAAAAAAATACTCCGGGTCAAAGTATCAGCATAAGTGTATTAAGTGAGTAAATAAGTCTTCCATTTAGCCTTTATGGAGCGATTGAGGCCGATAATAATTCTTCTTATTCGAGAAAAGCATTCTCTTTCGTTAATAAGGTTTTTATCGAATATGTCCGCGTTTCTCTAATTTTCGTGTTAAATGACGTTCGTCGGCGCTGGGTCTTCAATACTCGAAGGGCACAGACGAGCGCATGCAAAACTGTTCAGCATTATCTTCCCAGGAAAAGTGAACGTGGGAATACCTGACAGCAAATTCAAATTGACCAGATAATAAGAGTAACTCTTTCATGCGTCCGTGATGATGCCCTTTCTATTAGTAATCCAGTCCCAAGGAGGGAATGGTGGCGGGGATACGGCAATTTAGGATCAACTAGGATGAATTGGTGGTGAGGGAGAGATGAAGGAGAAGACGGTTGATCGAGGGGAAACCGAAAAGCAAAGCGGCCAAGTAGCCGAAGGCACGCGCTCCTCTCCCCACTAAGTCAAACCACAGCAAGCGAAGGGTCGTCGACGCACTCTCTCCCGCTCCCTCGCCCGCCTCTCGCGAACGCGTCAGCTGACGCAATTGAAGAGGCGCTCCCCGAATACGCAGTCCCTCCACAGGTAGCGGCGGCAATCGCCTATAAGGGAGGGATGGTGAATCGATGTCGGACGCCCTCGATACAAGGAGAGCAGAGAAGCCGAGGCAATGGAAAATGGATGCGCAACCCGGGGAGAAGTAGCCAACGGACCCAAATTGTCCGCGTGGCCTCGATGACCGCGTTCAATGCCTCTCGCAGAACATGACCGCTAGCAGGTGATGCGCGGGTGAACCCCTGATCAGTGCTTTCCCGCTTTCCCCCCGCGTTTCAGCACCTGATGACGTCAACTGAGATATGGTATTCCATTTCTTATATCGATTTTCGATTTTTAAAATTTGAAAAGCTGCTACAAAAAGACACAAAAGAGATTCAATTGTCACGTAATCCGAGAGCTCCCCCAAAGCATTTATGATTTATACATAAATTAGACCTAATATGAAATTCTAGACTCCCAGAAGTAAATACCCGTATATTGCAAACAAGAAGTAATCATACTCGATATGAATTTGGCTAAAATAATCGTTACTTTTCAGCGTTTTGAAACTTAAAAATTCAAAAACAGGTTCTAATTGTTCCACAGTCGTCGTTTTAGTGTCTTAAGCAGGCACCCAGCAACTGAAGGTATTAGATTAGCGATTAGGATTGGGGCTTTAGGAACGGGCACATGAAGCCTGGTTAAAATTATATTCTTGAAATATAAATAACCAGCAAATTTACCACGTCCAACATAAATCCAACCAAACCTATTATCAAAACCTACCATTCTACGAATTGGATCTGTTTATCTGATGTCACTGCGGTCTCGTGTCGTCGACAATAAAATGTGTAAACAAAGAGACCAAACCCTCATCTTTGTACGTTCTGATC
The DNA here is from genome assembly GCA_037158775.1 of Hetaerina titia. Lineage (NCBI taxonomy): Eukaryota > Metazoa > Arthropoda > Insecta > Odonata > Calopterygidae > Hetaerina > Hetaerina titia. Next base: position 68,484,974 of record CM073778.1, on the reverse strand, counting down.
GGACTTCAGAGAAAGGGATTTCCCTCAGCTCTCAAAAAATGGGTAGACTAAGGCGAGCGGGCGATAGGTCACGGGAGAGAGGGTGTTGGGGGTCATTGGTTACACACTGCTTCTTCAAAAGGGACTCGGAGAGGGGTGGGTTCTGTGGAGCGTGATGGTGTGGAGGAAGTTGTTCGGGGGAGGAGTGAGGGGCGCAGGTTATATTTAGGGGCGCAGAGGGGAATGGGTGGGCGGTGAGGGGCCTTGGTATCCTCCTTGCTCGTCTCCGGTCGCCCACTTCCTCAGGCGGCACCAACGCCGCCGTGAGGAGGTGGGACCGAGACAGGTGTACCGGTGAGCCTCGGGATAATACTAACGCGGGAAAGGCGAAAGGTAGGAAAGAAAAAAAAGTCGAGAGTTAATCACGACCATGAACATCTCTTCCATGGCCCAATTTACTCAATGCGGACGGTTTATTTTGGATTTTCTGTTGTCTACTTCGTTTGAAAGAAAACACCTTTCGGTTTCCCCCTGTTCCTGGGAACAAACTTCAACAAAGGTAGGGGTCACACACATCACCGTGATTAGTGAAGCGTTTTGGCTTATTTAAACAGCCTTACCTTTTCGGCACCAAGTTCTACGATTTATACTGATATTGATGACACCAACATTTTAAAGAGTAACACAGTCTACGTAAAATTTCAAGAAACTGTAATAGTAACTTTAACGGAGTCACCCGCTATGTGTGCATTATAATGCAACCATTTCAGAGAGTAAAAATCATTCGCCTTGACCGGGATTCGAACCCGGATCCCTCGATATCCGGCCGAGTGCTTTAACCAATTAAGCTACCGAGACGTCCTCTTACACTCGGAAATTTTGGGGGCTTTTGGTCAAGGCGAATGATTTTTACTCTCTGAAATGGTTGCATTATAATGCACACATAGCGGGTGACCCCGTTAAAGTTACTATTACAGTTTCTTGAAATTTGTCTAAGGTATGAACAGCATAAGTGTTTGAAATTGGCTTTATTAACATCGTGGACTGTGGCGCGTCGTGCACGACTACGAATGCCTGTGACATTGTATGTACGGTATTTCGTCATAACATCTTGTTCCTTTAAAAGCCCCCAAAATTTCAGAGTGTAAGAGGACGTCTTGGTAGCTAAATTGGTTAAAGCACTCGGCCGGATATCGAGGGATCCGGGTTCGAATCCCGGTCAAGGCGAATGATTTTTACTCTCTGAAATGGTTGCATTACAGTCTACGAAGTTTCATACCCGACATACCTATCATTTCAATGAATTCGTCGGATGATGACATTTAGAACATTCAACGCATATAAATGATATTCTGAGGCCTACCTACGACACCTAAGGATGTTTTCGTAAAACAGAACAAAACGAAAAGATCAAAGAAACCATGGGAAATTACACAACAGTATGTTGAAGGTCTCACACGTTCAACCAGAGAATTTCGCAGCGCAAAAATCCTACAAAAATCGTCAAATTGTCTTAGCAATTCAGTGCCAGCTTTACTGCCGAAATCACTTGGTCAGAAACCGAAGGACTCGGATTCAAATCGCAGTCGAGGCGAATCGTTCATACACTGTGCCATGTTTGCACATACAATTAAAAATGGTTTTCTCATTACTGAGTAAACCTAGGTGCGGATATAATTAATCACTTGACATTGTAAAAATTAGTTTTGCCTCGTTTTATTACATCTATAATGCGACCATGAGTATTGCTCAAATGAAGTATTTTGATAATTAAATCCAGGTTGATATTATATTTCATATGAATTCAATATTCTGGAATTGAATTCCAATTATTGTTTAAAAACATTCGCTGAGACGACTTTTCTTAAATATCAATCTGGTTGTTTATTGATTTCAACAATCATTTCTTTAATGACTACTTTCTACTGATTGTATTTGGATACATGCCGAGCTTCACAGATAGCATAATAGATGCACGAAGACTTTTTAACAAGCCGTGCCATGGATACAGCGATACGGGAAGGTGTGGGAGGAAATGAGGACGGTGGCGTCATTCCGCACCAATTCATTTTCTAGGAATTAATAATACATCGCTAACATGCGCTAGGGAATTGCAATTAGAATAGGATAGTCATTAAAATAGATAGACATTAAAAATCCCCTTAATAGCCTAATTATCTGTTAAATTTTTCTAGAGCACTTTCAATATTTCAGTAGCTTCGCCTGTGTTAATACCCAAAGCGATCCACAATCATTAAAATCAAGGGTTCTCGAACATAAACATGTCCCATGTCGATTTCTCCACATTATTTAAACAGGTCTTGATGAGCTTTTTCTGGTATACGAGATGTAACATAATAATAAAACTCATGAACGACTATTGGAATCGTATTAAATCTCGCTAACTCGCTAAACTCGCCAACTTACCGTTGTTCACATCAAATAGGGCCGCTGTGGAGACAAAGGGAAAGAGATAACAATAAATATCCCCAATGGGGCCATAATGCTTAAAATAAAATCAAGGATCTCTCCTACGACCGAGAAATTTCTTGACTGAATTTTGTTGTTCTCATCTTTATCAACGACTTATTTTTAGCGTTTTGTATCACGTACTTATTTATATTTACGAGACAAAGGCTCCCATAAACGACATCTTGAGGTAAAAAAAGCAGGCGATTAGAACACCAAAACAACATAGTAAAACGCGTGATCGCTTGCAAGCTTCAGCTGCAAATACCAATTAAAACAGCCACTGAAGAAATGTGAAGCGTCGTTGATATTTCGACATTAACAACTCAACATCTGCCACTCAAATTACCGTTGAGATTGAACAGCAGGTGGTTATTTTACACCAGAAGTGTAATATTACGTGAACGCCACCAAAGATTTAATTATTGAGAAAATGTTAGTAATCCAAACGAACAACATGACTGTTAAAATAAAGCAAAAGGGAACGTACTACGGCCGAATGAATGCAATGAATACAAATTACCCAAAGCCGTACTCTTGGGGGCACTAGTTGCCAAAAAGTTGCCATGACTGTTGCCAAAAAGCTATAGCCACAATGGCATATTCCAAGAAACTGCGGGAGATGCCGCGACAGTAACTTTAAACGGAGTCATCCGCTAATGCGTATTACAATGCAACAATTTCAGAGTGTAACAATCATTCACCTTCACTGGAATGACCGGCAAATGATTTTTATTCTCTGAAATTGTTGCATTGTAACACAATGGCATATTTACATTTAAATCTATACTTAATGCTTGCTGAGATGAGCTGTCAGCAGTGAATAACAGGTACGGAATGTTTAAACCAGCATATTACCACATAGATCTTCTAAAAAAATATACTATCCGCCTAGCCACAGCATTTCTCGGTTTTCGCACAAAAACTCAGGACTTGGACAGAGTCGGAAACATGTCATATGTTTGCATTCATTTTACTGCTACGTTCCGCGATCGATGGCTATGCTCGTTCAGAGAGCGCCAAATTAATATTGGACAGCCTGGGTTAGCAGAGCTCAAGGGTTACACTGTTTGCACGAAGATTTCAAACAAGACTAGAAACCTTTCGGCAAATATAAATCATTTAAGTATAAAGCTGATCCAGAGAGAATGATCCTAGGACCGAATTACGTTGGCAAGCCAGACCAATCTCTCAAGGAACTATGGGCATGAAATTCGTAAAAAAAAGGATGTACTTTTACTAGATTCACCATCACTCACAAATCGTACGACACTCTCCGGAGGCCTACAATCTAATCTCTTTTTACAACACCCGGATTTTCTTCACTTTATTTAAATGCATTACTGTAATGTAACCCCGCGAGATATTCTTTGCAAATAAATGCAACATTTTTTGTGAGGAATGAAAAGCTTATTACATCAACCAAGTAGACACATAGCAGGAACGACACACAAACCAGAGTTCAAATTATGAACCTCTGTGTCGTAAACGCACTGAGGATCACCCAAACGTCTCTCAATAACACGTTTGTGAAACCAATAAAATAAACAAATGCACTATATCCGCGCAACACATTCTGGTAGGGACTGGCTTCCGTCACACTTTTCCTCCACCATAAAAATTATAATCTACAATTATATTATGTGTGGTAGTACAACAATATTAGGTGTGCGCGAATAGAGTCTACTTCGAGAGTTAAAACTAACAAATAATTTCGGGTGACAAAATTTATGCGGGCGAATATTATAATGTCACACCTGCTCCCGAGAATATTAAATATTGTGGACCCAAAAATTCCAACATTTTCTTTACGCACCACCTAAGCTACTTGGCGAAATTAAACCATCCCTTATTGATACAATTTGGGGTAGGTTCTAACAAGTGAATACAAAATTACGCTTTTATCAACATTCTCTAGTACACTTGCAATGTATCATTATTCCGAAAATTATTCGCACAACTCTTGTGAAGTTTATTCCAAGAGATACCTTAGGTATCTTTTAGTAATTGTCAATATTACAATGAATCAAGAGATCCTTTCCCCTGGAGCGTATCTACCCCAAAAATCATCGACGCATTACACTCATAACTACCTTTGTTTTCCTTGTATAATAGTGTGTAATAATCCTTTTCCGTAAAGCTAGTTACAAGAGAAACAAAAGACATACAAAAATGTGGTGATCGATCTGAACAACATACTCGTATTTTACACCAGCATTCGTAGTAATCGTTCCAAGCTTATACGAATTTAAAAATGAAAAAGGTATTTTTCTCAATTAAATTACTACAATTTTTCTGATAAAAAACAACGCTCTCAACATACTTTAATTCCGAATACGTTCGCCAGGTAAAATTAATATTTCTTTCAGCGTAGATTAAAAAATATTCTCCTATTCCACTGAAAAACGATTGCGATGCTACATAGGGGTTTAGAGAACCGAAGACAAAAACAGCCACGAATTACAACGTATTTTTATAATTAACAAAAAATTACTTTTAATTATACCGATTTGAAAAGGAGATAAAAACGTGGGGCCAGCTAAAAACACCGAGAGTATCAACAAACGGTTAACGATCGCCAAAGAATGACAGAAAAGAGACTTCCATGAAGCCACGAGTCGTCGAGCAACCATTGCGTTGCAGAGCCAATTTTGGACGGGAATAGGGTCACAGCTGATTGAGGTTGCGAAACGCTCCTTCGAAACTATGCCGCGTGGCCAGTAGAACCTAACGCCGAACTAATAGCCCTGCAACCCATCAACATCCGATACACGAGGTATGAGGCATCGGAAGGGGCAGACGGTGCGTGAGACGAGTTCGCCGCACCCTTTCCCCTCACGCGGCCGAGAGAACAACTCCACCTTGGAGTGCACAAACCTCGGAAGTAATGGTGAAAATGATGAGTCACGGAGACTCTCGCTCCCGGGGAGTCATTGCGTCACCAAGAGGGCACGAGCGCTATATTAATAGAAGCGGGAGGGGAGCGCCGATGATCCGAATCATATTTTTAAATACTGGGGCGGTCACTTGCGTCCTTTTTTCGCCAACGAGGACACGTTTACGACAGCCATATATCCGACGAAACACATTCCCCCAACCAAACAATGACCCCTTTCATTCCAATAATATTTGAGCTGGGGAATCAGATGGCGTCAAGTTGCCGGCCCATTAGGGCGTGTTCGCAATCGTCATAAATTAGGAACGCTGAAACATTTTTTTTTCAAGAAGCCACTGAAACAATCCGTCCCCAATTAGGAGGGGGGGCGAAACCTATGGATAATTAGAACTTTGTGATCCTCGTGAAACAGAGTAAACTGCGGTAATTAATGAAAAACAGGATTTCTTATATTCCAATAATGGTAGCTAAAAAAAATTGGCACGAATTTTCAATAAACCCACTACAAAGGTTCAGCGGAAGCCAATCAACAAGACCCTGCGTCATTTTAATGAAACAAATGGGTATTGGCAGTATGTAGATGTAGAGGGTAGATTGCGATCTATGACAGAGAGAAGACGATACGGGTGGGTTCCCCTTTCGAGTAGTCAAGGTCGATTCGGAAGATAAGTTGGGGAGAATGCCAGGACCCTTCCTCAAGAATAGGGGGTGAATCATTCGAGCAACTCCGAAGGGGTGAAGGGGGCGGAAATGGAATTCGCACTTTGTTTTCGAGAAAGCACGGAATCCGCTGGGCTACGTTCAAGGATATAAATGCCATAAACCGGGGGTCGCAAACCTTATTAACACTGCGTGCGAAGATTGTCAAGGGATATAGTAAAAGTTACTCGGAACCATATTACTAAATTCGCAGCACAAGCATCAGCAAATAAGCACAAAATCAAATAATATTCGACGGTGCCAAATTCCCCAGTCCTCTACAGTACCTCGAAAAACATTCACTGGCGAGGATTCCTTGCATGGCAATAGGAGAAAAAAATTGCTTCAACGGATGAAGCCTTAGCGTGTTTAAAGTATGCTCATGCACATAAATTTAACCATAATTATATTGAAAAGGCTAGTATCCTAACAACTCCGCCTAGAGCCCACAAAAAGTTGTCCGGGTATTCTCGTAAATAAAATATTTACCGGCCAATTATAAGCATTGCATCCTTATGGCAAAAAGATATTTATAGACGTTATGTTCAAATAACTTTTTTAACTAATAAATACTTTTTTCTCAATAGTACTAGAAAATGTCTAGAATTATACAAAAATATGACCCCTAACGCCACATTCCGAATATCAAGACGCTCATTCCACACTTCTAGCGCCATAGAGCTCCATTTACCCATTACTTCGTCTAACGAAAGCTGAGTCTCACATTTGGTTTCTCTGCTTAAAGCGAGGTTCAATGTTACGGCATCTTTGTTGGGCTCCAGTTTGCCTGTCGATTAATTACATTCAGCAAGTGCTCTCCAATACCCATTGCCAGTGATTAAAGTCCTTCTTAACGTCTTTCTTGCTAATTGTTATGTTTACATCGCACAAGCAGAAAAGGATGAAATGGTCGCTTGAGTAGCTACTGATATATTATGATTACAGACTACGTTTTTATAGAGACATCAAATACCATAGTAAGGATAACTACTCGGAAATGAATGCCTGGGAGAGCCGAACCACACGAATTAACGGTGATTTCCCCAACGCAACACTGTTCCAATACAGAAAATAAACAAATGGGAGGACCATTTAAAACATCAGTCATATATATATATATATATATATATATATATATATATATATATATATATATATATTCAAACACGAAAATCCTGCCAAACAGCGAACAAATACTATTTTCACACATAGAAATTGATATATAAGAAAAGGGGATAGGAAAACACATAAACCTGTGTTTGTCTTTTATGTGTTTTCCTATCCCCTTTCCTTATATATCTATTTCTATGCGTGAAAATAGTATTATATATATACACACACTGAGATAATAAATATTACACACACAGAAACATAAAAGAAGGGCACTTACAGCAGATATTTACGTTTCGACGGCACGGCCGTCGTCATCAGAATGGTCTGGTTATATATATATATATATATATATATATATATATATATATATATATATATATATATATATATATATATATATATATATATATATATATATATATAATACACACATATATATATAGATTATACATATATATATATATAATTCTATATGTATATATATTGAAACTATTGTGTGGCCAAATTAAAAAAATAACAATACACCTAATTGGAGGGAGAGAACCTACTCCCTTTATCAATAAGAACTAGTGAATCAATGAAATCAGCGAGTGATATGACACATTGCCTTCAATTATAATCCGACATGCTCATTGTTTCAACGCTTTATCTAAATTCCCGGACCAACGCCCACTTTCATCGTCTTTTCCGGCTTGTTTCGTTCGTTACAACTCTGTCCGCGGACGAAAACGTTTTGGCTCTTTACCCAACTAATTCAGAGAAAAGTATCAAAACATTTTGATGGAGACATCTACCACTTGAGCAAGAAAGGTCACGATATTTTTGGTTTTGTTTTCTTCCTCCTAAACAATGTGGGGTGGAAGAGAAAACTATTTACGCAACAGTTGCGTGAGTTATGCTAGTCATTTCAAGTTCATCATGAAAGATGGAAAATTTATGTGAAATTTTTTTCCCCCAAAGCCTTACTTAATGTATTATTTGCAAAACCGTGTTTCCGACATTTTTTCCGATACTAATGACCAAATATTAACAGCTTTCCACTCTAAATCATTATCCAGTGGTAAGCAGTAACCATTTGGTTATTATTATTATCGAATTCGACATTTCACGCTCGAAACCACGCAATCCGTTGTTTCTCCGATTCTTTAATGCCCCAATAAATTCATATCCGTACGACATTTAAGGCATCACCAGACAAACAACTTTCCTATACTGTGCACTGTACAAATCAAAAAAGTATTAAAAACCCGATCCGGAAAAACGTTAGCGATTACAAAAAACTCGACTGAATAGCATTTGAAACAGCGAAAATATCCAAGCAACGGAAGAGGGACATTTTGACTCCGGAGTGTGCTTTTCTTCTCGTAACGTGTGCATAAGGGGACGGAAGGAGGATTATTGGAGGAAGAGAGTGGAAGAAGAGAGGAAGAGCAGCGAGAGAGTGCGAAATGCGGCCGAGGAGATCAAACTGACCACTCTCAAGCCACTCCTCCTTGCGCGCCGCCTTCTTCCCCTCAAAAAGAATTCTCCCTCTCTCTCACTACGAAAGGGAGCAGAGCCACTTCTCCATTCCTTCGCAGTGCACGTGACGCATATTTTGGGGCTCCACGGTGATCTCGCTCTCTCTCTCCCGCGCGCAGACACACACAAACTCCAACGGGAGAGAGAGGTCCAAGGATAAGAGAGTGCGAAGTCGAGCCGAGTGCTCAGCGGAGTGGGAAGGACGAACGACGCACAGATCGGCAGAAAGGCCTGCCACCACTGCCGCTGCTGGTGGGGCTTCTTCAAGTTCAACGGCCAGCGGAGAGGAGGGTGGGGTGGCGAAAGGCCGGGGGTGGGGAAGAGAAGGAAAGGGTAGTTCGGGAAGGGGGGGATAGGTGACGCTGACGAGGTGGAGATTCGAATGCGGACTACGACGTCGATTCCTTCCCATCCACACACACACACACACATCCCCCACTCCCTCCTACTTCCCTTCCCCCCTTCCCGCGCCGCATGGACACCCTTCTCCGCCCAGCTAGAGGACGCTACGAAATGGCCGCCAGGCAAGCCACGAGGGAGTGCTTGGGCAAAACCAGGCCACGGTGCAAGGTCGCAAGGGCTATTCCACGCGATTGTTGTCGGCTCTGATGGAAGTGGTGGCATCTGGTGTGGCGGCGAGTCCCCGAACGCATCACGTGCCCTCGGGAGGAAAGTGCTCGACACAAGCCCACCACTTCCAAGGAATCGGTGCCCCTAGTTACGCAGTTTGATTTCGGCGAGATTGATCGGAATGACAGGCAATGTGGTGCCAATGTAAATGGAAACATTTAACGTGGAAGTGGTTACTACCGCCTACGAGAGAGCAAGCACTCAAGAATGCTAGCAAATTATTCATTTCCAAATGAGCTACCGTAAACAACTGATCAGCCAATAGAATCTATATTCTGATCCCCACGTGTAAAATCCTTATGCTTAACGTCTGGAAAAATGAGTGCTTTAAACACTAAAGAATCCATAATGAAAACTTTGTTGCAATTTTCCACAGTTAAAACTTTATTGCCGACCATGGTTTCGATACACTGTATCATCTTCAGGTGATACAGTGTATCGAAGATGATACAGTGTATCGAAACCATGGTCGGCAATAAAGTTTTAACTGTGGAAAATTGCAACAAAGTTTTCATTATGTCTCGATTCCACAATATCACGCCTGATTCTTCACTTTTCGTACTAAAGAATCCGTTGAACGATACTTTCGACACCTTATTTGATAAAATAGGCGATCTACAGGCATGTAAAGTAATTCCCATTAAACAAAAACTGTGGGGCTAAGAAAAGGATTTTTGCGAATTTATTTTGCGCAATAATATTACTGATGACTCCATTTACACATGTAGCAATTAAATAGAATCACACATACAAGAAGATTTCAAAGACATTCGCTAACTACGGGACCGTCTCCAGGTCCAGAAACATCGTTAGTACGACGATTTTATTTCGGATTATCTTTCATACAAATTACGTAAAAAACGTATGTTAACAGCTTTTATATCATCTATAATGTGTATGTATATATAAAAACACAGTAATCAACCCGAAGGTCGGTTTAGTAGGTGATGGTAGAGCTCACCCATGTACCAAGCCCGACGGCGTGTGAATATTCACACATCAGGGTAGGGGGGCCAGTTCCTTTCCCTGTGCCGGTTATGGTTTCCCAGGAAGACATGGTACCCGAAAAATCAACTAGCTTGGGTGGAGCTGCAAGTGCCCAGAGTGCCTTGCCCAGGAATCGAACCCGGGACCCTCCGGTCAGTAGTCCAACGCTCTACCCCCTAGACCACCGCGACCCGCATATATGTATATGTATATATATATATATATATATATATATATATAATATATATATATATATATATATATATTATTATTTGGTAGTCTAAGATTTCAATAAGTAGGTTTTGGATGGATAGATACAGAACATATCTTAGCTTCCCCTAACTAGACTCAACATGACACCTCGTACTACTGTTCTTCTAAACTAAAAACATTCAAACTTCCTTTATCCAGTCCAACAGTCTTTCTTTCCTCCCTTTACCTCGCTTGCCTCAAGTCCTCCCTCCATCAGTTTTCAGCATTCCATCACCAAACAAAATGCTCTGCATCAATCTTCCCTACTTTTTAGGGGTTTCTTCCAGTAACCACCCTCTGCCATCCCCACTATGTCTAGCACTTCTTCCATTGTTTTTCATTTTAAAATCCTTTTCGATCCTTCACACCTACATCTCAGAAACCTCCTCCTATATTCGCCGATCATTTTACTTTAATTACGTTTCCGAGAAGTATCAATGCCAAGCCAAGGCTTTCCCTGGTCTTTTTTTAACAATCTCACTCAAAGTCTGCCATAATCCCTCCTTTTTTAAAAGTTCTTCGACTTCCGCAAATCATATTCTTAGATCCCAACTAACTTTGACGATATCCATCTAAAACACTTCAAAATATGATAGCTTTTGCCCTCCTAATTTACCGTAAAAATACGCTTTCCTATTTCTCCAAAACCTAATAATATTTATCTTGTTTACAATTATGCTAATCCCATACTTATGACATTGACTTTCCAATGAACTCGGCAATGACTGAAATCATATGGCTAAAACTTGTTCATCATCAAATCTGATTTTATGAATTCCCCACTGTCTTTCTTTCTTATCTACAGTTCTCCCATGTTTTTTTGCCATTTCTCGCCTTAGCAGTCTGGGACGCCTACAGGTTGTGGATACTCCACCTAACTCTCCAATTTACTCATATATTCTCTAATACTATAATTTTTATACCAAATATACTCTATCCAAAGCCTCATCAAAATCTATGAAACAAATACATCCAGACAGAAATATATGTCCCTTTGTATTAGTGACCTCTACTGCTTTGGTATCACGCCTGCCTTTCCTCTCACTGAACCCGAACATCATCCCTATAATTATCATTTGCTCTCTTCTCCATCCTATTATTGATGACCCTAATCATTTTGCTGCGTACGAAATCAAACATTGTTTTTTTAGTTTTTACATTCGGCTGCCTTTCTCTCTTATGAGATGGGAACAAGCAGCCACCCGACGACATCTTCTGGCCATATTCCTCCATCCAAAATGCTAAAAATTAGCCCATAAAAACTCTTCCCTCCACGTTTTCCGTAACATTTAATTAGTTCCACGGGAATGTTACCTTTCCATACGGCTTTATTTGATTTCAATTCCCTTAATGACCTTTCTATATCGAAGTACACGTGGGGCTAAGCTCTCCCCATTTACATCATGTTGTATTTATACGTTTACACTTGCTGGCCTAGATATCTTTACCATGCAGATTCTACATGTATTCTTTCCATCTGTCTTGAATTTTCCCATCTTACTTAAGGTGTTTTCACCTTTCTGTACAGCGCACCCATTTCTCCCTTCCTTCGCTAACTCTCCATATCCTCGAACTGAGGCTTGCCTTTACAAAGAGAAAATATGACTTTCCTGATTTGGCAACGAAAATCTCCATAAAAGTATCACCTAATTTCCGAAATATATCAAATAAATGAAATAATGAGAAAGAATTCCCGTGCATTGCATACTTTCCTGTACTGAATACACAAATAGTTTATTTGACAGATGAAGATAAGGAACCATCCATTAGGCTGAACAAGTTTACAAAAAATTTTCACTTGCACCCATATTGTTTACATGCCGGGGATTTCATGTCACAACACGTACTCTAAAACTGGGGTCACTAATGCGGGAAGTGATTCTATTTGAGGGACGAGAGAGAAGTTTCTGACGATTCTCTTTATGAATCCAAAAAATTGAAACGCTCTCGAACACAGAGAATCTATTCGCTCACTAAAAGTGGGGTCGGATGTCAAGAGGACTCCATCCTTGATGGCATTAAGTTCTTGTTTAGCGTAAAGTTAAGAGTACAAATTGAACATTGTGTTACGAGGTACCACGCACGGCACCAATAAAAACTTCGTCCAAAATGCGCTGCAGATGGCTGCAGTCTTCCACGCTGCATATCTTTCTGGATATAATGAAATGATCATGGTAGAAATATTGGCTGTGGCATTATTACTATCTGAATGGTCATTCAAAAAAAGAGAGAAATGGACCCTTGTGGGACCCCAAATGACGCTGCTGCCATGGCAGACGTCAAAAATTTCACAATTTTCCTCCGTGTTCTATCGATTAGAAATAATTGATATACATTGCTTGACTTCTACACAAGGTACGAATTATTTACGATTCTGTAATATTTCACCTAAATTATGTCATTATAATCATTACCATATGCCTCAGGCTCCGAAAATTTTTATTGAAAAACGTTTCAAAACAAACATTCCCATTTTCAAATGGAGGATACATTTTCGGGGAACAGGGAGAATCAATTCTTCAAGTCCTTATCAAAACTGTGAGAATGAGCCAGCATTGGTCCGGCAGTAACTCCGACAAGGGGACTGAACAGGAGTTTTAAAAGGGCACGCAAATGCAGCTGAAAGCCGCTTGTTTATTTATAAGTGAGTGAGCAGTCAGCTTAAATATCCACCAGATACAACCTAGTACATCATCTGTCACATTTAGACGGCATCTCAGGCTAGTACGAAGTTACATTCCACTGTCCTGCTCCACATTAATCTTATATACATCCACAATACAAAAGACTTTCTATGACTAAGCATTTTCATCAGATAAAATATCGTTCAAAGAATTAAGAACACGTAGAAAGTTAAAACTAAAAACTCCTCCACTAAACACTTGTATCTACATTTGCGGATTTTAGACTGCAAGTGGCTGCGAGGATGCATTGTAGACCCGAGGGCGTAAGAGTACAGCAAGAAAGAAAAAATTGTCACACGATCCAGAAACAAGAACGAAAATCAGTTCAAGAATTTCTAGCTGTGTGAATAATGCATAAGTCTTATGTTTCATAACGTTTGTATCCCTAATTATGAACGGAAAAATGGCTTCCTTGACTATTGGCCTATAAGCATATTTACATTAACTTCTGGTTGCAGTCAGACGCACTTGGATAATGGGCAGCTCGAATCATACCCTCGGTGCCTCCTAATTTTTTCTAAAATTTCAGCCTTGCATGAATTTTCGTACATAGAGCGCTTCAATTCAACGTTAAGTCGAGAAGTGTGACACTCTCAGTTCATTCATGTAAATATCTAAAACGCGGATGCGGGCACGAATGCAATCATCTTTTACCATAGACTCAATGGCAGGAGAGAGAGGTTTTGAATCAAATTTCTTCAGGGGACATACAACAGTCGGACAGTGGTCAGGGCTGCACTTACGGCCTCCTTAGAAACATTCACCTGATTCGATTTATCTTGTATTGCGTACGTTTCTGGTGGCAGGTCTATTCCTGATTCCCGTTAAGCGTTCACTTGTCAAAAGGTTTCCCAGGCACTGAGACATGAAAATTAAATTACAAAACTATGCCCGAATCTTAAAAATCAACCACCCCGAGCCAATGAGTTAGCAGGCTCGCCAGAACATTTCGGGAACTGTTCCTTCAAGCTTTCAGTCAAATTACATTTCAGATCCTCTAAAATCATTCAAACACTAAACATTTGGAAGAGTAGACAGGTGCGTTGAAAAGTTTAAACTGCCAGCTATGTTTACCCTAAAAAATGAGTTGTAGCTTAGAATAACAAGATTATGAACGATGCAAAAACTAACGGACATTGAAAAAAAATAACGAAGAATAAATAAGGCTACTAACCATTCGCAAATTCCGATCCAATTTCTTTCTTACAAGTATATTTTTTCACAATGAATATAATGTGACATACAAATGGTAAGAAAATCAGCACAACTTGGTCGGACGTGTCGCTTTCCGCGATTACAAATACTTCCAACGTTAAACAGCAGACACTTGGAGAGGTTTGGGAAAGGGCTCCAGATTCACTACACTCGCTTCACATAATTTTGTTACGACAATTTTCCCAAATAATAATATTTTGCCATTTTCACCAATCATTACTAAAAAGTAGTAAACGCATATCAAACACAATAATCTTCCAGACAAAATGCAGAGGAACAGACTGACTACAATAAGAGATAAAATACAAACCGCACCATGGTGAAAAACGAAACAGAAACGGGATTCCTAACATAGCATTGAAAGGATTCGTGGTTAAAGTCAGTGAAGCAATTGTATTGTTTTATTCTTGGATAAGGATCCCGTTCCAACATAAACATCGAAGCTTCTGAAATTAATCTCAAAGTACATTTTTTTCGGCTAAAAGCAACAACACACTCAGATGATATTACTTCCTGTAATACACATATGAAGTGCATCTGTCTAATATCTCGAGTGAAATCCTAGCGGTAACTCGGTATTCTTTCTTTTCTAAGGAGGAAACCACCCTTTCTCCGGATGCCTGGAGGAGTCTTTCGTAGTTTAGGCCGGACGGGCACTAGACCACAGCAACATATTGCAGCACACGAGTGGCATCCCAATACTCTCCTCTTGCAGTTCGGCATACATGAATCAATTGGAAGGTCCCCTTGCCGATCAATTCCAAATTTTCACTCCCAGCGACGCGAAATAATCGGTCGCACTAAAAAAATTGGGTTTCGACCACACAATACAATTCAACCACATGCTTGTGCATACCGTACCTTGCATTCTTTTCAAACGCATTTCATCGATCAATTTGGGGCAATCCCCAGTCGAGGGCGTCAGGATTGGATGGGGATCGACGCAAGTGTCATTACAGAGCTCTATTTTGAGAACAGGGCCTTGAAAGCAATAATGGGAAATCTCCAGCTTTATTTTACGCTGGCAACTACTAACACATTGCATATGTAACAGATGTAGGGGAAATATAGTATTTTCTCTGTTCTCTCCAGTCGTAATTATTTATAAACATTAATAACCATTCTGAAAGAAAAGCAGCAAGTCGAGTAGTTTCTGGGAAATTCCGCCTACTCGTTAGCTAAAATACACCGTAGCATAAATAAATGAAGAGGCCAAAACTTGATTGAATGACAGGAAAAAAAATACACTTTCAAATTAACAATTTAACAAATTAACAATTTTTTCTCAACTAAATTTGTGGTTAATTGACTTTTTTTTGCAAAAGAAGACATAATTTAAGAAAAAACGACTCGTCAGTTTTATGTACCAACCTCTTCCACCAGTTCTACCGACAACTGCAAAAATAATATCTACGCGACAACTCATCGGCTTTTCTTAGTGAGAAATAATATTCGAAGGGAAAAATAAAGACAGCTCAGATCATACATATGGATAATTAAATTACCCGTATCCACAATTACAGAAAACCGGGAAAACCAGAGCGTAAGGAGACGGCAACAACAGCTTTCGAAAGACAGCTTATCCTTGAGTGTAGGGGACCCGCAAACATATCACCTTCCCGCGTGAATCCCACACTAGACGTAGGTACCGTGAAACGGTAAGGCGAATTTAAAAGGCGGTGGTTTACAGCTCCTCTTTACGAAGGTTCCCAGTTCGAATCCCGAGAAACGGAAATTTAGCATAGGAGCCTTTCCCGACGTCCTAAGTAACTGCTGTCAAAAAATTTGTGGAAAATATCTAACGTAAACGCAACTCCATGACGGGATTTTTTTTCATGCAAGAAGGCGTAGTGGCCTAAAGTCATTACCGTACCCTCATAGCATTTCCAATTAAGCGTTCGGAACAGTGTTATTTTTCCTAACGGTACATAAGATTGAATCACAAATGGATGTCATTTGCTGATTAGAGACCCTGAATGGGGATTAAAATTTCTGAAACTTTATTAAGGCTAATATTTTTTATTATTTTCTAGGTATGAATGAATATTGACCGCATAGATAAAAGCTATGCAAAACGTTCCTAGGAACATTTGTCTCGCTTTCGAGAGCAACCCTCGTTAATAAAAACTCTTAGCAAATCATAAGTGACAAATTTTTATTTTAAGGGAAGGATATCATAAATGTCTGTTAACTACAATCATTTTTTTGCAGCCCCAGTCAAAATTCCAACAAATAGTCAAAATATTTGTTCAAAATCACATGGACAATACCTAGTTTTGCTGTCGACGACTGCAAACGACCTAACTTTTACCTGGCGTTTCATAGTTCTCGAACTTGCTAACGAGATGCATTGAAACCTTAGGTCGCAAAAAGCAATTCCAGTGACTAACGTAGGGAGAAGACGTTCGTGAAAAAAGACTGATAAACGCACCACTTCAAAAGACCATCGTAATACTAAGAAAAATTAATCATTTCTGTACTAAAAATCCTCCAGAAAAAACCTACGAAACAGAAGGGAGTAAGAAATCACCTAGGGTGTTTTATTAAAATCACGACTTCCGTATCATTCGTTCCATACGTATTGGTACATTTAACACCAACTCGGCGTTGAAATCACGCAGATGTCCACCAACATAGCACGAAGTTAAATTATTTTCTGGAATTCATACTTGAAATTAGAATTAATACCTGCGTACGAATCGTCTGGTTAGCCTTTACATTTCATCAGCATTCCAAGCGGACTGAGTCTCAACTCCAGTTTCTAAGAGTGAAATAGACGATACCCAAGTCGGACAACTAGCTGATTGCATTTTCCATGGCAAAATGGATTGCTCATTTGCATTCACATAGGGCGAAGAGTAGATTATTGGACTTGCAGATTATTCCATCGAAATTGCGAAACAATGCGAGCAGAGGGATACCGCACATCGCATGAGAAGTTACTAAGGAGACTACGGCTCCTCATGCTTTTCGCTAGAGACAAATTATTTGTACGAGCTTCTCCCCGATCTTACCTTTCCCTCTACTGCTACGGAGCATTCTATCTAAAATTCCTCTGGTCCACAAACGGAAAAAAAACATTCTATACCCAAGAGCAAGCCCGTGCATCAGCAACCTAGGCAGGGACTTCATCTCATCCATGGAGATGGAATCCTTAAGAAGGGATTTCCCCGGAAATTCAAGTAACTCATTCCTGATTCGCCCCCCATTTGGGCCAATTCCATTCACTGTGAACACTCTCGATCACGAACGACATGGCTGTACATGGAAGAGAGAGCCAGCCCATGGGCAGACGAGGGCGGAAGAGTGGATGCCTGGAATCGAACCCAAGGGGGGGAGGGGAGGAAAAGGTGGGAATTAGTTGCGGAGGGGAAGGGGAGGAAAGTTGAGGGGTGGAGCGGGGGGGGGAGGAGGAGGCAGCGGCGAGGGATCGATTTGGTTGGACTGCCCCCCTTTCCCCTCCCACAACCACTCCACACCAGAGGGCTCCTCGCACCCACCCCCCGGACAACCCTCCCACGCCACCGACTCCCCCCGACCCCTCCCATCGAGGCCCCCGAATCCTGCCCCGCCAGCCCCCATCCCGAACACCCACCCCTGCCAGCAAACAATCCACCGAGGCTGCTGCCGCCTCCGCCGGAGGAGTAAGTGTCCCTCTCTCGCTCCACGCACCCGCTACCATCCGCCCGAACCCACGCAGATGAAAAGGCAAAGACTTGCGACGCGAAGGTCTTGAAAATGTACCGGGAAGACCACGAAATTCAGGAAGACGTCGGAATTACCATGCTAAGAGACGTTGGAAGCAGAGTGAGGAAGTTGCAGTTCAGTGTCCTGAAAACTGCGAACATGGATACGTATGTATGGGAGGCGTTGAGTATAACGTACAGCGACAACTAAGAAAATTAGGCACAAGAGGCCCAGCGCAGGAAGAGTCATCACGTGACAGCACCACATGATGGCCGAAATAGGCTTCGATCCCGATAGTCTTCATGATTAGCTAACCTAAGTGTCAGTCGTTTTTCGATTTCGTTTCGACCTAAGGTTTTACGATTTCGTTTTCATTTAAAGCAGGTGAAAATAGGGCCATCCGGTCCATCATGACATTAAACTCATGCATTCTTCCTTATAAAAAACCATGCGGAAGACAGACTTCAACCGACGACCTTTTAGACTAACAGGTTACCTTTGGGATAACCTGACCTGCACTGAGTAAATACAGGAAAATTTTGGGACTACATATTTGTTCTCAGTCCTTGGCTTCCGACACGGAACAGGCGATATAAATATAAAATTATTGCAAAAGAGCCTAATACCATATTGCCATAGAAGATTGGTAGCGCATGAGGAATATCAACTGAGAAAGGATGAAATCTCGAGCTGCCGAGCGAGCTGAATTAAAACTGCTTTTATAGCGATTGAATGTTTCATCTGCCCTTCAATACAGAGTTGAAGTCACGCATAAAAAGCCAATACCATGCTCACGAAACCATAACAAAATAATTAAGAGTAAAAAAATAATTTTTGAAAGATAACCGCGAAGTAAATATTTTTAGTATGAGAATGACGTGAATATTCTAACATAATTTCCGTGGCGAAAACACCCACGAATGTGAAACTTCTGAAATGAAAAGATTAAGGAAAGAACTAGAAACTCACTTGCATAGAGTTAATATTATAAGTGACTGGTGAATACGGCAGATCTAAGCTCTGAGTATGTATTAAGAGAACAACATACAAATGTTTGATACTTCGGCGCAGTATTGGTTACAAATTCGGAAAAGATATCCTCATGCAGTACTGAGCTAGTTTATATTGATACATTAAAATCAGTACAGATAGACGAACCACCAGAAACATCTAGAGAGCAAAAAAGAATAAAAAAAACAATACCTGATGCATGTACACACAAAAACATACTCAGATATACGAGCAGGATTTGGCCAATACATGTATGTTTTGCTCGCAGGCAAAAGAACAAAGCAAATGTTTAATAATTTGTTTTGTTTCATTAATTAACGAAGAGAAAAAAACCAGGCTTCATCAATTATCGTGTGGAACCAACCAATAGAATTCCTATTGTAGATATATCTTGGGAGTCCCCTTTCAATCCATGTTATGTACAAACATACCAGTATTAGTGACACTTATCATCTGCGACCAACCATGGAGACAATGCCGCCGAAACCTACGTTAAAATATTTCTTTCTTTCATTTGTATCTACACGCATGATTTAATAGCATCTCCAATATTCACTGTGCGATTAACGGCGTTATAATTGGTATTCTACCGGTTAAGATAGGTTTTGGACGGCAGAGCCTATATCGGGGTACAACGATGCACTCCCCTGTGTCTCCCAACAAAACAACCTGACATCCGACTCTACAATAGGCACCTTTTCATCTCCGTATGATTCCTTCCTCCCTTCACTCCGTCCAACATGCCTATCCTATTTCTTACCCTTCCTCGCAAGCTTAACACTAGATTGTCCATCAGTCTTTAACAACCCATTTTCAATTAAAATGCTCTGAATCCACGTTTCCTCTCTTCTTTGGATTTTTCCCAACAATTCTGTCCCCTTCCTCACCGTACCTATCACTTTCTCATTTGTTTTCCTTTCTGTCCACGTCACCCTTTCCATCCTTCTCCACAACCACATTTCGAAAGTCTCCAATCCATACCTATCATCTTCACTCAACGAGCATGTTTCCGCGCTGTGCATAACCACGCTCCACATCAAAGTTCTAAAGAGCCTGTTCGCAGCATCCTTAATCAACGTCGGTCCCATTTCCCTCCTCCTGCTGCAGTTACACGTATGGGTAGAAATTATCTGGTGGCATTTGGGTAATAAAATATATGAAGTAATACGAATGGAATGAATTCCGCCATTTCATGCAGAAGAGAATTCTGTCAATTTATTTCAATTTTTCAGTGTTTTTATGGATACGAATGTCCCACATGACCGCAGTTTTTCTGACCAACGTTGATTGCAATGCTTCGCCGGACAAAAACTCTTAATTCAGGTATGAATGCCTTATACATCGTATACGGGTCAAGGGGAGTGGTCCTCAAAATATAGACTTATCACGAGATACTGTGAAGTATGGCCAACTGTTACCATTACGGGGAGTTTAAGTTATGAATGCGGACGATGGATTCAGGAGGCCTTATTTACGTGGAAAACATGGGGACTGTACGACAGAGGATGACTACGATACCACGTATGCTGAGGTACAAGGCGTTCTAAGACGCCAGTGTCCGGGAGGATCCACCTATTGAATTCTGTACGTGACCTTGTAGAAGATGCCCAAAAAATAGGGGCTACAAGTACGCGGGTCACTTCCACCTACCTTCAGATATTTGGAATGCCGAACGCCACTGATAATCGGTGCGATACTTGGGATACCAATGCGCAAGCATACTTGGGCTAGCCATCAGGTACCATGGGCTAGGGCATTAGATTCAAGGGAGGATTAGCAACATAGAGTTTTGGCTTACCAGGTGAGTAATACCACTCACAAAAAGTGGCCAGCTTGGAAAACTCGTAAAAAAATGATTTTTCAAGCAAATTGAATTTCTGAATGTCCCTCAAAAATGAGCGGCGTAACTACACGGAAAATAGAGATAATGCTCCTCAATAGCACGAATATAAAATCCAAGAATTTTGTTTTCGCAAATTTTATAACAACACTTGCCTAAGAATTCAGCCCCAGCTATTAAAAAAAAGCAAAATGAACTTGGGAATATTTCCTCGATAATCTCAAAATACGACGAGAACTGTGTGCCCAGGTAAGCAAGTAACATTCACGCTCTTGCATAGACAATTTTCGCACTCGCAATCCGGAATACTCGTAACAAATATTCCTTGCCAATAGCATAGCCACGTACAAATTGCCGAAATGAAATGAATAATAATGGTAAGGGAGAGAATCAAGTGGACATTTTCTACGGAACAACTCGGATAGTCAGGCCAACCTCTTCAAGTTAATCCACTTCAATGGTCAACTGTCGAATAACCTAGTTTTGATGGGCGGATAAAATAATACTTTGTAATTCCACAGATTTATTTCACAAACACACGACCCGGGTTTCGATGTACAACGTCATCTTCAGGTGCAGACATACAGGCGACCAACATATACGAGGGTCATCCGGAAAGTAGTACCCGTTCGTGCCGCATGAAGTGCTGACGACGCGAGTAGCCGCTGGACGAGGTCAGATAGCTTCAGTGGCTTGTCTGCCTTCTCTGAGCCAAGTTGCGTGACGCTAGCATTGCCTGTGTTGTTTCTGTGATTGTTTACAATGTTTAAAAAAATTGAGAACGCCGCCAGTTGTGAAGTGAGGGCAGTGATTAAATTCCTCAATGCAAGAAACGTTCGCCCATGTGATATTCATCGCCAATTAAAGGAGGTGTATGGAGACAATGTAATGGACGAGTCGTCTGTTCGGCGGTGGTGTCGCAACTTCAACATGGGGAGGGGGAACACACACGACGATGAGCGTTCTGGGAGACCGTCTGTCATTACAGACCAACTGGTGAGCTCAGTTGACGAATTCGTGAGGAACGATCGGCGCGTCACAATTGATGACATCTGTGAGCATTTTCCCAATGTTTCTCGAACAATTGTTCATGAAATTGTTAAACACCATCTGCATTATGCAAAAATTTGTGCAAGATGGGTCCCTCGCATGCTTACAGATGAGCACAAAACCAAGCGTATGGCTGCAGCACTGACGTTTTTGGGACGTTATTCTGATGAAGGAGACTCTTTCTTGACTCGCATAATTACTGGTGACGAAACATGGGTTTGTTATGCATCACCTGAGAGTAAACGACAGTCAATGGAGTGGCATCATGCTCATTCACCAAACAAACCAAAAAAATTCAAGACAGTTCTGTCCACCAGGAAACTCATGGCAACCATTTTCTGGGATCGACGAGGTGTATTGCTTATTGATTTTATGGCCCGTGGAGACACTATTAATGCCAATGCGTATTGTGAAACATTAAAGAAATTACGGCGGGCAATACAAAATCGGCGGCGAGGTCTATTGTCTACTGGTGTCATTCTCGTTCATGACAATGCCAGGCCTCATGCAGCTGGGATAACACAAAAACTTTTGCAGCAATTCAAATGGGAAACTTTCGACCATCCACCGTATAGCCCGGACTTGGCCCCTTCAGATTTTCATCTCTTTACAAAGCTTAAGGACTTTTTGGCAGGAAAAAGATTTGACAGCGATGAAGAACTTAAAGAAGGAGTGACCCTGTATCTCAATGAGCTGGCGGCGAAGGACTATGCAGCAGGAATACAGAAACTTGTCACACGTAATGACAAATGCCTTAATTTGCTTGGAGATTATGTTGAGAAGTAGTTGAAAGTATCCTCTTTCAAATAAAATTTTTTATGTTTGTTAATATTTACTTTTGTGTCTTTATTTCACGAACGGGTACTACTTTCCGGATGACCCTCGTATATACCCTTAGACCGGGGGGAGGGGGGAGGAAGGAGGTCTAAGGGTATATATATGTTGTTCGCCTGTATGTCTGCACCTGAAGATGACGTTGTACGTCGAAACCCGGGTCGTGTGTTTGTGAAATAAATCTGTGGAATTACAAAGTATTATTTTATCCGCTTAAGAATGAACCGATTCCATAAAATAACGCCTGAAACCATCGATTATAGTTTTGATGAATTTACCGCTGGAGTTTATGAAAAGGTCGTCGAAGACGTAGAAATATTTATGGTCTTATCCCTTCCAAAAACGAGTTGCGAAAGCGCCAAAATTAAATATCTCACGGTGAGAGGGATCATACGTGATTTTCTCAATCCAACTATGCAATAAATTTTTCCGCATGCGAAAATGAAAAGCTTGACGCCCAAAAAAGCCCAAGCTTATCCTCATCTCTTGATGGGTTAGAGAAAGCCTGAACACAAGAAATGGTATTTGAATTTTCAGGCGCCAAAAAACCTTCATCGCAGGTCTATAATTACTTTCGTTCAAACGATACTTTTGATACAAAATATGTTCGTAAAATAATTCCTACTTTGCCGTAAATTTTATGATGGTATTCCAAAAATGAAATCGAACCTCCTTGAATTAAAACAATAATGGACGTCCTTTTCCAACCTCGGAACTCACTAAGAGAAGAGTGCGTGGTATTTCGAAATTCAGGAAAAGATTTCTCGAACTAAGTGGTAAGTTTAACATTTCCGATAAGCAATTCACAAGGTTCTTCATAACAACACGGCACAAATAATTTTTCCGACGTTAATGAAACAGTGATTTACAAAATTGGGACTTCTTTTCCAAACAATAAGTACTCGTAGTCATCGACAGCATCAGTTCAAAGAAGGCAAAAACACAAAACGATACGAGACATGGGGGCGGTCTTCTAAGTAATTATATCATTAAAAAAAATATTCAGGAAGGAAACGGGAACTCGCCCTAATTATTTATCCCATGATAATACTGACGGATACAAATATAAAATCCAGGCTCCGACTGGACTCGGCCCACTGTGCCGGGTCTCTTACTCAGTAATGGGATAGAAAAGGCCTCCGCGGTCGTCATCACACGAAATCCTTGCAAAACCGTACTGAATTCTGTGGAAAAGACGACTCCGTAGAGATCTAAAACAGGTAGAAAAAGGGTATAGTATGTCATGACGATGATAAGAATAGGGATCCAAAAAAATCAGGAAAAAATAAAAAAAAGAATTACAGGCATGATGGTTTTGTGTGAGGTGAGATGGAGAGACAAGATTGGAGCGATTGTCACAGAGTAATTAATTTAGGAGGTGAGGAAAGTCGACGTGGAATGGTCCCAGGACAAAAGAGAAATCTGAAAAGGGGGACATTAAATAAAGAGCAGTTGACTGATAGAATTCTATTGGTAAAAATAAATGCAGATTCAGACAATCTAGCAGCTATCCAGGTGTACAAACCGACAATAATCACCTGAGGGAAATAGCAGCAGTATTATGTATGTGTTATCAGATAAAAATTTCACATGCAGCGAACGTATTTAGTTCTAATTAACATCAAGAGAAGGCTATAAAATAGTACACGCAACTTGGTGAAAAACAGTTCGGGTTTGGAAGGAACAAAGCACACGTAATGACATAACAAATGAGAATGTTAATAGAAAGGAATATCGCATATAATCAGAATGTCTTCGTATTTTAGTGACTTTTGAGGTGTTCGACTAAATACTTGTAGTGTAGGAAAATGTAATGGAGTAATTGCGAAACAGGAATAGACTAGAGGGGTAGGCGACTTCGAAATTAGCGAGGAAACAAGAGGAAAGAGTAAAGAGGGAGAATCAGGATGGGCAGTTCAGGCAGAAGAGTGGGACAGGATTGCCTGTTACTGCTGGTAATTTTCTAAAAAGATGTCGAGAATATGTTAAGGGTGGCGTTAGAAGGACCAAAGCTGAGATAACATACGTGAGACGAGATGGAAGAGAGTGAATAAACTAGAACAAATCGAACAGTTCATGTAGTCATGGCAGTATTTAAGAGAAATGGGGGCTTAATACACGGGGTGAGGCGTAAGGGATCAGTAAAGGAAGATCGGAGTTATCGGAAATACGTATTTATAATAAGAAGAGAAATGAAACCAGTCAAACCATCTTCTGATACGAAAACAAAATATTAAAAACTTTAAAATGCTACGTAGTGGTGTATAATTTGAAACTGGTATTTGAGGTAAGAGTAGAGTGTAGATTGGAGGCTTTTGAGATACTATGTACGCGGCGGAGAATGGAGAACATGAAATGGACAGAGATGAAACAAACGCTGAAATTTTAAATACGGTAGGCGAAGACAAAGTTGCTTAGGGAAATTCGAAAAAAATGCATAAAAAATGGGCAACGGGCAATGGGAGTGGCATGTTGACGGCCGTGATAGAAGCGAGAATGATTGGTAAGCAGGGTACAGGAAGGAGTAAAATAAGCTCTTTAGACAGCTTGAAGGCTGTCAGAAGTTGCAGGGCAAACAATATAAATTTCTCTTGATACATCTTTAGGGATCGTTCAAAACCACCTCATTGGCTAGAATTCCTCGAATGAATGAATTGATAAAGAACAGTTCTACTTCTGACACCAAGGAAATTATTTGGACCGTACAGCACATAAGTTAATAAGATCGCTTGGATGAAATACAATAAAAGAATATAAACAGGATAATCCAAATAGTTCCTTCAACCCTGTATTAGCCTTTTCTTGTACGACAAGGATATACGTATTCTTGTGTGTACACCACCTTCCTTATGTCCTCGCGGTGGCTCACGATGTATATTTACATAAGACGTTAGAAGGTCAAGGTCATGGAGCTTGCACAGATGATGTTTTAGCACAAATACACGTCAAGTCAGAATAAGTCCTCTTTGCTAAATATTACCTTATCAACACAAGAATAAATGGCCGAGATTCTTGAAGGTGGTAACAGAGCAAAGGACTTATGGACACGGAATGGTGACCTACAATTTATCTCGTTACGGAAATTAATGTCATGGAAAATAATAAACTTAATATAAATGTTCCCTACTTATAAGTTTACATCTTTGCCTGCTAAATATCAAGAGGGCTTGTGGCATGTGGTGATAGGTCTCCAACCATTAGATTAATTGGATATTATTACCGCGGAGTATCTTTACTTATTCTTGGTTGATAAATGAGAAAATAATATTCACTTTACCTTGGAAATGCGGAAATATCAAGCTGAAAACGGAAACAAACCCTTTTTTTACGAAACAATCACGCGCCCAAAACAATCAAATTAAGCACTCATGTAAACAAAGAATATAAGTACTCTGTAAAGGGTGCATTCCTATTTGACTACATGAACTGCCTTCGACGTTCTCTCCAGTATAGCCAAAATTATGTAAAAAAGGGATTATTTTGGCATGCCAAAAACGATCACTCATTTTCTTAACCACAATTACAAATTCCATCACCTTAATTCGGAAATACTTTTTTGAATTCTGTAATTTACTTTTTTTATGGTAATGTAACCAAGGGTTTCTGCAGGTAAAATGCCATCATGCGGGCAATACTACTGAATTTTCTGATACTGAGCCGGTCCGCAATTTTGGGTGCCGGTACATAGAACAGACCGTATCGCTCGGCTGACAGCTCACCCCGATGTAAATTTTCGGGGACCCTCTTGATCCTTGTGGCACTAACCAAGGGATCATCTTACTGTTAAATCAGTTAAAATTGTACTGAACACTCCTGATGATTTCAGAGGCCTTAAGATCATGGATAACTGGAAAGTTAACAGCGAGTCGGAGTTTTTCTTCAGCCCTCTTCTTCCTGATTTCCTGCCCTACTTACTGGTTCTCCCTGACTGGATGATCAATTTCCTCCCCTCCTCGTCAAAATAGAAATGAAAAATCTAGTGGTATTCCAAACTCGCACGACCGAAAAGGTTCTATTGCCGCGTCTTAAACCTCTCCAGTTCTAAAATAAAATTAATCAATGCGTTTCCATATATACATTCCTATACGAGGCTGAAAAAGTTTTTTGAACATGGAAACACATGTCGAGGAAATGAAACATAACATGAATGATTAACACTCCGAAAACGATAAGAATTCCGCCACAAAACTCAAACAATGTGAGTTGAGGGTCATGCTTGTATGAACACGGCATTCCGAACCCCGAAGTGATTCTGGCGCGGCATTAAGCAACGAAAAAGATTGGGATGGGACAACTCTATTACGGTATCAAGAAATTGATCTGCTGGCTCTTTACCGCGTTCCAATGCCGTCTAGGAATTAAATCCCAGTTTTCACCACGACGAGACAAGTTAAAATGTTCCTTCCTACAGTCGTAGTGATAGCTGTTTCATCCGTATCGACGGTTTGATATTTTAATGAAAACTGTGGTACGCGTTTTGGAAATTGGATAACCAAACTATCTCAAATCAGAACGGCAGTAATGATAGAAAGAATCTTTGAGAGAGATCAACTGGTTTCATACCATCAACATCCTCAATCCTCTAGACGAGTTTGATCATTCGAAAATTGAAATACATCAATTTTCCCCGGAGACAGGGCTGAGCCCTAAATACATATCCAATCAGCTTTTAGTATGCTATTTCTTTCCCCCTTTTCCTTGGCCCAGGAGTCCCGAGAGCTATGGAATGGCAAATGAAAACATAAATAAACATGACCTCGAGTCGCGTCGAGCATCGACCTTCCACGCATTAGGAAACGACGGGGATAACTTTGTCAGCTGGCGGACGGCAAATAATGAAACTACCAAGACAAGGGGGCCATTATCGAGGGTAACCAGTAGCATCGGGACGGACACCGGGACATGACTGCTCCTTCTTGAGGCCAAAGCAACGACACCCCGCCGATCGTATCCAGGAAAGTCGAAAAAAAGGAGTTGCAGGGGAGACTATAGACAGGGGAGGAATGAGGCGTCCCACACCCAACGCGGTCGGAGAAGTAGATGGCCAGTCTCTAGTCCACATTAAGGTTCGGTGGGAGGGGGCGGGAGGAGTTGGAGGTGGTGTGGGGAGGACGAGATGGTGGAGGAGGTGGGGGGAGGCGGAATGGGGTGGTGGTTGGGAGATAGGGGGGTGGTGGGTGGGTGGGAGATAGGGGGGTGGGTGGAAGATAGGGGTGGTGGATGGGAGATGGGGGGTGGAGCAAAGGGGGAGGGAGGGACGAGAGGTGGCGCACGCACGACCCCAACGCGCCACCCACTCCCCCCTCACCCGACCTCCCCATACCCTCCCCCTCGCCATTAGCCTCACCCGCCGCCCGCCCCACCTGCAGGGGAATGGGGGGAGTCCTGAGAGTGAGAGAAAGAAAGAAAGAGAGAGAGAGAGGAGGCTTACTTGCAGACACTCCGCCACCTACCGGTAACTTCCCAACGCACTTGGGCAATGGAGGACGGGGAGGAATACGTGTGGCTGGTCTATTGCCACCACCCGATTGTCAGCAACAACGAACATCCCTCCGCTAGCCCTCACAAATCAGAGCTCAAAAAAAATGAGAATGCAAGCAGAAACAAGCGGGGCCTTCCGAAGTCCAAAACGGAGCAAAATTAATTTTTATGGGAAATCCAAATTTTCTGAAGCTTTTTCACAATTTTGTAGAAATAGCACAAATGGGTAATACTGCAGTACGAATGGCACTGTGGCAACTATTTTAAGGGGCCGGGGCTGTTTAATCACTTGCTGCGTTCCAACTATCTGAGCCTGAACCTTTAATAATTTTGAATCAGACCCACTGTTGCCAATGATTAACTAACCATGAGGGTTAATGCTCCGGGAAATTCCAAACATACGGGTACTCAGTAGCAGTTACCACAAAAAAACGAAATCTGAGAAATATTATACGGTCCTAAGATGGAATGTATTTTTCGACGTCGATAACCATACTAGACCATATGCAACGCGAATGGACAGTCTAAGGTACACCGAAACATCTGAAGTACGGCTACACAGTAATTAAAGGCTGCTCAACATAAACTATGACTGTGGCAGAAGTATTAGCCACAATCAGCACTAAAGATAAATGAAATTAGCAATGATGTGAACCTACATAAGAGAAGCTATTATTTAATTTCACTAATGTCTTTATATATTAAACACAGCTTTCATTTGGTGTGTCACGATGAAAATTAAAAGTAATACTTTTAATCAGTTAAGTGTAACCATCGTAATTGAAATGGCAAAACATCACAACAACAGCCCCCATCATATTATAAGGCATAACATTTTTTACTATTAACATATGATAGGTATCTTTACTTGAAATAAAAACTAGGTTGGTCCTTGTTATTATTTACAGACGGCATTCACAGTTTCCCAAAATCAATTCTACATTAAATGAAATCCTATATGACATTCAAGCCTATATCAAATGAATAAATAAGAATATTGAGAAATGTTTCGTTACAACTAGGCACCACACATTAATGACTAGTTACATGTCTCAGTGATCTAGCATAAATCGTTATACATAAATACATAACTCCCAAAGTGATACTGATGCCAAGAATAGTTTCCTTTAAATGGCTATTTACCAATTTTCTCCATCTAGCCGACTTGAATTCACTTCACTATTTTCACACGAAAGATTTAGATACAAAGAACAAACAACAACAAAGTAATAATGTTTCAAGAACTTCTTATATACCCTATGAAATAGTTTCGGAAGAATATTTCATCAACCTCCTGAAAATGATGATATTATAGTAACTTCGACTGAGATTAAATTATTTATTTGAAAACGGATCGCTTCTCTATCAGAAATCAAAATTTAAAGAGACCAGTTATTTATAACTTTATAAGAAACCAAAAATTAAACCACACAAGGATCTAATTTTTGGATACTCTTGTTTTTCAACACTAACTTTTCAAGCGAGATAGGATCATCATCTTTCAACTCACTTTGATGCTTGTCTGCCAGCATGATGAGGGGATGCGGTAGGTCCCGCCGCCGGTAGAAACACATGACTTTGGCCTCCACATTTCCATTTGGGGTCTGAAAAGGTAATTTAAGCACGGTTAATTCACAGAATTTTAATTTACAATAGATACTGCAGGGTATAATTACTAAATCACAACATTGTTAAAAATATTTATGTAGGTAAAAAATGGTTTGCTTGAGGTATTATGAAATTCCGAAATTATCATTTGCACAGCTAAAACAATCAATCATACCCCTAGACGAACGATAGCTCACCAAACCAAGAATTTGTGACTTATGCTAATAATAGTTGAAACTTTGGCATAAGAAAACAACATGGGCATTTATTCAACGTTTATGAACGCATGAGATAAAAATTGTAACTCCTGGAGCAAAATGACTAGGAGAATTAACAACAGCCGCGCGTAACGACAATTTACTTGGTACCGTATGTGCACAAGGAAAAAATTGGGTTACTACATAAATGAGACCAGTGTTCGCGGGAATCTTCATCGCCAAAGCATGCTTCCATGAATATAAATTCATTATATACGTGCGAAACAACGGTGCATAAGTAATACTTTCACAACCGTTTACACTATGCTACCGGCATCCGGCAAAATAACACAATAATTTTACGTGAAGCAATCGATTCACCACATTTATTGTTTAACCTACCGGCTTGTTCCCACAGATTTTTACACATCAACATTTACCGCTAATTACCAAAGCAGTAAATAATGCGACTAGCGGATTTGAGAATACCATAAAATCGAATGGAACGATATAATTTGCATTCTTCTGGCAAATAACATGAATAATTGGAATAGCTCATGTGCAAAAGATACAAAAAAAGTAATGCGATTACCTTATTCAGCTCCTCTATCCTTCGGATCTGATACGGTGAAGTGGACGATGTTTCGAAATATACATAATCTGTAATGAAAAGTGAATATTTACATGACGCACAAGAAAGAGTTTTCCAAAAATATTGTACAAAGTTAAAAATTAAGCACTACTTAAACCATACCTAACAAAACAATTGAAAACCAAACAAAAATAACCTCGTTATTTACTTAATAACACTAATTTAAATTAAAATAATGTCACGAAATACCATTTTCGAGCTTAAGGAATATCCATTCCAAGCTTAATGCTATATGAGCAAAGTAGTTAATTGTAAGCCCAAATATAATGGTGTCTTAATTAGTCGATATTTTAATTAACAGCTACGTATGCCAATAGAAATTGAGCACTTATTTAAAAATGAAGCATTCCTTTAGAGTGGCAATATCATTATAAATAAAGGTTTCATCAATAATTGACATTCAAAACAATAAACTTTCCAAAATAATGTTTGGCCGTTTCACACACGCTTTCATGCTGTGCTGAAGATGGTAAAGTAGTTCCTTTTGGCAATAGCGTTTTCCCATAAAACGCACAACAAACGTTGCTATATTAGTTTCAGTAATCACTTCTTAAAAATAAATTTAAATTGAAATACACATATCCATTGAGTTTACTTCACCAGGCCAACAGATGAAAAAATTCATCCGCTAGAAGCGCCGAGATGTGTAGCCGGTCCTACTATTTTAAAACTTTTAAGTCAGATTACGATTATATTTCTTACCTCCAACTCTGTACATATTTGCTGTCATGGTGCCACACACGCAGTTCTAAAGCACCTTATAGTAACACTACATCGAGCACTGGAAACATTTAAATCCTTGAGCACGTAAAATTAAACACGATCACAGAGCTACTTCACTGCAACAACTCGCCATTTTCTCTGCTGGCTGTCTTCCTGTTCAATCCAGTGACGTCACATTCCACAGACCTTCGGCGTACTTCGGGAATAAGCCGCTACACAAAGCCGAATTAGCATCATTGTACACTGACTGTCATTGATGCGACCAAAAAAAACTAGCCCCCGTCAATATGTAAGAGGAGACGTATGCTATTGCACTACTAGATTACGTATTTGGTAGTATTTTGGCGCACGTGCCGAGTTTGCTAGTTGTGACTTACGCAGTTGCTGCACTTCACCGTAAATCGAGCCGGGGCGCGTGCCTCAATTTGCTGTTTTCAACTTAAAATTCTCACACACATACTTCATGATAAATAACAAGTTTGATAGGGTATTCGTTATAATTTACGTCACAAATTGAAGGCACAAGGCTTGTATTTTAAAAGTATATGAATAGGAAATAAAGGCGTACGAAAAATTACAACATTTATTAAAGTAGAATTTCTTTACATGTTTCATAAGTTTTAGTTTTTTACAATCAAGTTTTGTTTACAAAACCATATCACAATAAATAAGTGAAGGATGTCTTTCAATTAAACTTTATAATAAAAATGGCACAACTCCTTCAGGAGCAACATGTTCTTCAGAACAATTACAAGTCTGCTTTTGGACCCAGCCTTAGCTATCTGAAATGTGGTTACACCTGCTCAAGGAATAATGTTCATTAAAGCAAACCCATCAAAGTATCATCCTGAACTAGCAACTCAGTTGAGGTTGGCAAAACTCAAGACAATGTCAATCAACTTGAAACATTCTTTGAATGAGACAGCAAGACTTGTAAGCAAATATCAAATGTGCCATATCCAGCTTTCATTCAGACAGTTACTGCATTCTTGATTGCTAATATCTAGTGCAACTCTAGATATGTCATTATGTCATGGAAATGATGAGAACATTTCAAGTAATCGAACAAAGCTGTATGATTCATGAGCTTCCATAAGAGAATGTGTAAAATACATTTTACATTCATATATTTCAATTACACAGACAAGCAACTTGGCATTCTATACAAATATGACCAATACTGCTTATTCCCAGCCAGTGGAAGTAAAAAAAATACCCTTTTGAAAAATATTTACCTCTAGTTTTTCATACAAGAAAGTGCTTTTTGCCTTCAAATGCATCGAGATTACTACACAATCATAGTTTCAAAATACACATCACTTTCTAAGGCAGCAAAAGCTCAAGGTTTCATGAATGTAAAATATTTTTCGTCTTTACAAAATTGAACACTTTCAATATACAAGTGCCACATCAGCTAAAATGAACTGAAACAATATTTTTAACACATTTATTTTGAGGCAAATGAAGGTTATTCTATTCTGAATATTGAAGAAAGTCATAGGAAAGTTGCCAACAAAAGACATTCAATTATAATACACAATTAGTAAGAAATTAACATAGTATACAGATATGCAACCAAAGTCACACTAACAAAATGAAGGAAGACAGACATTGTTATCCAATCCATAACAAGGAATTATAATTAAAATTTGTCTTTTATAAGTGTAAAATACCATACTCTCATACAAAAAGAAACAAGTCTTCACATTTATTTATACAAAATGAAGAGTAATGCTCATTTTCCAGATGAATAATATGAAATGATAAAAAGAAACAAGATAAACATTAAAGAGATAGTCAAGTTCACGGAAAAAAATTATTTGGCAGTGAAATATAAAGAATTAAGAGAGGAACTTGAAAAATGACTTAGGTAGCAATTGAAGGAATTTTCTATGAAGTGAAATACATTTCTTTCCATTTGTTAGCAAAGGCAGTAATATTTCATAAGTAACAGTTTTCTAGAATAAACACTTTCAAAAAATTTGAGACTCAAAAGACAATTCACTGATGAATTTGTAGAAAATTAAGTAAGCACCATTTTTCACTCCAAGCACCACAGTATTTATCAGCTATCACATGAAAAGGAAGGAAGTACTACTTCGTTAACTGGTTAAGTTCTCTTAAACTGAAAGTCATTCTTATAATTTTTTGCAAAGGAAGTGGACAAGTAATATTTTGCAACTCACAAGAAATGAGTTTCTAAAACAATTCCTTTAGCTATAGTAAATTAGCAGATTTTACCCTGCAAATTATAGGGGTACTTAACCCATTGGGAAGGGGCAAAAATTGAACAAAAACCAACTTTTACCAATTAATCCACTGGATCAAACACTATGCATTAAACTGATGATTTTTTCTAGTGGAGATGCTTTTATACAAAGCAAGACAAAATAATAGATTGTACTTGTAAATCTCGGATAAAATAATCATATCTACTAAAAAATATACATAAGTATATGAACATCGGCCAGCAATTGCCTCAGAAGGCACTATTGATGATTCATTAACTGCTCTATTCACACTCACACCGACATTTTTTCTTAAAAAAATCTTCTGAGTATTCATTCATTAGGTATGAAAAAATAGGCAATGATCTCTGCCTACACATTTTAAAAAATATCCAATGCTTAACTTCTCAGAGTATAGCTCAGCACCAAATAGATTGCTCCAAAGAGGCAACTCTCAACATATTGCATAGCCAGTGCCACAGAGCTCATCAGCTAAAATTCCTTCCTACTTGAGAATCTCACTTTGCTGGCCATTCCCTGGGCAGACATAGGTGGTGATCCACAAGAGCTTCTATACACAACAATGGGTCAACCAGCATTTTTTGACAAGTTCAGGGGAGCATCTGTAAAAGATTAAAGAAAAACATATCACTATTCTTGAATTTTTCGATCCCAGCCAGGAATCACTTCAAGGATTACATTTAGATTCTCATTTGGACTTTAGCTGGGCAATACTGAATCAAATGACTGAATTAAACATCTAACTGTAGAGTCAAGATTTTTCTTATAATTAATAAAATTGACCAAATAATTATATATGCACCACAGCAAAGAAATAAGAATTTTCAAATCACAAACAAACCTTTGGGGTTGAGTAACTGGAAAATATCACACAGATTCAATTAACTATAAATGTATTGCATTTGACTTAAATATTACTAAGTAATAACATGGGGCAACAATCAATATGATGATCACTAATGAAAAATAATCTACAACAATTTCACATGGGGCAACATATTTGTCATATCATAATTTCAATTAGAATATGACAAATGAATGACAAAATACAATAATTAATTTACAAATATACAAGAATGTACATAAATGAATATTTTATTGACAAAAATTACTGGTGGCAATGAATGTTACAACTGATCCATTTTGAATTACAACAACTTTAGTTTTCACAAATATACCTTTGCCTCCACAACTCTGACCATAGAAGTGTGCTACAAGAACTATAAAACAATCTCTCTCAAAGAAAAGAGAAAAAATGTTAAAACTGCATAATTTGCACAGTTAGAACAGGGGAAGCATTTTATTACCACGATAAAGAAAGAGGGGTGCTGGAGTCAAGGGTGAATGGATTTGAACCAATGCCCAAGTAAATAAACAGCACTTTTTCTTCACTCAAACAATGTATGTGAAAACATAACATCACATAAAATGTATTTTTTTCAAGTAGCAGTAGTTTTTATGGGAGACAACCGACAGCTAAGGTCATTTGCGCCATTAGGGATGGATGGGAAAGGAAGGGGGCAGATAAACCCCGCATCGCCATTAGCCTACTCTTGTCAAAAGTCACCAAGGGGTCTGCAGTTTAACGTCTCATCCGATGGACATCATACTCACTCAAAGTGCTCTCCACAAAGCACCTCAAGTAGGGATCAGGATGCCACTGAAAAATATTTGTTATCTCCAGGATTTGAACATTTTTTTTTCAAACACGGACAATTTAGGTTCATGAAGCAAATACTAAATACACACTTTTTTGCAATCACACAAGAATGTTAGCAAAAAGTGTAATGCAACTGTGAAACATCCACTGTGATAGAGACTTACTTTGGTGAATTTGTTGTAAGTTAAATTGTCTTCGATACATCATGGAAAATAGTATCAAATATTTGCCCAAAGAGTCAAAAAAGAGTATACTGGAAAATTAAGACCACTATGCTTCGCATATTAAGGAAATGAAGGGCCTCTTGCCAGCTCAGAGACTAAGACAAAAAAAAATAATTTATCTTTTAAAGCAAGCAGAAGTTTAACTATCATGAAAAATGTAACCCTAAATATTAAAAGCAAAACAGAAGTATTTGTTACCTTATGCACCTAAATAAAAATCACTAAACCACAACTTGGGACTAAAAATTGAAACCTAATTTGTAAAATTTAGGTAAAATCGTTCAGTTTAGACCAGCACCAACAGGCAAAGCATAAAAATGACCTACCCGAAGTCCCATCATCCTTTTTATAGTCCTCTTGAAGGTGTGGCACAAGGGACTGCCATGGTGGCATCACCCCCATGGATGAATGGCATGGTCCCACCATGACACCGGGGTAAAGAGACCTAGAGGCCATGGCATCTCCCGTACGCGCCACCGGAAGACTAGGCATGCCATAGTTTTGGAGCCACAATGAAGGCACTGGAGATGGTGTGGAGCGGTACGACTGCCTCATGCCAGAGGGCAGACCAGCAGCTGCGGCATAATAAGGATGGGCCAAGGGGGGGTGGGGAGACAAGAACGCAGGGGGTGCCAGGCTGGAGGGGGTGGGGAAAAGACTGCCCCCTGGGAAGAGGGTCGGTGGCGCAAGGAACGGAATATGAGAGGAGGGGGATGAGGAGGGAGATGACGAAGAGCTCAGAGATGACATACCCGGGCGGGAGAGCCCTCTCGAGTGGGGTGGGGATGATGGGGTTAGTGTGGGCGGTGATGGGAGTCGAGGTGAATGCAGAGGCACATGATGGTGGTGGGGGAGGGAGTGCTGTGGATGGTGGTATGGAACAGCTGGGGGAGAGGCATGCCGGTGCCGAGGTGATGGCACCTTCCCTCCTCCCCGTGCCGAAACCATCCCTTGTGGTGCCACCTCGCTGATGGGGGAAGGAGGGTGGCAGTCCTGTGAATTGCTGCTGCCCCCTCGCGTTGGGGACCTCAGTAGCGACCTCAGCACGGGAGAGGGCTCCCCCTCTCCTCCATTTCCCTTCTCCGACACCTTCCCAAGCAGCGAATTGATGCTGTAGTTGCTCAGCCGGTCCGCACCCTTGGTTGGTGGCGGAGAAGGGACTTCCTCAACAGGCTTCAGCCTCTGCATTTGGCACGTGCTGTTGCTGGCATTCGTGGGAGGCTTGCGGCACTCCACCAAGGCACTGGAACGAGACTTGTGTCTCTTGGAGGTTGCGTGGTCCTCTAGGCTAACTCTCTCCATCTCCCTGAGGATGCGCTTGCGTGGTGAAACGAGGCTAGGGTCCAATTTCCCAACCGTGGCCACTCCACCCCCTTCTGATTTAATGACATGGTTGTGGGTCACATTTGCACCACTTGTCCTAGCAACACTGTCACTAAACCCACCAAATTTTTTCCACAAACTTTCAACAAGGTCAAGCAACTTTGGTCGAGGGCTGGCTCTCCTTTCCAGACCAATCAAGTCACTGACATCTTGAGCCTTCACATCGGACGGACTGTGAGGACGTCTTCTTCTTTTTCGTACTGGATGCGAATGGCGTAGCTTTTTGAGTTGTCTACTTCGTTTCAATGGTTGCATAACAAACGACATTTCTTTACTAATGCCTTGTCTTGGCGTCCCCTGCTTCCAACTGTGATCTCGTTGCCATGGTGAACTTTGCACTGAGGAATTATCATCGGACACTGCAAAATATAACAAACCCAATTCTTAGGAATTTATTCACAAGTGCATCTTCATTCACAAGTACAGGCTCCAAAACCTTTAGTACATAAGTAATAGGTTTAAGACTACGTTTGAGTTTGATTTCAGTTTAGACTTCCCCAAATTTTGTAGAGACATATCAGAACAATTTGGAATATAATTCAAAATAGACATGACCTACATACTTTTATATCTACAGTTCTTCAACTGAACACACAATTTCTGATTTTAACTGCAACAAATAAAGCAATCTTGAAATTGAAAAAAAAAGTCTTCTAATAATGTAACACTATAGAATATAAGAAACAATGAAAATACACACTTAACATGGGATCAAACATGCGATCCTTTATACAGCTGAAAACAATTCCCCCACTAGAATAAGCTAAATAAGAACTTATCTACCGGCCTACATACACTAAATTCATACAGCAATCATTTAATAAATATAATATATATTCTGTACAAAGAAGATTAATTTATGCATTAGAACAAAATACATTGATAACTAAGGGATTACACAATTATACAGAGGGAAGGCCACAACAGTAAATTACACAAAGGCAAATATAAGAATAAAAATAAATCAACTTCTGTGGAACAGGAAAGTCATTTACCTGGTGATTGTAAGACCCAATTCTTAAATTATGGTAAAGGCAATTGATGTTCATAGTGACTCTCCACTTTAAGGAGTATACAGGAATTATTCATTTACATACTACAACAAATTATTAATGAAAAGCTAACCACTAACAATTATTGAACTGGTGACTTATTAAAAGATGAAAATTTACTGGGGGAAACGTTTCAAATTAGTCATCAATCCCTATAAAATACTGATTTTATGTGAAACACAATGATATATGAAAAATGTACACCATTGCACAGGCGAAGAACAATTCTAACACTACATCAGTTCTGTTACTGCAATGAAAGAAATGTGTTCAATGGATTTCATGTTAACTTCTCATTAAGTGTTCCACTTCATTTACTGTTGCTTTAACTACTCATGAAAAGCACACATGTTGCTCATTCTTATACAAATATAACTCGGTCACATATAGAGTGATCAGTAACATCCAATCACTAAACCTCCAACACTGGCTTTCTTGATTTTACATGCAATCCTGTATGGTTATACATGTGTCCACAGTTAACGAAAATTCCTTGTGACTTCCATTGCCATGCAATTTAAAGGTGGGCAGCATTAAACTGTATATATATAAACAAAGAAAGTAAATACTATCTTATAGAAGTTCAACCTAATTATAATTAATTACTTCAAGGGCTAACTTCATTTCAACGAACAAATAAGTCCACTGATCAAATGAAACACTTTCACTCTACATTCTAGTATGAATCAAACTTCACGTGCATGGTTTCTGGCTACTTCATTATTATGAGTTTTGAATGTCACGAGCATTTCGATATAACTCACCTCTACTTTCGCGATTTTGTTCAACCACTCACTGACTGACGATTAAGTTACTAAGAGCACCGAAATGATTCACGATTCCGCGCTCTTAAGTCTATGCACAAACCACTCACCACTTAAAGACGCTGAGCTCTCTTGTCTTGGTGTGCTACCAGGCACTGCCATGGTAGTCGAGGACGCAGACGAAGGAATGGGCCAACACGTCTTTTTTGGTACCGGCACCCACGACGTACGTTCACCATCTTTCCTATGTGACAGCTCAAGTATGAATTTTCCATCTGTAACAGAACAACACGCAATTACTTAAGCTCCACTAACTACAAATGTTTCCAATTTCACTGGACACACATTCCGCAGCGTATTTCAATAACTGGGGACACAAAGAAACGCCGTCTTTGACGATCAAATGAAGAAAGTGAACGTACTTCTTTGAAATTATTTGCTCAGTCTAATTCTAAAGAATACTCTTTGACTTAACATCAGGCGAAACGCCCGTTCTGTGATAAAAACTGTTACCATATTAAATGACAATCAACTCAATGTTACATTGTTAACACAACAAAATATGTAAATATTACAAAATGAATAATTCTACATATCTTCCGCGCAGGAAGAATCAAACAAAGCTACGTTGTCCTCTGCTACTCCTAAGAACTAGCATAACACATAACGATTCATGAATCCAAAAATAAAAATATACCCATATAAAATTTAAGACGTCCTCCAGTGACTGTCTTGCAACTCTCCGTGTCATTGGGAATTGATAAACTTGGGCTCTGTGACCCATTAGCGTTGCTTGGACCGAAGCCCTTCTTTCTGCCAGTGTTAACTTCAGGCCCACCATTCTTGTTCATTTCTTCCGTCATTTTGGCACATGATGCAGACGTCGAACTGTCTTGCACTCGCATTTCTTTTATCCCATTTTAACTGTTCACCCTAACCTAACACAAAACAAACTAATTTTGTCCCGGCTCACGGCCCTCTCGGAGACTAGCTCCATTGCCTGGTATGTGGGAATGCTTCGCTTACTACTCCATGTTCGTTGTTCCACCTGCTGAGAATGAATGAACACAGTGTGCTTTTCCGACATTAACGGGAATCCAAGATTTCACCGTAAGTGACATAAGTAATCATAAAAATAATTTTCGGCGAGAATAATTCCCTCAAAGAAATATTAGATGAAGTGAACAACAATTTCCTAACGGAAAACTTATCGAATGTAGTGGTTTATCCTCGTCAACACTTTTTGGTTCATTCCATCGTTCCCATGACACAAGTTCACTGAGGTCGTCCATTTGATCATTCCTTAATTCAATCGAAAGTCGTTCGTCTTTCTGAGATTCGTTGGGGATGTAATTTCTTTTAGCTCAAATTAAAAGTTATTGGTTGGTATTATAATTTTATTACGTATTTCAGTGAATGGTTTTTAATTTCAAATAATTAAAATGCGAAGGAGTTAATTGATGTGATACATTTATTTGAACAAACATTATTTACAGCCTTAGAGAATACTTATGTACCAACACTAAAAATCACCTCCAAGTTAAAAAAATATATTTACAAAATATATATTATTAACGCAACAGTGTTCCGAGCGGCTCATTTTCATCGTAATATGTGCTCTGGTTGGAAAATGTTGTCATTCGTTTGGAATTTGACTGTCTTCAATCAGATTTGAAGCTGGACAGTAAGCCTTAAAGGAATATTCACTTTTTGGAAATGAACCCTGAAATAAAGAAATAACATATATTAACGGCGTCATATATTTTTACAAAACTTGAAGGAAAGGTGGGTTTACGTACTGGATTTACTACTTGGCATCCCATGTACGACGTGGTAAACGAACTGAAATTATCTGCAACTACGACGACGTCTGGTAGTGGGTAGAGGGAAAGGGCATTATCAAATGACCAATATATTGGACATACAGTTAATGGCAATGGTGATAACGTTGCTTGGCAAACTATTGTCTTCGCAAACTGAAAGAAAAATTTTATATTAGTCCAGCAAAGTTACAGTGTAATGACTCCACAATGTAAATGCATACATGATCAGGTATTTCACCATCCGAAGGGAAATGTATAGTGTTCCTGCATAGTTTAGTAACCATGTCATGTCGTAAGATCACAATCTCCTTTGTACAATATTGCAACCTGCATGGGTTACTTGCAAATATCGCCGATGGTATTTTTTCCATAAATTCTTTGGTAACATACTTCGGCAATGGAGTTCTGGAAATAAGTAGTATATCAATAATCTGATAATAAATATGCATGTATGTCAAAGCTATTGATTTAAACATGATAATATCAAAAGCACTTTCATATTACTGTTTTTTATTAATGGCTTGACTCAAGGGAAAGCCTAGGCTAAATAAATTACACTCCCTAAAGGATACAAATATACTCTATTTTATAGGACTGTTTTAAAACTAATTTCTCACCTTGGCAATATATTTGCAGAAGCAGGGTCTATCGGTCCAGGCACAAAAATAAACCTACTATTTTGGAGAATTGGTGGGTAGTCAACAATTATATCAGCAAGATCTTTCAAACAAGATTTTAGAGTATGTGCATAAGTACTCCTCTGCTGGGTTGACAAAAAGTTACCCATCAATACAAAAGCTATTGGAGGGAAATGAGAATACCCACGGAACAGTACTTTCAGTTTTTGAAGAACCTGGAATTTTTCAATAACATTTTAGAAAAAAGAAACATTTTCATGATCTAAACTTGAAACTTTTTGTTTTTACCTTTATCTGATCCAACCAAACATCGGAAATAAAAACTATTATTCCATCTTCGTTGGCTTGCTCAATTTTGAACAATTTAGATGATGACTTGATGTTTGTAGGTGAAGGACC
The DNA here is from genome assembly GCA_037158775.1 of Hetaerina titia. Taxonomy (NCBI): domain Eukaryota; kingdom Metazoa; phylum Arthropoda; class Insecta; order Odonata; family Calopterygidae; genus Hetaerina; species Hetaerina titia. The sequence continues at coordinate 68,443,254 of CM073778.1, read as the reverse complement.
GCCAAAAACATTTAGATTCCCAAAATAAGCCCTGGAATAATAAAATGAGCATTTCTGCAGAAGAATACAAAATTCTGGCCAATTTAATTTTAAAAAATCAAAAACCAATTTGAAGTGGTTACTCCAACAAAAATTTATTTTTTGAATGAGTTAACGAGAAATAAACAATGACGAGTAAAGGAACTATTGAGCTCTCAAAATCCTAGCAAATTCGAATTGGGAATATGACATGCCTATTCCCAATTGTAAGTCACCCACTACTTAATCCTACCTGGTTTCTCCTGAATTGGCAATTCAGTCAAGGCAGGAAGTGTTTGTATAAGTGATTTTGAGTTCTCACAACCTCTAGAGCTTTGTGGGTAGGAGAAATGAAAACTACTCCTGGTAGAGTTACCCATGTAATTAATTAGATTCAAGGGTAAGGGTCAAGCCAAAGATAGTCCACACAACTTCTCAGAGAGAGATAGCTGCAAAGGTATCTCACTACAGTGGAGTTTCTCAAGAAAAACGATAGTCAAGTAAAACATTAGATGGGATAGTATACACTAGAGCAGGTAAAACAGTTCACCCAGATAGGAAATGTTTTAGATGAAAATGGGCAAAATTGTACGAACATTAAAAGAGGAAAGAAGCTTTCACAAAGAGTTGATGACAACCACCCCAAGTAACAATGCAAATACAAGATTAGCGAAACCATTGATATAGGTCATAATTATAGACCAATTTCCATACCATCAGGTATACTCAAAATCTTTGAAAAATTAATTGAACTAATGTCATTACTTCAATGTTCCATTATTCCCCACGAACTTGACTTTTTTCAACAATGTTTTACAGATCAATGTACTTGAATAATATATCTTAACTAGAAATGTGGAGAATCATCAGATTGATGTAATCTATATAGGTAATCTGAATAAAGACTTGGGTGCTGAGATTATTTTCCTATTAATGAACAAATCAAGAGTATATTTAATTTCCTAGACCTCCTCTAATGTGTTTGAAAACCTATTTAAATAGGAACTTAGGGCAGTCCAAAGGAGGTATTTTCACCCAAGAGAGAGAGCCAAACATTCCTCGATGAGTAAATATATATAAATATGTATGCTAAGACTATTATTAGTTTGTGATCCTACACTTTTTATTGCATCTTTTAATTTGATTTCTGCTAACATGGGGGAGAAACAAGCATAGAATCCTGACATAGTACAAAAGCTTTCTTGTAAACATTATTTTACTCATCAGCAAAATTTGGTTTTTATAATGTCATTCTTATGATTAACTTCTTGCCATGGGAACTAAGCACTTACCGGCTAGTTTCTGAAGATTCTGCTGGGGGGAAACCAATGGCTTTAACATGAAGAACTCTGTCATCATACACACCTTCGGCTAAAACAAAACAGTTCTCTGTATGCAGCCCTGTATGGAATTTGTATGACACCTAAGTTAAGGAACACAACTGATAAATATATTTAATTTCAGTGGTTTGGAGTTTTTCCTCAACCCATGCCACTCACTCACATGGACATAGTTAAGTTAAAAATAAAACATGCAAGCAGGCAGCAAATGTGGGCATTAGTTATGCCTAGCATTTTCTGGTCGGGGATCGGGATGGTGCGGTGGCTAATGTATGGGCTTCCCACCGAGAGGGCCCAGGTTCGAATCCCGGCGGCGACAGATATTTTTCAGTGGTATCCCGATCCCCACTTGAGGTGCTTTGTGGAGAGCACTTTGAGTGAGTACGCCATCCGTCAGATGGGACATTAAGCTGCGGATTCCTTGGCGCTTTTCATTAAGAGCAGACTAATGCTGATGCCGGGTTTCTCTCCACCCTTCATCCTTTCCTGTCATCCCTAGTGGCGCAAATGACCTGAGCTGAATGACGCCTCCCCAAAAAAACTAATAATAATAATTTTCAGGTCATAAGACCTGAAGACACCATCTGCAACACTGGCAAAACAGTCATCATCGAAAATAAACCCACGCATAAGAAATTCCAGAAAACATGGATGTTCATAGCAGGAGATTTGTCAAAATTCTTTTAATACGATTTTTATAAAGGAAAAAGCTTTACCTTGCGTGCATGCCACAGTCAATGCACAAATAATGATACCACTGACACAGATGGAACATTAATCATGCCTCAGCTTATCAAGGCCCAGACCTCAGATTAGGAAATCCAAGGGAGCTCACTTTCCTTCTCGTCAAATATGTACAAACATTCCGGATTCAACAAGGCTTAAAGCTGCAAATTTTTATTCACTTAAATAAATATGGTAATTTTATGTTCTACAGTTTGAGACTTCACTTCATGAAAGCATTTGATTGGTTTTCCCTCAACAAAAAAACCAGCTTCAACACACCTTATCCCCCCCACCCCACCCCCATGCCACATCATAGCCACGGCGCCACCACCTTTTCCCCTATCCTTACCCAAATAACCCCAAACCACACCTTCAACATCCTACCCTCTTTTACCCCCCAACCTTAGCCAGCTCTTCCCCTCTAACCTAAGAATATATATACAAGTGCTGCATGTAAATGAAATTTGTACCTAATTATGCCACAAGCCGGTGAAACACATTGTATCTTAAAATAAAGTCCATGGAAAAGTACGAAATCCATTAATATGGATGGTAATTTCATATTCAAAAAAGTATGTGCAGCTACGAGAGAAAACATCATTTTGAAATTTGAGAAATGGGAATGAAGTCTCAGAGATTTTGACAAAAAACATTTTGCAATGTCCTCTTGCATGTGAAAATGATATCATCATGCTGAAGTTTTGCTAGTGACTCCAAAAGACACAGGACTGCTATTTTTTACCCTCTTAGGAGCATCACACAATAGAGATCCCTCCTTAAGTATGGTGACAATTTCAATGTGACACTATAGCATTATAACTTCATCCCATTATGGAATCCATTTCCCAGTCAATAAATAGTCCCATAGCATTAGTACTTGTGATTCCTGCTCTCAATGCTCACTTAATAAGAATGTTATCATAAATGCCTTTACCATGCCATGAATGCACACTAAGAGTAACGGAAAAGAAAAATATTTAGTTCTTCCACATAAATTTCATTAGACACGACCTAGGTCATGTGTAAACAGGTCGTGTGTAATAAAATTTATGTGGAAGAACTAAGTATTTTTCTTTTCCGTTATGAATCGCTTCCACAAAGTGATGCCTCAAACCATTCTTTTCACACTAAGAGTATTAGAATGAAAGCAGGGCCCTCACATGAAACCGAAGCCATTAACAAAAAGTAATATAAGAGGATAGAACCATATGGAGAACTCTACGGCTAAGAAGAAATAGATGGATTGGACACACATTGAGGCACAATGGATTGATTAGGAATATAATAGAAGGGAAAATAAAAGGAAAGATCACACAAGGAAGACCAAGAGACATGTACATAGGACAAATTAAGAAAGACGTAAAACAGAAAAGGTATCAGGGATTGAGGGAATTGACATTAAATAGAGGCGAATGGAGGGCTGCAATAAACCAATCCTAGGATTGAAAATACTGATGATGATGATGAATATGGGTTTACTGAAAACGAAGAGCTAAATAAAGTTGTTGGACAATATTTAGGAACAAAAGAGGCAAACGAAAAATGAATTGTACTATAAGCATTCAATACAACCAGCTTGAATTCCATCATGAAAAGGCTAGAATTTAATAATTAGCAACTGCTTGGATGTAGGCCATCATATTTCACGGAAAAAGAAAATTTTATTTTAGTTTTCATTTACTATATCCCATCAATTATATCAAGAAAGATGTGCTCCCAAGAATCAATTATGTACACAGTCATTTTCATGAACAAATTGTTTGGCATGTACATTAATCTGTATTTAGTTGAAAACTATTTACTTCAGTAATGAATTAAATGCACACTTTTAGTTGGGTATCCATTAGCTGTGATTTATATTTAAAAGTGAGAGGATATTAACACATTCATCATCTAAAGCCCATCCATCATCTAGTATCTCATACAATTCATACATTTTAAAGGAACAGATGAACCATCGTTGTCCTTCTGCCTGATCCTCCTGAACCTGCTCCTACCCTGAAAACTCTTCCAATGTTCCAGTTTTTTGCAGTTGAGACACCTTGGCAGTGTGAAATTTTCAATAAATAAATTTTAACATTAAACAGTAATCATAAAAGGATATTGTTCCAGACAAATCCAAGCAAACAGAGCCTGTTGGATCTTCCAAGTAAAATCGCCCCTCTTTCATCTGAGTTAGGAGACCAAGAACTATTATATCCTTTAGACATGCAGAAGAACTAAGCAAATATTCAATTAATGGAAGATCAAACTTTTGCACCGATTCTTCTTTGTCTTCTCCAGGCATCACAGGCATGAATACAGAGTGGCGCAATGTACGTTGTCTCAATATGATGTACCTGAATATAGAATCACAAGTAATAGTAAATACATGGAAGGCAATATTGGTGATTTTGATATACTCTATAGTATTATGTTTAACTTTATGGAATTCCACTCATCATGAATTAAAGATCTGTAGTTATTTTCCATAAAATATAGACTTTTGTTGACAGCAGTCTACCACATATTATGTATGGATGTAATCATGTACTTATATATTAGGGGGAGAAAGAGGAGGAAATTGGGAAGATGGAGGATGGATGTATTTACTTCAACATCTATGCTATTCTTTTCACAATAATGGGCACATGCGAATCATACACAATTTATTTTGCTCATTTGCAAAAAATTAAGATTAACATAAAAGATACTTTTTGCAGATGAGTTATGAACCCATTTACTTCTTGTTACTAAACTAATGCAAATAATTATACTGCCATTCAAATAGAGGCAATTTATTTAATTACTTAAAATTGTATTTCTCTTGACATTTAGGTCAATATGATAAGGACAAAAGAGAAAGAAAGTGAAAGGCAAGCACAGACAATACAAACAGATCAACTCCTCTCTGATAAATTTGAATTCAGTTGCCAAGTCCTAACAATGACTCAGTTTGATTTAGATTTGTGCACTGGATTTGATGTCATTACTTATATCATCAACCCTTAACTGTATTTGCAGTAGCCCTCAAAGATATTATAACCACATTTAAACATTCTAGTCCTTCACAATTACTTGTGCTGATGTCTCCTATCTTTTTATTCTCATAATTCAGCTGTCCTTCATGGTTTCCCTCTTCCATATTTCCTCCTATCAATGTTTTTTGGTAAATTAATGCATGTATTATAAATGGTGTTCAAAGAGAATTTCCATCTAACATACGTGTAAGAGTTTATTGCTTATCCAATCTTAGGAGAACGTTTTTTTATCTCTACTATAAATAAAAAGTATAATATTATCTACTACTCTTATTATTAATTTTTGTTACAGCCATTATCCTACAGTAATATTATTCCACCCCTTTGGCTTTCTTCTTTGCTCTGATGATTAGATTGCCCATGTGACCTAACCATAGAGTAGTAAATTCACTATATAAGTTTATAGGGTAGTCCTATTTGACATCACTAGAGTATTATTTCATTGGAAAGCCTTATTTATCAGAACTAACCTGAAACCTTAATTTTTTCCTCGTAGTTCAGATGATCCAGATGCCTAAATAGAAAAATTCTGCTGCTTATATTTTCTTTTCATAATCTGTCAACTTCCATATCATTACAATCATTTTGGAAAGCATAATAAAGTTTGACAATATTCCAATATCAGACAAACTATATCGGATAACAACATACTAAGTAGCTACTCACTTTCTATATTCCTATTCCTGACCTCTTCTATATTTTCCCAATGAACATGCCATCCTTTACTCCGATTCTTCCATATTTTCCCAACGAACATGTCATCCTTTTCTCCAATTTTTCTCCCAAGTTTTTTACCAATAGTTATTTTTTGGGTCATCCCTCATCACTTTTCACTCTGTTAGTACTAGTTTACCATGCTAAATAGTCTATTATACTAAAGCATGAACAGGTTTTCACTAGGTTCTACAAGTGTGATAACCTGTGACAAACTAGAATTCACCCCATAACTAAAAGGAACACCATTCTGAACACAAATTCCTGATTATCATATGCTCGATTTGCATAGAAATTTCCTGGCTTTAAAAACAAATCCGTATTTCTTTTCTTGCCTATTTTTAATGAAATTGATTATTCCCAACCTTTTCCTGTCTGAGTGACCACCCTGTAATAGAAGCTAAGAAGCTGATTGTTAAGATTACATCATCAGACAAAGATAATAATGAATCATCAGAAGGAAGCTTTTCATTCTATTGCAAGTATGTACAATTGGAGTGAAAGCAATGATACAGGTGATGTCAAACCATTCCTTCCACTGACATGGTCACTGATGCATTTCCTACTTCCTTAAGTATAGATACAGTTATGTGTCTCTGTACATGAAGTAAAGACAAACTGTCTATGGTCACCATTCCATGCCACTTTGACCTGACAACCAGAGATGATTTTCATGACCTCCTGGGGTACATTTCTCAAATGTACAAGTTGTCCACAAGTCTTCCAAAAACATTATTTTTAGCAATATAAAACTTAAATATGCATACTATGTAACGCAAACAGCGAAAACTGCTGAACCTTTATCTACATCAGCAGAATTCATATAAGCTGACTGGTATACAAACTTGTCAGCTGGGTTAGTTAGGAGGAAATGCATCTATCTGCTGACACAAACAGACATGCCAACTTTCAAAAATGAAAAATCGGGAGGACATGCCAACTTTCAAAAATGAAAAATCGGGAGATTTTTAGAAGTGTATCACGAAGTAATCACTTTTAATTACCACAATATTTGCATGGCACCTTAATCCCTTTATGACACTTTGCCAATTTTTAATGAATGTCACACTTTATTAACATGTTAAGCTAAGTACACAATTTGAACAGTTCATCAAGAACGTAAGAAGGAAAAATCGGGAGTCTCCCGCTTAAATCGGGAGAGTTGGCATGTCTGCACAAAGATTGAGTTTGATTCCTGATGCCCTCATGGGTGATGTGTCAACTCTCATCACACTGGAAAGATCAGGATGGTGTGGTGGCTAACATACTGGTTTCTGACTGAGAGGGCCCAGGTTCAAAACCTGGTGACGACAGACCTTTATTAGTAGTACCCTGATCCCTACTTGAGGTGCTTTGCAGAGAGCACTTTGAGTGAGTACGACGTCTGTCGGATGGGATGTTAAACTGCAGACCTCTTGGTGCCTTTCAACAAGAGTAGGCTAATGCCGACACCACTCCTTGGCACCTTTCGTTAAGAGTAGGCTAATGCTGATGCTGGGTTACTCTCTACCTTTCCCATCCATCCCTAATGGTACAAATGATGTCAGCTGTAAGTCGCCTCCCCTGAATCTACTTCTACAACCATAATCGTACTGCCCTTGAGAAACCTAATGGTTAACGGAGAGCTTATTGGGATCCCAAGGGCCACAGCGATCACCAGAGGCATCCAGAGAGCAAAAAAACTTGTAAATTTGAGAAATAGGTTCCCGGTGCAGAAGACCAATAAGTAGATCAAGAATCCTTTATCTGGATGTGTTTTCCTAACTGCAAGAATCGCTCACTGAAAACGATCAGTTGAAGGAACAATTTGAAATGTATTCCAACCTCATTTTTACATGAGTAGCTCAGGTGAACAGGCTATCTGATTACAGGAAGATTCATCTGTTCACATGTACAGCATTATCTTGAAATAATATGAAAACTCATATAGCTGTAATAAGCTTTATCTTGAGAAATGCATTGAGATAAACTCCTCAGAATTTTGCAAAGGCTTCACTTCCCAATTAGCAAATTATATAAAATCAGAACCTTGGCAACCAGTTTTAATGTACTATGATTCTTCCTCAAGAATGGATGACCCTCTGGACCTCAAACCCATGTTTCAGGGAGAGCCACCCTGGTGTTAGTAAATATATTTTGGGTGAATATCTAAATATGGAATAAAACATTGTAAGTCAATGGAACTATTTAAGTTGATCCTAAGCAAATTGAAATGTAAGGGTATCACCTTACAGTGAAGACTATGTCAATGAATTTGGCAGCCAACAAATTGAGGTGTCAAACAAAAGGGGGATTTATATCTACAGAATATTGACCGCCACTGTACGTGTCTGTGCTGGAGGAGTTAGTACACAAAAGCCTCAGAAGGTGAAGTTCCTGTAATGATAATTATTAGAATATCCCTGAGAGCCATTTCTGGTGGTGAAATAAAATTCGATAAACATTTATATACTATGTCCCTAAGCTTCCTGTCTTTGACTAAAAACTTATAACAGGATAATCAGTATTACACAGCTTCTATTACATACAATTTGCTATCACTACTGAAAATAATTATAATTTATTTTCGACCTCAAATATGTAAACAAGTAGTAAATGTCATGCTTACCGATTCTTGAACAAGTCAGTTTTTGCCTGAGCAACATCAAAAAGGGAAGGAGTGTATTTCGTATCAGGTACCATTTCAAACTTTTTCCTCTCCACATTATACATAGCCCTAGGCACTTCAAAAGCATCAATGACATTTAATATAAGATCTGTTTCATCAGATTCTGACCTTATGCATTCCTGAAATTTAAAAACTTCAATTGTAACAACCCATTCACTCAATATTTACTTACAATTTGAATCTACTATGCTTTCATCTGCATTTTTTATAATATCTCACATACCTGGATGGCTAAATCAATATGACATTTTTCTACTACTGCATTGGACAATGCTTGTCCTCTAATATGTTCTAAAAATTTCTCAAGCCATTCTTCACGCTCACTTCCTTCTAAAGGCCGTAACAATTCCACCAGTTGGATACAAACGTCACTGAATAAGAATGATCGACACGTTAAAAAAACAAGTTTTCAAAGGAAAATTATTATTAAGTTTTATAGGAATGCATCCATACATACTTTCTTAGGTTATAACCATTCAACTTAAATGTTGATAAAATATTTTTCTTGAGTTTCAGATCAGCCATGTTCCCGCCGTTCCCGCTTGTATGAACCCGCCACAAGAGTGCTCATTTGTTTTGTTCCATACTGTCTCGTTCCTTCGTTTTGAACAACAATTTATGTCAGGAAAATGGCTGCCCGAGGCAGACGCGTATTACAAGAGGATTTATCCAATGTTGAATTTGAAACCAGTGAAGATGTTGATGTTGTCCCAACTTTTGACAGTATGGGCCTTCGAGAAGAGCTCCTACGTGGTATTTATGCATATGGTAAGTATTGGTCATCATAGTTGTTCGACTAGCGCGTACTTTTTGTTGATGTTGGTGATAATATTCAAACAGAGGACTGCATGTAACTTATTAGTGTGTCTTCATTGTATTCAAATATAATTTAGGATTCGAGAAACCATCAGCCATTCAGCAAAGATCTATAAAGCCAATTGTCAAAGGAAGAGACGTCATTGCCCAAGCTCAATCTGGTACAGGAAAAACAGCTACCTTTTCCATCTCAATTCTCCAGTCATTGGACACAACCGTGAGAGAAACACAGGTCCTATGCCTATCACCTACAAGAGAATTGGCGGTGCAAATCCAAAAGGTTATTTTAGCTTTAGGAGATTACATGAATGTTCAATGCCATGCTTGTATTGGAGGAACAAGCTTGGGAGAGGATATCAGGAAGCTTGACTATGGACAGCATGTTGTATCTGGGACCCCAGGGCGAGTCTTTGGTTAGTGAATTATATATGAGCATGAGGTTTATATCTATTCTATATATATATAAGGGGATTTTACAATTTTTTCGATTAGCCCAGAAGATTTTATTTAGGGGGAAATTACTGAATCACAATTTTATAACAATGTATGTGTTATTATCATTTCAGACATGATAAGACGAAGGGTCCTTCGTACTAGGTCCATAAAAATGCTTGTTCTTGATGAAGCTGATGAAATGTTGAACAAGGGCTTTAAGGAGCAGATTTATGATGTCTACAGGTACCTTCCGCCGGCAACTCAAGTTTGTCTTATTTCAGCCACATTGCCTCATGAAATATTAGAAATGACGAGTAAATTTATGACTGATCCTATTCGGATACTTGTAAAACGGTAAGTTTTGAATTGTGTTGTTTTTTGACTTGAAAATAAGGGTGGGTCATAAATTTCCATGTGCCATTCGCTCATCTTGTGACTGGGCAACAAAATTGTGCTGTATGTTATGTTATATTTTCCAGTGATGAATTGACCCTGGAAGGCATTAAACAATTTTTTGTGGCGGTTGAACGAGAAGAATGGAAATTTGATACCCTATGTGATTTGTACGATACTCTCACCATTACCCAGGCCGTCATATTTTGCAATACAAAACGTAAGGTTGATTGGCTGACAGAGAAAATGAGAGAGGCTAACTTCACCGTAAGTTCAATGCATGGTGACATGCCCCAGAAGGAGAGAGACATAATCATGAAGGATTTCCGGTCTGGGCAAAGGTATGTCCCTATTTAACATGACGTAATATCTTTTGCTGTAAAAATTCAAAATGAATAATTGCTTAATTTCTTTCAGCCGAGTTTTGATATCCACCGACGTATGGGCTCGGGGTATTGATGTCCAACAAGTGTCATTGGTCATAAATTATGACCTTCCCAACAATCGAGAATTGTATATTCACAGGTACGTAGCATGAGATAACATGAGCCTGAGCTAGTTGTCACGATTGTCATGCTCTCATTAATATCATGTATATTTTTAGGATTGGCCGTTCAGGACGTTTTGGCAGAAAGGGTGTAGCCATCAATTTTGTGAAGAGTGATGACATTCGAATCCTTCGTGATATTGAGCAGTACTATTCCACACAGATTGATGAAATGCCAATGAATGGTATGATATTTATGGCATTATATAAATTTAATGGTTTGTATTCTTTTACTATGGGACTAATGTTTATTATTTTCGTTTCAGTGGCCGATTTGATCTGAGCATCCTGGCTGTTGAAGCTACCATTCTCGTTTATGTATGGAAAATGTTTTATATATCTGATGTCCTTGATAATCTATGCATTTCTAGGTTAACATAAAAATAAAGCGTATTGCTCTAAATTACAATGAAAACTTTTATTCCATGGTAAATAAAGATTACATATTAGTTTTATCCTTAATGATCTATTGATCATTTAAGGTTCTGTACAAGAAAATTGGTGAATATGAAGATAAAAGGCTTAGAATTTAAATTCCTTGTACTTTTTGGCTTGCTTGTTTTCTTGGTGTTGTTGACGCTTTCTCTTATTCTGGAAAGAGAAAAAATATATTAAAGCAATTTTGTTATTTCATCAAGTAAATTTCTGAACTATATTATTATAATATGAGTCACCACAATAAATATTAATATCATGAAAATACAATTCCATATAAAAGCATGGTAGTAGACATGATTTTGGACCTATACCTTGAATGAAATTCATTTTCATCACTGATGGATGAGCTCTGCGAGTACAAAGTTCTTTGACCTTTATGGTTTAGGTATATTTTCCCTTGTCAAATGGTTTTCGATGGGTTAAGGCACGGCCAACTACTGTAAAACTTAAGTAATTTTGCTGGTACTTCATTGAAGCCATTGATTAGAAGTAAATATGAACTCCCTGGCTGGACAAGTATTTGTGTTACATGTTACAGCATGACAATTTACCGGATTCAGTAATTTAAAAATATAGAGAAATTGTACATTCTCTAAGCATTAATACAACTATCCATCGGTTGAAGACTAGGTGTATACAATTTTCTACAAGGCATGTTTTTTAAATAAGTACCGTTTTGGAATTAAAAAAAGACGTGCAAAAATTTTATTTTTACATGAAAGCCTGTACCTTAATCTACTTTTCTAGATAATTTCCGTGAATATTGAGGCACTTGTCCTAACGTGGTACCAGTTTTTGAATACCCTCCTGATAAAATTCTGCCGCCTGACTTGTTAACCACTGCATCACAAATGTTTTGACTTCGTTATCATCTTGAAGACGCCAACCGCCCAGGCCACCCATGTTTCGTCACCAGTAACAATTTGGTCTAAAAAATCTTCACCTTCATTGTGGTACCGCTCAAGAAAAGTCGACGCACTGCCTAAACGTTGGGTTTTGTGCAAATCCATCAACATTTTCACACACAATTTCATGTATTTCAAGTTCTCGGTCACAATGCGATACAAAACACTACGAGAATATTGAGGAAAGCAGTCGATGAAATGCAAATGATGAAATTGTAAAGCGTCTGTTTTCTCTCACCTTTTCGTCCACTTTCTGCACCAAATCTTCATTAACGACCGAAGGATGCCCACTCCGTTCTTCATCATGCACATTTGTGCGGCCATGTTTAAATGCTCTCACCCATTTCCTTACCATTCCATCACTCATAATGTTTTGTCCGTAAACTTCAACGATCTCACGATTAATATCGATCGGTTTTACGCCTTTAGCACTAAGAAATCGTATAACAGCCCGTACTTCACAATCAGCGGGACTCACGATTGTCGGAAGCATCTTAAACACTCAGTAAACAACGTATACAATGAAGAATCAGACCGTAATGACGTCAGTGCGTAGACAAGAGATGTAGGTAACCAGCGCGGAACGCCGACCGTAGCGCTGAGGCGGCAGAATCGCAAAACGGTACTCACTTTAAGAATACGCCTCGTATTGTGGGACATTTTAATTATTAACATGAAGTCACATGAAAGTTAAATGTGCATACATGCAACTGATTAGTTGCATGTAATTAGTAAGCCCAAATTCAATGACATTGCAACAGTTATGGCTTCAATGAATATCCACTTTCAACATCCCTGCAGTTCTAATAAAATTTTACTGTTCAAATTGCTTTTTTTTTGTATTTGCTTAGTAATATACATTTTATATGACTTCTATGTTGGTATAAATTCACCTGTGATGAACTTTCACAGGCAAGCTTCAAACTAATTTCTCACCACCATGATTTTATTATCAATTATGAGCTTGGCGTAACTGGTCAGCAGAAGAAATATCTGAAGATATTAGCATGTGGATTTCAATACAAGTAATGCCTGAATTCAGGATAACATAAGAGTGAATACAGTTGAAAAATTAGTTCAATAACTGAAAAAATAGTGCAATGAGTGTTTTCTCTTTAACTTCAGTGCATTTTGACTGGCATCAACATGAGTCAACCACACAAAGTTCTCCAGTGCAAAGATAGAAGAGGTTGATGCATGCACCAGACACTTTATAGTGATGATGTATAAACATAACTGCAATCTGTTGAAACATAAACAGTGCTACTGCTTCACAGTGCTTTTAATATATTTTTAATTTAAGTCAAATATTCCAAAAATATTTTCACTAATATTCCTGTGACCCAGTATAATTCCTTTATCAATAGCGAATCATTCAATCATGGAGATAGGTTCAGTTGTTTCACCAGAATCTCATTAACTAATCCCTGTGATAAGCAATATATGTAGTAGAGGGGTTAGACTTTGCAATTTGCCATGCTTAATATTTACAAATTTCTGCATAAATACCATTATTTTAGGCTTGTGTGTGTTACTTTTAACTAATGGAATCAGTTTTCATTTCGTGGAATCACTTATTTTATCTGGAAACTAGCAAAACCTAAATAGTTACTTATATCCCTTATATTTAATGAATGTCAGTTTGGGAATAAATTACTTCCACATATTATCAAGAGTACATTCCTTGCCTCCAATGGTTTTCCTGTAGTGATCCTGCATGAAACAAGTAATGTTCAGTGTAATTTGTCATCAATCTTAAAAAACAGTAGCACATAATGAGAGAAAATGGCAGTGGCATCTAAATAGATTTATCAACTGCTTATTGGGTATAGTATGAAATACTCATAGATTTTCTGATTTCATAGATTAGACATAGTTCTAGAAGTTACATCTCAATAAAGAGGCAGTGATTATGCATAATCCCTAAAACTTGTCAATACATACTCAAAAGTCTATTCAAATGAATAGCCAGTGGTAGAGGCTGACAGCTTGTAAAATTCTATTGAATTGATCTTTTCATACAGAAATGAAGATGACTAGTTTTTTACCATTGTAGCATGAACAGGCATGAATAACTAAATTTTAATTTGCATAATGAAATTTTTATGTACATAACTTCAATTTGTTCCCCTTACTAGACTCGAGCGAAAAGCTCTGGGTAAAACTACTCCCTTTCTTCCCCTAGACTAACCTGTCTTCCTCCAAAGAACCAACTCTCCCCTTACCCTCATTATAAATTTACCTCCTTCCACAACCTATTTTCTTCCTTTTCTTGACTATATAACCAGCATCTGTCCTATTGTTTATTATCTCCTCATATCTGTGTTTATTTACCCATTTCATGCATTTTTTGCTTTGCTTCTATGTGAATGGACCAATACTAATGAGTTCCATGGCTTCTGACCATTTTGAATCATAAATCATTATTACCCATGGAACACAACCTGTATGACAGATAAGATCAGCAATGACCGCATATTAAGAACCACATCATATGAAATTCTCCAATACAGGGTATGAGAGCCAGTTGCTTTCCCTGCTGCCTGCAGTTTCCCATTACATGATGCTCATTAAATTACACAGTTTAGGTAAGGCTGATGGTCTACAGAGGCATTACCTGAATATGAATTAACACCATTCAATGCAATAACTTTCTAGTGTAAAAATTATTTGCCTTGACTGGGATTCAAACCTACTATATATCCCTCCATGTCCAGCCGAGTGCTTTAGCCAGTTAAGCATCCTTTTGTATTCCAAATCAGCCTGAGATGAGGCAGCCTTCATCCCAGCTCAAATCCCAGCAAGGCAAATGATTTTTACACTTTTAAATTGTTGCATTGTAATGCACATTAATGGATAACACGGTGAAAAGTTACTGTTGTGGCATTTCCCACAGCTTTGCATTTATACACCTTTCAGCAGCAGTTATGCACTAGCCATTATCTATTAGACCTTAGCAGACTATATAAAGATTGAGTGCATAACTTTTATAAGAGCTAAAATAATATGCATAGCAAAAATAATCTTAATGAATTCTTCATTTCTCTGAGAAAAGTTTTATCATCTTTCCCTTTTATACAGCAAAAACTTTCTTTTCTTAAGTTGTAAATTGGAAGGATAACATGATATTGAAGTAGCAATTCCTGAAAAAATTAATATATTGCATTTACTTTTTTATAATAATGGATCTTATTTTATGTTGTCTAAGCTGATAGGATATCATATTGACTCTTTGAATGATCAAAGATAATTATTTTCCTTTCTACCTACACTGCCATACCCAAGCAGCTTACAGAAAATTTGTACAGATGTATCTTCCATGATCTCTAAATAAGAGGCAGATAATTACTTAGACATATTGCAATTTTTCCTAGGTGGGTATTCATTCATCTGATCACTTGATGATTACTCAAATGAGTATTTAAAAATGATTAAATCCAGAGGCATGGAAAACGTTCCAGATACCAAATGGCAGCATGAATATCATATTTCCTCTATGTCCACAGGTTAATGAGACTTCCTTAAAAACACATTACACAAATGAAAATGGGAGATTTTACATCGCAAATCAGTAACGCTCATTAAAAGGTTACAGGACTACAGAAAACATATGCGCATTTCTAAAGTGTAAATTGGTTTGGTCTCTTCAACAACTAAGTATATATTTAGTCAGCAACCAACAGCATGTGGCAAGAGCTTCAAGCATCAAAGTTACAGTTAACATTTATCAATCAAAATAGCACATAACCCATTTTTCATTTTACATAATGTATTCAGTGGGTCGCGGTGGTCTAGTGGGTAGAGCGTTGGACTACTGACCGGAGGGTCCTGGTTTCGATTCTCGGGCAAGGCACTCTGGGCACCTGCAGCTCCACCCAAGCTAGTTGATTTTTCGGTTACCAGATCTTCCTGGGAAACCATAACCGGCACAGGGAAAGGAACTAGCCCCCCTACCCTGATGTGTGAATATTCACACGCCGTCGGGCTTGGTACACGGGTGAGCTCTACCATCACCTATTCAAACCGACCTTCGGGTTGATTACTGTGTTTATGGTTTTTATAATGTATTCAATGGCTTTTGCCTGAACTTTGTGCTTTGATTCATTTGGAAGGAATTTCACACTATTCAATTTCTCACCCTGTCCTACCAGCTTAAGGCATGTAGGCATCATTCCAAAACCATTCTCTTCCTGGCCATCTACCATTAGCCTTCAACTCCCAACTTCAACCCACTCTGCCCCTATGTTTAAATAAATGGACTTGGGCATATAAAATATGGTACCTGAAAACCATGCCTATGCATTGAAACCAGTTGTACCACACAACGTGTATAAATTTATGAAGAAATTTGTCATCTAAAAAATATATGTAGAATATCCACTCTTTAAGAATATATACTTGTTTTCAATCAACAGTTTTCTGAAAGCATACACTAACTTTTATAATACCACCACACTTGATGGGAAGTATTAGCTAGCATATAAGGTAACTATTACCAGCCATTTGTTGAAAATAGATGATGAGTTCCAATGAATTATGTAAAATATTGACTTGGCCATTAATTATGCATCCTGATTTAACTCAATATCCTAAAATAACCTTACGTGCAACATGATGTGATGAATCATAGTCCATTAGCATATAAAATTCTCCCTCTGAATTAAACTACTCAACTAATGACAAGTATACAGACCTTCTGCCGTGCGACATGCTCCACCAACATGTCAGACAAGTCTTCCTTCTGCAACTGAGACTGCTGTTCCCTAAGAGTCTGCTCATATCGTTGAGCCATTGCTTCGGTGTCAACAAGATCCAACTCAGAGGGATCGAGGGCCAATTCGACTGTCCCTGGGCCGCCAACACCCATTGCCTCTGCTCCAGTGCCCAGCCTGCGACTGGGGGGTGGTGGAGGCGGCACCCCAGGTGGGGGACCCCCAGCTCCTGTCATGTCATATATGTGGGTGGATGCCATCATGGCAGCCCCACCAAGCCGTTCCAACCTCTTTTCAGGGAGGACCTGGTACAACGCAGGAGTCTCACCTCTGTAAAATGAAACAGCAAGAATGAGAACATTTACCATGGTAGCTACAGAAATTTGGTTCTGAATACCTCAATGTTAAAAAGTATTCCTTAACGCTTTTAATTGTTTCTCTTACTTAATTTCCATAATAACCATTTTTGGTATATGAGAATCAACAGGGATATCAGTGATTTAAAACCTGATATATCTTTTACGTTATCAATACAAATAAATATTAACAATAGCAAGCAAAAAAAAATGAATTTTCGGTTAAGATAATAGAGAGAATTTTTTGATTAAGCAGATACAAAACCCAAAAAGTGAAAACCATTTGGGCATTTGAGAAATTTATGTAGGAAAGTAAAATCTTCTAATTCCACATAAAATTTGTATCCCCTCAAATCTGAGATAAAAATAATGACGTAAGTATGCTACTATTATGTACATCACAAAGAAAAAGGGTTACTGCAGAAACATCACAGACCAAAGTCATTCATGAAACACAAGCTAATTACGTGAAGTTGGTCCATTACATCATTACAAATAAAAAAGCAATCTCAATAGCAATGTGTGTCCAGTTTCATTTCCATTGAACTGACCATGTTTCATGCTATTTCAATGTAACTTCAGTCATCCGAGCACCCAACTAACCCCAACACTTATACCACTTGTAAGGGCCCTTCATATTAAATAAAGTATTTGATATGCATTTTGGAACATGCACAATAGATTCTCCTTCAGGTCTTACAGTGAAGGGACCTACTTTTCACCATTTATTACTAGACAAAATGAATGTAGTCTAGCTTTGGACACAAGTATGACACTGCCTCTAAATACATCTAGAAGATTTCAAGCTGGTTACTCAGCAGATGTATGTGAAATGAATGGGTACTTGACATCATAAACAGCTTGTCCTTCACCCCTCTTCTGTAGATGATTAAATCCACTACCTCCAGTCTTTCCTACCTTAAGATGTCATCAATCACCATCCTTTGTCTGTCACCACCCTATACCTGACCTCTCATTCATCTCCCCAAACCACTGAACCAAGTGAAAATACACAGCAATAAATGGTTGCAATTGGATGGCTAATGATATAACTGTCTGGAAATATGCTTACAATTGCCTAAGAGGAGCATTCATCTGGATAACTGATAGTGTCACACACCAAAGGCATTTTTCAATAAATCATCACACCCAATTTAAATAGGGCAACTAGAAAACTAGTGTTTATTTTGAGATAGGATAGGTGCATGCTGGGCAGAATGATGAGAGGAAGTAAGTGTGTGGAATTGAAGAAGTGATTATAGTTGTGTCAGATGTCAGGCTGTGCTTTGTTAGTAGAGTCAAGTACATGTATTTTTGTAAATGCTGTGCTTATCCAAAACATTTATTAACTGGTAGAATAGTAATAATAATAAATCTAAGTTTCAAGGTTAAAATCCTGCTATGATTGTGAGAAAAGGAGAGTGAATGCAATGCCTAAAACATTCACAAAACTTTTTAAAAACATATGCTTTACAATTTGGGGAAAGATTTCTAAATAAATTATATTTTTGTATCACTGGACCTCGTGATGACTTTAAATCTCACTGCTTACATTTTAATTCATTTATATAAGCCTTAATAATTCATCCCATAATCCTTAATAAGCTTCCCAAGTCCTATTCTTTGATTAAGGGACTGAGGTTGTCTTCCAATTAAAAATATTAGCAGGATCAAAGAGTGAGATTTTATGGTAAATAGATTGAGGCGAGGATTGTGGCTAAATGAAAATGACTGTTACTCTAATATGCACTTATGAATGATATCACTGATTTTCTGTCAGACATAATGCAAAGGAAGCATTCACTCCAGAGAATAAAGCATGCTCCTTGAATTTCTGAACATGAATCTTAACAATGCATGTCTCAATACAATGCATGTCTCAATACCTAAAGGGTTAGGTGGAAGAAGGGACTATTTAGTCTCAACCTCGCCCAATTAAGTCGATAATAAATAAATAAATAAATACATATCCTGCAATAACACATGCACTAACGCAACTTGGATAAATCAGTTCAAATATATTTTCTATTCAACCATAATTCTGGCAACATGTGAACTTCCGCATGAATTCAATACTTGGAAATGTAATACATATGAGTAAACATAATATTATGTTTACTGAGAATATTATTGCACTGAAAGTTGAATATTAAATTAGTAGGTAGGGCCAGCTAATTCACCTGAGCCAGATGAATTCATTTCACTCACTCATGGATGAGTTGCCCTGCAATACTGCAAACTACAATAATGTTCATAGTATGACTCTATGTACAAGAAAAAACACTATTTTTTTAGGTACCAGAAACTTAGTTACGAGGAGATTTTAAGAGTATATTTCCATAATCATCGTCCCCTGGAAATTTTCAATGTACTTTCAACAAATCTTAGAATCATGCCAATAATTCATATTCATTCATTGAGCTATTTCATGCTCTCCTATCACATTTGAAAATCTTGATAATGCTTGCAGTATTTAAAAGGCAGCTACAAAAGTGCCTTCTTGGGAAGTGTCTTTACAATGTGGATGACATTTTCAAGCTTCGTGAATCACGGTGCTTTCTCTCTGATGTATTGTGATATGTGACATGTCTTTTACATGAAATCATACATCTCTCATGGATGAATTAAAATATTAGGATATTATTCAGCACAATTCCAATATCTTACCCTTCCATGTCGCTTTCAATCTTTCGTTTACGAAGCTCAATAATTTCTGGAGTTTCCATTCCAGCTGGGATGGATGTGATGCCTGAAGGTGTTATAAGGCCCTCAGCTGGTGTGACAAGACCCGTTCCATCCTCCTGACCATCTATGCCAACACCATCTGCTCCCTCTTCCTCCTCCTCCTCATCTTCCTCCTCCTCACTCTCTTCCTCAGATTCTGATTCAAGTTCTCCCCACAGTGTATGATCGATGTCTTCCTCAGGCACAGGGAGCTACAATTTTAGAAGGATACAAGAAACATAGACAAAATCATAATCTTTAGTGAAGATTCTATAACAAAAACACAACCTATTTTCAGAGAAAGAAATTCCCAATGGAGTTGTTTTTTTTAGTACTAAAGAACTAATACTGAATCAAACTGATTAGGGAAATATTCATGACCATGACCAAAGTATAAATCAAAATTACAGTAAAGAACACAGAATTATCTCAAATGCTTAAATATCAATGTGGAGATATCCAAATTATGTAAGCACATAAGAATTATCATTATGAGGGCCCAAATTTCATTGCTAAAGGCTCTAGTTTTAACTATAACATAATCATCAATTACTAAACAATAACATCCTCTCTATGGTCCTTAACTAAAAGTTATGAGGGAACTTGAAATAATTTGTAAAAATGATGCATGGTGGAATGATTAGTAAAAATTGAGCTGCAATTTACTTTAACAGTTTTATTTGTGAGGCTGAAATTTTTTTCTGGTGCATCTTTGAGCATTATAGTGGATGGATATGGTCATGATCAAATCTAAATTTTGTTTGAATGTGGACTACAAAAATGAGAAGTCACATTTTCCAATGTGTGATGAACTCTAAACATTTGTAATGAAGGCTTCCACAATGAAGTACAGAAGACACAAAGGTTTTCAGGTAGCTCTTATATGTTCCATTTGCCCGGACAGCAGTTATGTTGGCTTTACAGTCTGCATCTTCAGGTCCTAAGTGAAGATAGACCTGTACATGATATCCTTAACCTCCGACCTGAAGATGCTGACTGCAATCTCACTGAAATCTTAGTTTCAGGTAATTTCAGACAGTTGACTGATGAATAAATCACATTACTATGGATACATTCGATCATTTGATGTTTGATAAGCACACAACAAAAAGTATGCTGAAAATGTTAAGTTCTTCCTCTGCAATGATTACACAGGCCTCCAAAAAAAAATTTTTTTTTGGTGCCAGGAATCTTTGTGTTGATTTTAACTATATTTGCAGAGCTGAATCCAAATATGAAATCCGTTTTTATTTAACAGCTCTACTTTTTTAGATATGGCACATCTTACGATTAGTTGTTTTAATATTCCATATATTCCGGAAAATAATTTTCAAAGTTAAATAAATCTATAAGTATACATGGGAATATATGGTAAAAGAAAATAGGAAAAATATTACAGACTTTGTGAAACGTGCATACTTGGGATATTTTGGTGTTAAGCTTGGTGACCAAGATAAAACATGGGCACCGCATTTTGTGTGTATAACATGTACTGAACATCTGCGGCAATGGACAACAGGACAAAGGAAAAGTCTAAAATTTGGTGTGCCAATGGTGTGGAGAGAACCTGTGAACCATATTGACGACTGTTATTTTTGCATAGTAAATGTTTCGGGAATTAATCGAAAAAATTGCCACAAGTGGACATATCCAGATTTGCCTTCAGCTAGACGCCCGGTACCCCATTCAGAAGAAATACCGATCCCAATATTTCAGACGTTACCAGATATATCTAAGGAAGAATTTGAGTTATTTGAAAACATTTCTCATTCTATTGACGATAGTGGCAGTGACTACGAGGGGGTATAATATTAATATAATATTCCCATATCATCATGTAGAAGACTTTTTTACGTAAGTAACAACATATCTATATCTTGAAAACTATAGCTGATATGAAAAAACTAGTGTCATAATTGGATTCAGCACCCCAATTGTTCTTTAAATCGGCATTAAAAGCTCCGGCACCAAAACCACTGTTGGCCTGTGTTATTAATATAATATTCCCATATCATCATGTAGAAGATTTTTTTACGTAAGTAACAACATATCTATATCTTGAAAACTATAGCTGATAGGAAAAAACTAGTGTCATAATTGGATTCAGCACCCCAATTGTTCTTTAAATCAGCATTAAAAGCTCCGGCAACAAAACCACTGTTGGCCTGTGTTATTAATATAATATTCCCATATCATCATGTAGAAGATTTTTTTATGTAATTAACAACATCTATATCTTGAAAACTATAGCTGATAGGAAAAAAACTAGTGTCATAATTGGATTCAGCACCCCAATTGTTCTTTAATCAACATTAAAAGCTCCGGCACCAAAACCACTGTTGGCCTGTGTTATCACTACTTATTATTATAGTCAATGCTTGACTGCTGTAAACATATGACCTTCTTCATGAGCAATAAAATGGATGCCTGATCAGTAATCATTACTTGTATGCACCTAAATTTCCTATTTCTTTTACCTGATTATACCGGCATGCACTCAACAAGATTGAAATTATTTTTCTTTTAGATCTCTACAGTTCTTTGCCGCATCAAATAGTACTTCCAAAGTTTAATTTAGAACACATTTTTATTTCCCATTTACCTGTTACTCCATCTTTTTACTGGGGAATTTTTTTATTATTTATAATTTTTGGGAAAATTTTTATCAAATCCTTAAAGTTAAAACTAACTGGTCAACTTTAAAGACAACAAAAATCATAAGTATATTCCTCACCATACAACATTTTTCAACATTAATCAACATTAAAAAAGGGACATAAGAGGATGTTTCACCTATCTATTTCCTTGGGTCATTAATTTAAATTGTACAAACTTACAAAATAGTGAAAAGCAATGGTATTAGAGGCTCGAAAATATTAACAAATAGTCAAAATATGCTATATGATTTTAGCAAAACCAGTCTCAGAGATCACTGATCCTTCTAATTAAATGGATACGAACCGAATAGTCTTGGGTCTGGGTCCCAAATACATCTCCATAGAGAGGACGACCACTTTCATCAACTGGTGGCTTTCCCCAACCTCCAGCATGGTAACCAAATGAGCAGCCATCGGGGATTGGAGCATTCAAACCTGCAATCTGCAATTGTGACAAAGGCAATAAATATTAATAAAATGAATGAATTGAAAATAATTTGGATGTTATAATATTCCAAACAGATATAGTTTCACAAGTAATAAAAATATGCACTCCACTAATTTCAAACTATATTGGGACCAAGTGTAGATTTTTAGGATGAAAAATTCTCTACCCTGCACCCACTAATAACATAGGTAAAATGCATACACGTATACATGTAGAAATTGATGTTGTTTCCTACATTCCAACTTAGTCCCTATCTTATTACATGTAATCATACTGCTTTTACTGAAACAGATAGGAATAGAAACAAAACAGTTTCAGGCGCAACATGGTGAAAATCCTTCATGATGAAAGAGGGCACATTGCTTTACCTGACGATGAAAAGCAAAGTGTCTTCTTTCATTAGGAACAGAAACATTGTATGTGAATAAAAAGATGTTTCAGGCGTGATATGTTGGAATATCAAGATTAAATAAAAATTGCCAATTTTTAATTGTACGTGGAGTGTACATGATAGGACATAGAACATAGTGTATTATACAAAGTATATATAGGATATACCCCTCCCATGGACTACAACCTTGTCGTGGTGGAAGGGCTTGTGTGTTCCGATGACCCCTAGAGCTGTGCTGGCGGGAGTAATAATAATTACTCCTGGAAGGGTCACCCATGCCAGATAGGTCGAAGGTTAGGAGCCAGACGAAAGGTAGTCCACACAGCGTCTGTTCCTCAGTGAGGCGGCTGCAATGGCGTCTGACCCCAGTGGGGCGGCCATTAAGTGATGGTGTCACGTTAAAAACACTATTGAGGAAGGCAACGGGAAACCACCTCAATTATGATTCCCAAGAATATAATGATGGGCACTATAGATAATATGAGTCCTGGCAACTACGGGACTCGGCCCAAGAGGCCGTGTGTCGTGCCCGGCAGCGGGAGAGGCAAGGCTTCCGCGGTCGTCATCCCACGAAACCCTTGCAGGGAAGAAATAACTGCAGCAGGACAGAAGACTCAGAAGAAGGCGAAAGTAGTTAAAATAAGAACCTGGAACGTCAGGACAATGTTGAGGAGAGGCAAATTAGAAAATATTAAGCGAGAGATGGAAAGAGGTAACATAGATGTTTTAGGCCTCTGCGAGGTGAGATGGAAGGATAGCGGGGATTACTGGAGTGACAATTATAGAGTAATATACAGCGGCGGGGACGAGAGCCAACGAGGGGTTGCCGTAATTTTAAATAAAGGGGTAGGAAGAAGCGTAGTCAACATAGAGCAAGCGACAGATAGAATTTTACTCGTAGAGATTAAAGCAGAGCCGACGAACTTGGTCATTATTCAGGTATACATGCCACCGAGCAACCACAAGGAGGAAGAAGTCGATAGGATGTATGATGAGTTAGAGGATATCATCGCGAGTGTTCCTGCAGGGAAACATTTGATAGTGATGGGGGATTGGAATGCGACGGTAGGCGAAGGAAGAGATGGTGGTGAGGTGGGGGACTATGGGTTAGGCACGAGGAATGAACGCGGGGAGAAAGCAATTGAATTCTGCAGGAGACAGGGGTTAGTCATCACTAACACATGGTTTAGACACCACAAAAGGCGTAGGTATACATGGAAAATGCCAGGTGACTCAGAAAGGTATCAGTTAGATTATATTATGGTTAGGCACAGGTTTAGGAACAGTGTGATAAATTCGCACAGTTTCCCCGGAGCTGATGCGGACTCTGACCACCATTTAGTTGTTATGAAATGTAACGTCTGTTTCAAGAAGATAAGGCAAGGGCGGCGGGTTAGGAAATGGAATTTAGAAGCAGTAAATGGATTAACGAGGAAGGAGTATCAGCAGGCTATAGAGAAAATGATGGATGACGGTAAAGAACCGAGTACTATCAAAGAAAAATGGGAATGTTGATTGTTGAGAGAAATCCTATGGAGGCAGGAAAAATGGATGAAAGGCGTATTGAGCGGTAGTGGAATGTTGAAGAGGGTAATAGAGGGGAGAATGTTGGGCAAGCGAGGTAAGGGTAGGAACAGGATAGGGATGTTGGACGGGATGAAGGGAGGAAAGAAGTACACCGAGATGAAGAGGGACCTGATATAGATTAGTTTGCTAGGTGGGGAGTCACAAAATGTTTATTTGATAGTTGTGTCCATCCAAAAACCTACCTTAACCGGTAGATTACCTAAAAAAAAAATATAGGATATAGTACATGATACTGAATGAGAGATCTAACATAAGGGATAATTTCAGGAGCAACAAGGATTTTGTTGCACATATTTACACTGAATTCATTGGTGAAGAACACATGGGTAATGAGAGGTGCTGAATGTTGAAGAGACCATAATTTGGCCATCTTAAAAGTAGAAATAGAAAGAAGTGGTTTTCAAGGAAGCTATAGACGGCAAAATCAATTAAGATGTAAACATGAATTCTGCATGACAAAAATGTAAGAGTGCAGTATGATTTCATTCGCATGTTTGAGGATATGTTGAACAATAAGGCAGAAAGAAGCAAATATTAGGTAAATGCAAGTGTGTGTCACTCAGAAAAGATTGAAAGGAATGAACACTGAATGCACTGTTAATAAAAAAAACATGAACAAAGTAATCAACCCGAAGGTTGGTTTGGTAGGTGATAGTAGAGTTCACCCAGTACTAGGCCCGATGGCATTTGAAATTCACACATCAAGGTAGGGGGGCCAGTTCCTTTTCCTGTGCCGGCTATGGTTTCCCAGGAAGATCTGGCACCGGAAAAATCACATAGCTTATAAAGTAATTACATAGCAATAAAATGTTTACATGTGATTTGGAACTTTGTGATTAATAATGCCATTTCATGTAATTCACTTGATTTGTTCAAAGGATATTCTTATAACATGGACACAACAATAAAAACATGATGTATGCAGTAGGAAGGTTTTCATATGATAAGAGGGTTTATGTAATGTCTTGTTTAGCCCTCAGGCTTTTACAAAATCTTTTTGTAATAGTACAGCCTAGATGCCCTAGGCAACACTGGTTCAGATTTGCGACTGAGAGACCTCCTTTTTCTTAATATCCATTATTTTAAGCAGTATCTGGGCAGAAGAATAAAATTAAATTTAACCATCAACACTAAATAATTTACTCATACCTAGATCTTGATGACAAATCTGCATCCTGAAAGGGGCCCAGGTGAAGAAAATAATCCACAATGCATAGTATTCTGATACACTTTTAGGATTTTTTCATTTCAATGCTTTTCATTGGCTGGAGGCCACTGGATGACTACATGTGCTCCCCAGGATCCCAATAAACCTATTGTCACAATTCATCTAATTTCCCTTAAGCTTAATCACCTGAAATAACACATCTATTCCATTCAATCTTCAACTTTTGGGGAAAGTATCTGGAAACAATAGCATCCATAGGGGAAGGTTATCACATGCCATGAATAAGGTACATATTTCAGCAAAATTAGTAACATGCAAGAAATTTTAACAACAATTTAGCAGTCATGCTTCAATACTAAAAGTAATGCATAAATGGGATATTGTGACTTTGAACAACTATAACAATTAAGGAACTACTACCTCCCTGTTTGTGGATTGCTTTCTGGACATTTGACCTAGTTATGCTGTAGAGATGACACAATAACCCATGGTCACCGCGGACATAAAATGTCCTAACCCCTGAGTGCTCTCCTGATTCTCATATTTCTCATTCCAAATGTATCATTTGGCATTTTACCATATCTTCTACCATTGTCACTTGAATTATGGTGTTAAGTTTTTGGGATCATTCCCCACAAGTTAAACGAATCCTGCTTCTAAAATAAAG
Organism: Hetaerina titia; assembly: GCA_037158775.1. Taxonomy (NCBI): domain Eukaryota; kingdom Metazoa; phylum Arthropoda; class Insecta; order Odonata; family Calopterygidae; genus Hetaerina; species Hetaerina titia. The sequence goes on along the minus strand of CM073778.1, from coordinate 68,416,524 downwards.
AGCTGTTTGTTCTCTTGCTCACATTCCAACCCATGTTTCTTGCAAGCCTTTTTTATTGGGAATGGAATCAAGTCTTTGTTTGGTTTATAAGTCCTTAAGGTTTCGGTTGATACTAAAGTTAATCTAGAAACTTGCCCATTGAGATTTGATACCCATAACTAAGCCATTAGAGGTAATTCAAACTTGGACACTAAATATAGACTCATTTCAACTTATAAATCATCATATAATGTGAATATTCTAAGAAGTATGACTGGTTGGCAACGCAATTGAAATCAGATTGTATCCAGAGTTTCAAGAATAAGGTGTTACACCTGGTTAAAAGCAAATATGATTTATCCAATTGTTTTATTACTATCTTTATCTCATTTAAGAATTAATGTTTTGTTAGCTTATATATTGCACTTGAGATTACCTTGAGATTTAATATGGTTTTACCATTTATCAAAATGAAAAAATTATATTCTTACACCAAGAGAGCACCAAAATGATGAAAGAGTGAGCATGCATTGCCTGAATAAAGGTATTTTTTGGTCTCTTGTGTTGATTCCTCAGTTTTCTTGCATTTATTAGCACTTGCCAAGTATATGTGAGACAAATATTGAAAACAGTGATGGCTCACCTTAAGGTTAGGATAGGAAGGTGGTGGGCCATATCTCTGCATGGCAATGAGCCATGGTGGAGGAACTTTATGAGCCGATGGCCCAACAGGCATCCCTAATGCCGTTCTCAACTCTTCTGTCAACTCCCCAGGTTTCTTCTCTCTTAACCTTGTCTCAAATTCCTTCCCCTCATAATATAAATCTCCATGAATAGTCATTCGAGGCTTTGTCTGCCACCTATGAACATAAGATAATACAAATATACAATAATAATATGCAAAATGTATTGCAGTCATATAAATAGATATAGAACAATGATAACTACTATTAAGAATAGCATGAACATATATAATATATTCTCATGTGACTGACAAAATTATAGTTTGGTTTTCGCTTGGCTCCATTAGTAACTGCCAGAGGCATTAGTGGGGATACAGTCTACCAGCAATAATTTTGTTTATGGTAATTGTCAAAAATGCACTGTATGTACTTGGCAATGATAGCCGACTTGGTCTTTCCTAATTCAAGTGTCATGACATGTACTCATTCTTCATTATGCTACAAACCCCATCCAATTTTCAACTGGATATGACAACCCATTCAGATGATAGCTATTGCAAGAGTAAAATATCCTTGAAAAAGATGTCACCTAAAAGAGTATTTTCCTTTGAGGAAATAAGAGAAAGAGGATTTGTGAGCCCCTCAATCATGTTAGATTTGGATGGATCTAAGGAAAGTAAAATAAACCGGTAGCGTTGAATTAATTACTCCCAATGAATTACTAAAATTACTCGATGCACTGACATACAGCAGTAATATTTACTTGTCTAATGAGGGAAAATAAACTGTGATTTCTTAATCCAAGACCAAAACCATTTGATATTTTCCCAATAAAAAAATATTTTAAGCATTTATTGCCTGACAAAGCTTTTTATAAATATTCATTTCCCTAGCCACTAAGTGAACAAAAAACTTATAATGCAAAGTGTGGAAAACTAATGACTATGCATATTATAAAAATAAATACATACTTGAAAAATGCATCATGGAGTTTTTGATAATCGATGTCAATTTTCCCCAACTTGGGACGAGCCCTCTCCCTCATTTTGGCTTTCAATGTGCGCTGGTCTTCCTTCTCTTGCAGTGCTGCTCTCATCTCCATTATTCCAGTACGTTTGATGAAGTCTGGGAGATCAAATGGAGGCTTCTCAATCCCCCTCTTCCCTTGCAGGTACTTTCGTTTAAAGCACCAGTGGCGTGGCACAGCTACAGTATTCCGATGAGCTTTCAGCTGCACCAATAGTTTTGGGTCCCGAGCAGTGACATCATGCATTTCCACAACATCCGGTCGACTAACCAGCTGCTTCAGCTCAGCGACACTTAACCGAGTGAGCCTTTTCAACTTACGTTTCGAAAGCTTACTTTTCTCCCCTTCCTGCTTTTTCTGCAATATTTCAACACTCATTAATACCATGAAGTATAATTAATGATAATTAAACAGCCAGCATTTGACTGACTCAATACAACTGCATCATAGATAAAACTTAAGGGTAAATGAATTCACAAACCTCAGTTTTAACAACCATGTACCTTTTAAATTCCTAGCCAATGATCCACATAATGAAACATTTATTTATGGAAAAACCTCTACATTTTCCATCTCATGTAACAATTACTAAAATCCAAAGACTGCTGGTAAGGTGGACATGCTTTCACTTAATTAAAATGTAACATAGGGTAAGACCCCAACTAAAAAAATATGCCCTTGTCTTTGAGGCTTGCTATAATGTGGATGAATACAGTGATGTCTTGTGCAAGGAAGAGGACTGAGGATGACACAGAGGCCATGCTGAAAACAGTTTTACTGGTGAAACCAATTATGAGCACAAGATTCCTGACCTTGCATTTGAAAAGTGTTAGGCAATATGCCCATGAAGATTTTCTTAATTAGTGGCCACAATTTAAGAGATACATATGGATAAATGTTCACAATAGTGTCATTTTCTAACCTAGGATTCAACTAACTGTTGATTTTGAAGATGATCTAGCCTTTGTGTTAAGACATGCCCAACATGGAAAACAGGCCATTGATCCAAGATGGCAGGCGTAGATTGGAGGTTATTGAAATGAGGGTTTGGAGAAGGATGGAGAAGGTGAAGTGAACAGAAAGGAAAACAAATAAGGGGTACTATATATTGGAAAGGAGGAGAGGGGAATGTTGAGAGAAATTCAAATGGGGAGGAAATGTAGTTGCAAAGCACATTGATTAGCAATGGTATGTTGAAGACTATGATAGAAGGGAGAATGTTAGGCCAATGAGGAAGGGGCATGAGTAAGATAGACATGTTGGGATGGAATGAAGGGAGGAAGGAAGAATGCAGAATTAAACAGGCTTGTTGTAGTGTTGGAGGTCAGGTTGTTTTTTTGTGGGAGATAATTATAATAAATAAATTATATAATGCATAAGATATTATTTTTATATTGATGTGTAGCCTGAGTCCATGCAAAACCTATCTTAACCAATAGATTACCAATAATAATAATAACGTTCACCTTGAATAATGGCTATGAACCAAAGTTCAGGTTCAATAAAACATTACGTGAACGAAACCAAGTATGATTTAATTCTTAAAAATTTAGTTTTAGAGCAAGTCTAAATTTTACCCAAAAAGTACATTAATATTTTTTGTTTGCTTTTAATTTAAATTTGCATTAGGACCATGAAAGAAAAATACCTTACAATCTTTGATGAAACAATATTTTCAACACTCAATTAAGGAAAGAAATTTCATCACCAAAAAGCCATGACTTCAAAATATAAGATAATATTCAATTACAGTTCAAAGGAAACAACAAAATAATGCCAAAGGAATGTTAATTGCTTTTTTGAGAAATTCCTATCCATGAAAATCTGCTTTGGGTGAACTGTACTTAATGTGAGTGAGATGTGAGTGTATATCACTGAATTTATCTTAAACATATGTAGTTCCTGATGCATAAGAACATTTGGCAATTATGATAACCAATTCAAATAGTTGCTAGAGCTTCATTACTTTTTCCAATGAATCGGAACTTGAGTAGCATGATTGGACCATAATTCAAATTTTCCAAATCAACTGTAATATTAAAGTAATATTGTGCACTTCTTAAAAACCCACAGAAAAAACTCTTAAATCCTCTTTTATACAAGAACAATAAAATGTGTCTCTTAATTGGCATGACCTCACACTTACCTCCTCTTCTGCTTCATTTCCTTCATCATCTGAGTCATCAACATCCATTTTTGGAACTTTTTTCAGGTCCATCTCTTTGGGAGGCACTGGACGAGACTTGGCTTCTTTGTCTGCTTCCACTTCATTTCCCTTTTCAGGGTCAGCTATACGGAATGTCTCAAAAATGTGTGCAAATTGGCGGAATAGTGGGTCATGTTCATTCATTCCAAGGGTCTCTTGAATGTACCTGTCAAAATTCAAAAACGGAAACCATTAATTAATTAATAATGACTGAATTCCATACTGTGCTATTGCACAGAGTAATATTTTAATTACAATGAGGAAACATTCCACAAGGATGAGCTACAATTTGAAGTCAAATATATACATAGGATCCAAAACCTAGCTTAACTGGTAGATTACCTTATAATGATATACATAGGAACAAATTTATGCATGAAAAAATGAGATAACATATCCAAAATTTTCAGATCTTACTTTGAATTTTTCGTGAAAAAATTTCAAAGAGGACAACTTGCCAAAATTTATTACTACAATAATCTCATTAACAGGTAACCAGCCCCAGTTCCTCGTGACACTTGCTTTCGCTATGATGGTATAGAAGATACATGTCTCCTAATATTTCTTCAGGGCAGGTGACTGCAGGGCAGTGATATTTTGCAAGCTATAAAATTATGCTTTAAAATGTATGACAACACACTTGAGTATTATGCTTTAAAATGTATGACAACATACTGAGTACTATGCTTTAAAATGTATGACAACATACTGAGTATTACTGCAATGCTATTTGTTCATTTTCAAACAAAAATCTCAAAAATGTCTAGGTTTTTCAATGAAAGTTTAATTGTACTCCATGATTAATATTTAATATTTTCATGGTTCCTGTTTTCATAACATGTTGCCACCCAGCAATAAGAATCTGTGCATCCCAGTCATCTTTCTGCCACTTACTCGACTTCCACATCTGGCTCTACTCCTCCCTTCTTCTTCTTTTCCTTTTCTTTGTCTTTCTCCTCCCCTTCCTCAGCCTCCTTGCTCCCTCCCTCTCCTTCCCCTTTCTTCTTCAACTCAGTCTCAGCCCTCTGCCTCTCCTTGGCCCTCTTCTTCCTCCTCTTCTTGCGGTTGTTCTTTGACTGGCGCTGCTGCTTTTCACCACTGGCACCGTCCTCACTATTACCTGTGGTTCCCTTCCCCTTGGGCTTCCTCCTCTCATCCCCTTCGTCATCATCCTCCTCATCATCCTCATCTCCCGCAAGGGCATATATGGCATCCATCGCTTTCTGGGTCTGAACTGAAGGCATCATTGGTTGCACAAGTGGGGCCTCTTCCATAGCTCCTTTCTCTGAGAAACAGACAAGAGACTTGGATGATCAGGATAATCAACAGAGAAGTAATACTAGATCAAGTGTTTGTGCTTAGTAAATAACTAATGGGAAGCATCTTGCAAACAAATGGTGAAATGAGGGTAACGGAAGTACATAAACACTAACCAAAAGGTGAACAAATCTTAAAAATAGATATACTACTTCTTCATTATTCACTTTATGTTACCCAAACATTTGTTTGGTGGAAATGAAAGAATGAACATCCCAAAGGTGTTGAAAAATTGAATGGTCAACATGTGCAAAGGGATCATAAGGAAGAAGACCGGTGTAGGGTTTCAGAAGTCGCTTCATCTTTGCATTGTCATCATTTTAGCTTTAATATCCACTGCCAGTCACATCAACAAAATAACATCTTGCAGTTGTTGTGAAAGCTCAAATGGCAACAATGACAAAGGCCAATCACCTACCAGAAACCAATAGTCATAATCATTAACACAACAAGCCTACATTCCAAAAGTCACAGGAAAGAAAAACTTCACATTGATTTGTAATGTAATCCTGAACATTTAGTTTGCTATGGCCATGTGTCGATCATCACAATAATCTCAATCCATCTTCAGATATTTCATTGATATTTAAAGGAACTGCATCTTCACTCACCATTTCCACCCTCTATTTCCTCCGGCTGGACACCAACTTGTTTGGCTCTCTCTGTCTTAAATGCCAGTGCCTGTTCCAATGCCATCGGCAGCCTGACTTCCCTCGCACCACCTACCATTGGGCCTTCAGAACCAGCCCCTCCCCCAACCACAGCAGTCTGCTCTGGGTCCCCAGGCACGCCCATCCCACCCTCTGTCCCCTCCCCTCCTCCACTCCCCCCTAAGGCAGCGAGCATTGCAGGTGGTGGCTGCACATTCAGGGACATGAGGGGCCGTGGCGGACTGCTACCAGTAAGTGGCCCGCCATCCATGTCTCCACTGGCTCCCCCCGGACCCCCTCGGTCCTCTTCATCCTCCACACCTGGTGGCATCATGCCAATTGGAGGGGGAGGACCATGGAGGTGAGGGTGCATGTGTGGTGGGGGTGGAGGTGGGGGCATGGGTCCTGGTGGAGGCCCAGTCTGAAAAATATGGCAAGTTGAAAAGATTAATGCTAGAATGTTACCTCAATGCAAAAATTATCAATTAACTTCATGTGGACAAAGACATGGCATGAGGGTCATTCCATAATTAAGATTTTGTGGGCTGCTACAACACCAGTTGAGAGTATTTAGAATATAATCTACAGTGATTGCAACGCAAAGCAATGTCTTTTTCTTTACAGAGATTTAACAAGTTGAGCAGTGAGATAAATACTTGAATTTCACATGCAATTATCTAGAGAAAGACCTGGTAATTTTAACAATCTGTTCATTATATGAATAAAGTACTGTCAAGTTACTAGGCCACTAAAAATCTTATTTTTACAATGACCTTGCCTTAAAAGTTTGGAGAACTAAAGATTGTATCACCATTATGATAGCATAATAAAAACTGATAAGCAATTTCAAATTGTAGAATTGACAACAGAGTGAACAATGAGATGGATTAAAATGTTTAGAAGTATTAAAAACCACAGTACCATAATGAAAGTGATGTGCACCAAAATGTCAGCTTAAACTTGATTAATGAATATAATGAATTATCAGTACATTAATACATAAAAATTTCTTTAATTCTATACCATGTGACTTCATTGAAATGAGTTTCCCATTGAGATACCAAAAGCTACAATGTATTTGTAACTACAAAAAGTTATAAACCTGATGGAATTTTCCCAACCTAACCAACTTTTTCCCAATGGTTCCTTGGATCACTACATTTTGGAATGTTCACTGCTCAGCTGATTCTATGGAGAGTTAAAAAAATAAATACTTGAGTTTGATCACTCAATCCATCCTGATCCCCATTAATGATCATTTTGAAGTAGATAGGAGTGGACTGATGAGAAAGAAAGCTTATTCAGAACCTCTACATGTCTTTGACTTCAGTGAGTTAGATAGTGAATGGAGATTTAGGAGAGGCAGTGTTAGGCAAGGGAGTACGACAGGAATTCCAATTATTAACAGTTCTTTTCTATATATAAGTTAGGAATATGATAAACATGGCATGGGAAAAGCTGGAGTAAAGTAAGTGTGAAACAATGCAAAAGAGATTAGCAGATGATAAATTTAAAAAAGTTATCCAGTCAGAGAAAGGGTTAAATTCATTACTTAACACCTTGCAGAATAAGTGTGATAGGTATGGGATAGGAATTAACCATAAGAAAATGAAATTCTGAAGAAATAGGAAGTCTAAAGTAAACATTGTTGGTTAAACAAGTTGGGGAACATAAAGTAGAAGGATGTGCAGAGTAATAGGAGCATTAAAAGAAGAATTTCAAAGGGAAAGAGTAATATCCATAGAGGTATAAGTTTATGATACAAATCTTAAGTAAAGATGGAAAGAAAATACCAGTGTAAACTTGAACATGGATGATAGTATTATATGGCCCAAAAACTAAGTCATTAAGGCAAGACAATAAGTGTAGATTGGAGGCTTTTGAAATGTTTGAGGGGAGATGGAGAAAATAGAAAGGTGCAAAAAGGAAAACAAATGTTGAAGTAACAGGCATAGTAGGGGAAAAGAGACGGCTATAGGTAGAAATTTGAAGTAGGCCGCACAAGTGAATGCAGGAGATACTGCTATGCAATTGAGTGTTGAAAATTGTAATAGAGGGGAGTTGGGGAAATCTGCTGAGAAGGGAAGAATGGAGGGTCAAATACGGCAAGGACTGTAGAGAAGAACAGAGATAAGTATGAATAAGGAGTCTCTTCAAAGCCTGAAAAAAATGACAGAAGGAGAATTCCCCTGTGTGAAATATATCAAATAGCCATTTTTCCAAAACATTAGTCAAATACTTTAGTGTCCAGAGAGGTGAAATTTACGGACTTTTCCAGATTTCAAGAAACTGTAATAGGAACTTTAACGGAGTCACCCGCTATGTGTGCATTATAATGCAACCATTAATTGGTTAAAGCACTCGGCCGGATATCGAGGGATCCGGGTTCGAATCCCCGTCAAGGCGAATGATTTTTACTCTCTGAAATGGTGGGACTTTTCCAGGTTCACACTTATAGTACTTTAACCCCAATTAAAACTAATAATATTAACTAAAATGAAAACTAAAAATATTTACTTTCTTTTTTGCTTTCAGTCATAAGAAGAGATGGGCTTTTATGAAATGTTCCTTAATATAATAGTTTCAAGTCGCAAACTACTTGAAAAAATCATGGTAGTAGTTTTCACTAATTTTAGTTGCATAAGAAAAGCAGCGATAACAGCTTAGAGGTAAACCTTTTGTCTCTTGAGTTCTTCTAGGAAGTTTATCTCAGGCAAAATACATAATTAGCTAATGAAAAATAAACCTACTGTCAATAGGTTCAAAACTGAACTTTATAGGGTACTATTAATGAAGATGCATTAGAGTGTGGATGAATTTAAAGAGGGATAACTTGTGACTGTCAGCTTTGTTACATGTAAGGCTGTATATGTAATGTTTCAGTGTATTTTTCTACATTTTATACTGATTTAACTGCTTTGAAGTGTTTACTTTTGTTGATTGTATTTTCATTTATTGCTCTCATATTTTCTGCACTTCTTTATGACCATGTTCTATATCATATGCCTGACTGACAGAACAATATAATAAATAAATGAGTAGAGCAAATTGATCACTCTGGATAGGAAAACATTCTTTTTTTTAACAAACCGAACGGTAATAGGGTTAACCTTGTGAAATTTATCCATGATGGAAAGGAGACAAACTATGCAAATTTCACTTGAATAGAGATTTATTCACGACCCGGGTTTCAAACACTTAATGTCATCTTCAGGTTCATTCTTTTTTTTTGCCTCAGGTATATGAGGAATATTAGAGGCTAAAATAATAAAAAATGTGGGCAAATGGAACACGAGTAGTGCAGCAGTAGTGCTTTAGAGTTAGATGAAAACACTAAATGAGAATTTTTCAGGGATTGATTAAAAACTAGGTCTATCCATGTAACTACTTCAACAACAATATTTTTCTATCAATATTGATCAAACTGCTACTAAGTACATATTCTAACAATCAGTAATTACAGGGGGTGGTCTCCTCATGTGCTGGTGTTGCAGTTCGTGAGGCATCTGGTGCTCGTGAGGGTGAGGAGGAGGCATTTGGTGCTCTAGGGGATGTGGCGGTGGCGGCTGCATGGGGTGCGGTGGTTCGTGGGGGTGTGGAGGTTGCTGCATCGGATGCGGAGGTGGCTCGTGTGGATGGGGAGGAGGGGGATGAGGGGGCGGCTGTTGCATCGGATGGGGTGGGGGCTCATGGGGGTGCGATGGGGGTGGAGGAGGAGGGGGATGTTTGTGCCGCATGGCCACCTCCTGCTGCATGCTGCGGTATCTCTCATCCTCATGCTGCATCATCATGTGGTGGTGGCGCTCCTCCCTGTGCTTCTCTGCAAGGGCAACCTGCAAGATGGAATGAGGACAAGAATTAAGCACCAAAATCCCAGTATGTCCTTTCCTGACCACTATAACATACTCTTTCTAGACTTTCTTTAATAAAATAAGAATGCTCAGGGAAGATGTGTCTCGTTCAAGGAAGAATGAGAATACTATATCATGTACCCTTTAACCAGAGAATCCCACTAGCTCAAGCTGAAAGGTGATACAATCGGTGTAATGATATCATTGATCTATTACCCAACAAACAGGAATTCAGAACAAATTGTTAAAAGAAAAAGAATAGAATAGGTATTTGAATGACTAGAATATCACAGGTAAATGACAACAGAACATCATCACGACTGGCAACAGGCACACATGATAGGAAACATTAGAGGCAATCAAGATGGGCATTACAAACACACCACAGAATTAGAGCAACTAGAGAGCGCTCCATTGTTACTTTAGTTACTTTAGTTTTGTTGGGGAGGCGACCAACAGCTAAGGTCATTTGTGCCATTAGGGATGAGTGGAGAGAAACCCAGCATCGGCCAAGTGGTACGCAGTTTAGCATCCCATCTGACGGACGTCATACTCACTCAAAGTGCTCTCCACAAAGCACCTCAAGTAGGGATTGGGATACCACTGAAAAATATTTGTTGTCTCCAGGATTTGAGCCCAGACCTTAGACGTAGGTAGCCTGTATGTTAGCCTTCGCACCATCCCCGATACCCCGGTTTGTTACTTGAGTAAAGCGTAATGCTCTCAGGGCGATCCAGTAAGAGAAATCATCACACTAACTGAAAGTAATCTCAGTCTATCTGAAACACTGTTTAAACCTTAGTTCTGTTTTCAAATGTTGAGAGCCATCTCGAATTATGAAACATTTAAGATAAAATGGTAACTTGATGGGGAAAAGAGAGCAAAGGTCACAAAGATTGAGGATTTAGACAAGAAAGCGAATTAAGTTGATGGAATCATAAAAGAAGACAAATGAACATACGTATATGTATGTTGAGGAGGAGAAAAAGTGACAACAGAGCAGACAGAAAATCAAATTATACATGGGAGTTGTATGATAGCCTTCTCTTCACAGTAGGGCATAATGTCGTTCAACGATGAAAGTTGAGGCAGTTCAATAAAAAAAATATCATTTTATTGTAGAGGTGGATCAATCTTCAAAGTGAAGGAATAAGAATTATGAACAAGTAGTGGGCAACATATTTCTCTAAAAATGTTAATGGGCTTCAAATTTCACACAATTTAAACTAAAAATAGCAAAGATGTGATGATGAGTTAATACTCCACAATATTTTCCAATTGTATCTATGCTTTTATAACAACCTGTACAATGTTATTAACTGATACCTATTTTTTAGAAAATCAATTTCTTTCGAGCATAACCTCCTTGGATTACTGAGTAACCTTTGGATGAACAACAGCCAAGTTTGGCCTGTAATCAATGGTTTCTCCCCATATCACCGTAGAACATTCACAATAAATCGTGAAATGCATAGTTGCTAAGCAGCCGAGATACAATCGATTGCACCAAATAATCATTTCAAAATTTACAAATTTTATCCACATTGTTTTCCAAGATTATTCGGGTCTCCCACCGGGTCCACGTTCGTAGGTTTGCCGAAGTTTCGACGGCCGAGTCGTCCATCGTCTTCATGCCCCGAAAATGATGGGCGACTCGGCCATCGAAACGTCGGCAAACCTACGAATGTGGATCCGGTGGGAGACCCGAATAATCTTGGAAAACATTATTCGCCAGGAAATAACCAGATCATTCTTTATCCACATTTCACAAAATTAATCTATTCATGAGAACAATAAATTTTCAAACCACTTTATCCTAATATTAGGTATATCCAGAGAATTTCAATTACAATATCTCAGAATTATACAGTTAAGAAATCATACTAGATATTCACTTCACTTAGAGATAAGCTCAGGTTTAAATACGCCTTTCGAGGTGTAAAGCGAGACAACAAATTCATACCCTATATAATGATAACAAATGTTATAGGTACGCAAACTCGAGTACACATGTCCACAAGGTAATTCACATGAAAGCACTCAAATAAAAATTAATAAAAATAGCATATTTCACTAAATAATAAGAAAATAATGCTACCTGCTGCAATCGCATCAACTCCTCCTGACGTTGCTGCTCTATCATATATTGCTGTTGATGAATTTTATGTTCCAAATCTGGATCATCCATTTGTAAATTGAGGCACTCAAGTTATAGGATTAAAAAGGGGCTCCCACCACCGAAAAATAGTGTAAAACCTACAATTACTTCCAAATGCACTTTCGTGGTGTATCTACAAGCTAAGCTTATTGCATAGTATATCACAAATTAAACGACCGGTCTAATATTTCACGCCTAGAATAAATTAACGCTAACGGCTTACGACTGTAAAATGCACTAATGTTCAGACAATGAACACCTAACCGGCTGAAAAATGCCTATTAAAGCCGAATTTCACAAATGAAAATGTTTTTCAATATGCATTACATTTACGCCGCTCGTGTATTTTATTTTGAACTAATAACAGAAGACAAGCGATCCACATGCCGGCGTATCAATAACATCTTTCCCCGATAAAACTTCATTTGGTGTAATTTATGTTACGATTAAGTATTCCGTCATTCATGAACGAGGTTAACTTTTTTGTGGTATTTTACACCAGTATGCCATTTATTTTATATTTATCATAAAAACTTGACTTAATTTGTGTTGCTTTCTTATTTCTTCACAGAGATAAAATTCTTTCATTTGGACTGCAGAACCGCATTCACTAATGTGCAATGAAGAGAATTTGCCGTTTAACATCGAAAATAATTCCTCGAACAGTAAGCCTACGACTGTTTAATTGCCTGTGACACCAAATCGTATTACAATGTGCGGCGTTGTCTGCACTACCTCCACGATGCGTGGAAGGTGTAGGATAATGCAGTATTGCAAATATTATGCATCTGTAGAGAGGTTTTATGAAAGCAGCGCCCTTCATTGTAATCTACAAACAATGAGTCTCTGCCAGAACCCTCGGACAGGAGTCATCAGCGGCGAGTGCAATAAAATGAAGCTCAGTGGCCTCGGATTATGTTGTTATCGCTCATATTGCTCAAACGATGAAAAAACAATTCAAACTGAAATAAAACATAAGAGTATAATCCAAGGAGTCATCTCTGCAAAAACCAAGCAAATTCGTGAAACAGAAAATAAATTGAGAGTCACCGGTAAAACACTGCTAAAAGATATTCGTGACACAAAAGATAAAGTTAAAGAAAAGATGGAAGAAGTTATTGAAGTAAGTAACTGACAACATCTTAGTTATGACTACGAGTGAACTTCTGGATTGCCAATTTATAATATATTTAATGTTCCAGAGGGAAAACATCTGGACAATACCTAACGTTTTGTGTGCAACTCGGATAATTTTATCGCCTTGTCTGGGCTATTTGATCGTCCAAAATAGTTACGGAATAGCATTGGGGATATTTGTTTACGCTGGGGTGACTGATATGGTAAGTTATACCTACCAAGTATTTGGGCATAATGGCCTTACCTACTGTTAATTTAATTGGCTTTAGCCCTTCATTTTCTTTTTCATGGTTGGCACCTATTACTAAAGTTTGAAAGAATTTAGTTGGACCATTACTGATAAAGCAAAATATTCTTTAATAATTCTAAGCTTATTTTTTGTAGAATTTATTGAGGTCAACTAGATAGCCATGAAACAAATCTTCATGAAGTAAGAATAAACAATGATTGCACTTTAATGAAAACTAACATATGTTTCTGAGAGTAAAGAATTGTTTTCTTACTTCTGAACTTCATTGGTGGCCTTTGTGCCTACTGGGGCATAGATGAGCTCTCCCTTCACAAAGGCTTTGCCAGGGGATACATTGCTATACAATGCCAATACCTAGGGATTCATTTGAATTTTAATCATTTTAGAATAATATGAAGGTGTACACCAGGAAAACAAGAATAATTAGAGTTGCATTAAATATAGAAAATGTCATTGATCAATCTTGTGGGTAGTAGCCTTCATGGTAACTATTTAATGATTCTTTCACATTAGTCACATCTGGGTTACACCATTCAGTATGTTTGTAATGCCATCCACTAACATTGAACCCCAAGACTAAATATCTGCCCAAATCGTTGACATTTTATGATAGCTTGTTTTAGATATAGTTTCTTGAACTAAAATTTAAAAGCTGGCTTTGGTGATGAGTTTCATGCAAGAAGTTGAAAACGTTATCCTGTTACATTAAGTTATTGTTTTAACATAAGCTTCTGTTCTATAATTAACATTTTAGTGTCAATAATGAGAAATTTTGCTACTGGTAACTTAAGCCATGTTCACAGATCTAGCAATAAAACTAACATTTTACCAGTTACAATACTTAGAGGTTTATGAGAAAGCTAGTTTTGAAACTTCTGGCATCCCTATCAAGAGCACTTTTCCCCAAAATCAGGAAATAATTATTTAATTGTCCACATACGTTAAAGTCTGTTGAAAATTACAATTTCATTAAATGTAGACATCAAACATTGCCACAAAGTGGAGCCAGAAAGTGTAAAATATAATAATCATGTAGATAAAATCACATTCTTCTTTAAAGAGATATTGGAAATTAGCTCTCTGGATTGAAGGAATTAAATTAAGATTAGGCTTGCCAAAGGTATGTATTTATTTTTTTTTTCTGCTCAGTACTAATTAATATCTATTGTTCTCCTCCATTATTGTCTCTAAATATGCTTAGATATGGATTTAGAATCATGTCCCTTTTCCACTTAAAAGTTTAAATTATGCTGAATCATCCTTTTGCGGTGAAAACTATCAGCAGATTTACCATCACAAAATAGAGCATAGAAATCATTGATGTATAGAGTCTAATGCATTGCATTTATTTGCAATTCTTTTAAATTATAGAAGAAATTATGAATATGATTTAAGGTTTGGAATGAAATTTGAATTTTTTGCATTCTCCCCAGTTAGAAGAATTATGATGAATGTTAATGTTCCAATTCTCTTTTTGGTGTTTTTGAGTGCCCCTTTTCATGAAGCAGTAGAAAAGTGCTCTACTAAGTTCATCTAAAATTCTTGAGCACTTACATTCTGGAAAACTTTAGCAAGTTAATATGTTATTTTTTGTAATTTTATTATTTTTAATAAGAGACCGTCCCAGTATTTAATGGCATACATTTTGATTTGCCCTAATAAGCATGTAGCCAATACAAAATATTTTATTTAATTCATAAACCTACCTTAAGCAGTAGAGTACCATAAATAATAAAAAAACATTATTCAATGCCTTCTAGCATCTCTGATTACCCATTATTGATTGACATTTGGAATATTTTTCTTGCCCAAAGTGAAGTATGAAATTACCTTATTTTATTGATATTTGTTATTTTTTCATGTTGAATAAGAATGCCATAATTTTGTAAGTGATGCTGCACTTATAACATTTCTCCCCCTTTATGGGGAGAAACGTTTGAAAAGCCTGTGCAAAATTAGAGGGATAGCAACACTGGTTGGTATCCAAGTTACATACTTTCAGTTAGTAGCATCTCATGAAAGAGGATAACAAGTTTCAGCAGATAGTTCTATTAACCAAGAAGAGTTGAGCATTCATTTGAATTGAGCAAATCAAGTAATTTCCAAAAAATAAATGAAAGGGAATTTCTGTTCTCCAATACAAAGAAATGCCTGGTGGTAGATTTTATTCATACGAGGAGTTTATTCCTTGTGAAGGCTTCTGCAGTGAGGAAATATTGAAGATCTAAGTCTTCTGGGATTTGCTCTGTATTCATCAATATTTCTGGGACAACAGTTTCGCTGGCATTGCAGTCAGGGAAACTGTTGAGGAGGTTATTGTAGATATAATTTCCTATTACCGAAAGAAAAATATGGCTATGCTAATCCCTCTTAATGTTTTAATTTTATGACCCAGGTTTCAATTCAAAGTATCATTATCATGTACTTTTTCGAGCTTTACCTTCCATATATATATATATATATACCCATACATGTATGAAGGTAAAGTTCAAAAAAGTACCAGATGATGATGCTAGGTATTGAAACCCAGGTCATAACATTAAAATATTTAGTGGAATTAACATAGCTGTATTTCTCTTTCTGTAATTGATAAGTTTCACAAAATCAAGCCTGAAAATATATAGTTTACGATTGCTGTATTTTCAAATTTGGAACAATCGAATTATTTGGAAAAGTTCAGCTAATTGGAGAAGCATTGGATGAAATATATAAGCCTAAAATAAGACTATGTTGAAAATAAAAATGGTTTCTCACGACAAATTAAGTCGTTTTCATTTTTGCATGGCCTTTTCAAGCCATCCTTGTACACTCCCAATTCTTCCTCCCTTTTGTTATATAAAGCATCTAAAGACATTGTAAATATACAATGAACATACAGTCGTGAACCAATGTAAACAAAAAAAAGCCTGAGTGTGTGTGTGAATGTGATTCACAAGAGTGACTGTTCATTATTTATTCTATTAAGAGCACAATGTATACATCCACTGTTCTTTATCATCGTACAACTAGTTCCAATGCTCAGGCATCATCATCGATGATGATGCCTAAGTATTGAAACTAGTTGTACAATGATAAAGAACAGTGGATGCATACATTGTGTTCTTAATAAAATAAATAATGAACATGAACTTTCACAAAGTGGAGCTTGAAACAATAGCAAGATTGACTGTTATTTCTTAACACACCCTAGAGATTGAGTGGTTGTAAGTTTGTTTTATTATTTTTATTATTTATGTTGCCTTTTGTGTGTGATTGAGGTACACGTGGGTCACTGTTTCTCAAACACACCCAAGTGACCTGGTGTGTATTCCCTATTTCTCCCCTTACTTGTAATTTTTTTTTTTAAAACCTTCTCTTTTTTCTAATCACTTAGTGCCAATCAAGTTTATGGTCTCGGCTTTTTTTGTTTACATCTAAAGACATTCCCTTAGAATTAACTGAGAGGTATCCTATTAAGTATAGTACAATAAATTCTTACATATAAACAGCCATTAACAAATGAAACTAAAAGGCATTTCTGTAAAATTATTTCATGATCGAGGGCATGATAAAAGTATTAGAGACATTTAATTGTGTTCCATGTATGAGTACACTTAACAACAAGGGTTCGTCCCAGTGCAGCATCATAAGGTGGAATAAAGACCTTTAAATAAAGATATAAATTCAATTGCATATCACTACATATACCCAAGGCTGGTGGAGGGAGAGATGAGCTTGGGACCTTAATTAATGGTATGTGGAGGATGATCAATAAAACAAAGCAGCAGCAATGGAGTGATTATCAAGATTTTTCAAAATAAAATCGTTTTTCTCATACCTCAGGACTATTTTTTTCCTACATCAATATGGTGAATGAGATTCAACATTCCAATGGCTAATGCAGCTGTAATGTTTTAATTATAGCTCACACCTTGCTCCAAAATCTTCATTGGTGAAGGAATTTATTGAAAATGTTGAATTGAAAGGTAATACTAATTCTGGTGGAAATAATAAGGTTAGATTCGGGAATGTCAGCAACTCTTACAGTTTCTTGGGAGCATATATTAATTGAAATCATAATTTGGTAGTTATGAAATGTAATTAAGGAATATCACGATGCCTTTGATGAAGTTCAAATTGTGAGTGAGAGTCGAAGGAAATTTGGGAATGTCTTAAAAATGAGAATGTAAGAGCTGAAAGGAAAATATTTGAAATTTAAGTATGAGAATAATTTGAAAGCCATGGCATGATTACTTGAGAAATTATTACTAAGATGGATAGTAGAAAATTGAGCATCCACATTTTGTACAACTTGTAATTTATAACCACTTGGTTCATGTCTATTATATTTCTCATATCCTCTAACAAATGATAATAGAGGTCAGAAGCTTTCCTCATCATTTCACTAACAATCTCCCTCCAATCTCTGGTATATAATGTGTCAGAACTTGGTTGCGAACTTAAAAGGATAGTGAACTGCCAAAGATAAAAATTAAGAAAAGGCAATGATATGACGTTATGGTAGTCCTAAAAAAAGGGCTTCATTGTGATAGGGAGAAGTTAATATTGTCATCATATCATTTCCATATACAAAACTATGTGAGAAATTCACATGTAGCCAGTGTTTCACTCCTCAATTTTCTTCAAGGTATTTTTTTAATATCAGTGGAAAGTGACTAATATAACCAGTATCACAAACGTTACCTAACTGAAGTTTGAAAAGAATTCAGGAACTGTGGAATTCAGGAACAGTGGAAACTTAAATAATCCTCAAATGTATTTTTCTGAGGCTTGTAATATGCTTAAAACTCACTGGCCCATGTGAATGATTAGCCAATTTTTATTATACTTTTTCTCAAGTCTTTCTCGTAATTCAAAGTTTTTGCTCAATCATGTATATTTTTTCATTAAAGTTTTCTTTTGAAAGCACATTGTTTATTGTAATGTATGCTAATAAATTCAAAAACATATAAGTGGGCTAGTTAGTTGCCAGTGCAGTCTGAATAAAATCTGAACTACATGGAATGCTATACTTTCGTTTTTTTTGGCAGGAATGATTTTTTTAGTATACCCTAACAAAATAGTCTAAACTTTATTTTCAGTATAATCCATGTAGGAGCACATGTGAATCACAGCTTTCTGCATATCATTTTCAATTCTGTTTTTTTGTAATTTTTAACCCAAGGTTTTTTTTTCCCAAACTTAGGGAACCTGATGCTGGTTTTAATAATAAGTTATCATAGAAATGTCTTTGTAAAATATGTGCGAAAAACTTTATAGCTCTGGACAATCAGTCCATACTACGAGGCCATGAAGAGTGTCTGATGCAGTTCCTTCCCTCAATCTCCCACTGTTTGACAGCATAGCCTCTCTCGTCATTTGGTAGTCAAACAGAATTGTAACCCAAAAACATCTAAACAAATACCATTGAGTCAGTGGCTGACAACTCGTTAAATGTCTCTTCCATCACCTAAATTTTTTCTCAATTATGTTTCCAAAGTGGATGCTCATCCTCATGTGAGATCCTGTGTGGTATTTGGTTTTTCTGGGGTAGAGAGGGAAACTAAGAACCTTTTATTTTAATTGAATCCCCAAAAAAGCAAATAAACGAGCATAAACTATTTTCTTGGGGGGATGTTTTAATGGCATTCTTATATCTTCCATCACCTGGGGTCATCACTCAGTGGAGAACATGAGGATGTATGAAAAAGTAAGGAGCCACTCGATTTCTTAATTAAGTTGGAATTTTGATGCATAAATAAGGATTTTCCAATAAGGATGATGTTCTTTTAGTTCTGAGATCAATTCATGTTTAGTGTAGGCCAACATGCAGGCAAACCCTGGTGCAAACCAAAATTTTAAGCAGGACTAACTGTAGTCATACCAGTGGCATGCAAAGCAATAAGGGATGGTTTACATAAAAAATATGCAGTCATTTTCCAAACACTTAGGAGAACAAAATGAAAAAAAGGACATCATGTCCATTGACAAAAATTCAGGAATCGGAATACAGCAAATGATTGGCCACCACATCACCTACAGCTAAGGAAAACCATACTCGTGGGTTCAGTATTAGTTGTGGAGAATTGCTTTTTTTCTGGTAGCAAACCATATTATATCCCATTCATTGGAAGAAACATATATCATGGGAGTTGAAAAAGTATTCAAGGAGTGATTAATCCTAAAAAATAGGTAATGTTCAAAATAAGAAAAATAGGCTGTAAGAAAAGGACCAAATTTGTGAAAAAGATAAATGCGTTATATGATATTTCCTCACCAAATATAAAAGAATTAATAGAGAAAACATAATAGAGTTTGAAAGACCCAGAGAGTCACAAACCCAGATGAATCAACAATATGTAAAGGCATTTTATAGTTCTTTGACCTTCCAGGTTTTTGATAGGTTATTCTAGGGCTGGATAAATTTCAAGAAACTGCGGGAGATGCTGCAACAGTAACTTTTTAACGGAGTCATCTACTAACATGCATTTCAATGCAACAATTTCAGAGAGTAAAAATGAGGAGCAAAGGAATTGTTTTACTGTTGTGTAGCTTGTGTCCATCCAAAACCCTACCTTAACTGGTAGATACTAAAAATAACT
The DNA here is from genome assembly GCA_037158775.1 of Hetaerina titia. Classification (NCBI taxonomy): domain Eukaryota; kingdom Metazoa; phylum Arthropoda; class Insecta; order Odonata; family Calopterygidae; genus Hetaerina; species Hetaerina titia. Next base: position 68,396,685 of record CM073778.1, on the reverse strand, counting down.
GAGATGATCATTAAATGATGTAATAGCCCATTGAAATTTCGAGAATGAGGGCTTGTGCTAATGGACATTACCATGAAAGTCATCATGAGGCATGGGTGCTCAAGAAGAGCCAATGCCTCCCTCCCTATGTGTTGGGATATACTAAAGTGTGTACCTCCATACTATTTTTAATTTTTCTAAAACATGCATTTAAACATACTTATAATGTATACTCAAAGAAAATGACTTTCCTTTTAAAAAATATGGGGAAAAGTTAATAATCAATGAGAAAACTTCATTTTTTTTTTCAAGTTTTTTTCACACCTCTCTGGGTCTTCTGGTGCATATGTCAGGAGGATCCCTGCAAGTAGACTACTCATCTTGAATCACTGTCACAACAGGTTTTGTTGCTCGCTCATTTCCTTGGGCTTATTACATACAGTAAAATACATTCTTTTTAAAGCTGTTTGAGGCATATGTTAGTTCATTTAAAAAAAATGGTTTTTATGTGGAACTGGTAATTTGTATTATGGGCGTGGTAAAGTAGAATGAGAAGTAAAAGTTTAAGAGAAAGAGAAACATATCATGGCATGTAACAACTCATTTTCAGTCTTACAAAATTCTTTTCAAAATAATGAGTTTAATTTCATTCCAAGGTGGAATATGTAGCCTGCCTAATTTTTGGGGACAGTTAAATATGGAGTGCAATTATTTGTTACTATATGGAAATAAAATTGTTAAAAAATCATTGTTTATTAGATACCTGTGATATTTTGTAGATGAAGAACTTGTGTACTCCAGATTACTGCTGAATTCGCTGGTTAGAGAGGTGCCTTGTTGTCATTGGTGGAAAGTTTTGAAATTAGGGAGATTCAGCTGGCTGGTTTGCTCCATGAAAATGCGTTAAATAAAAATGTTAATTATTTAGAAAAACCTACAAGGCTGAACTATTAGTAGACTCCTATGGTGGGATTCTGTCCTGGTAAATGCCCAAGATATTCAGAAGCCCATATGCTATTGAAATTGGATTTATGGCATCACAGTAAAACCTTAATGCAGTGAGTCTTGACTCATTTGTTATCTATTTTCATGCAGCTTTCAAATAACTTGAACAGCTGATGGTACTCGTTAAGGCACATGAGCATTTATGTATTGCATATTAAAACAAATATTTATCTTTGGTTTTCATATTTGTACTGAAATTTTGAAACATAAGCAATGAAACATCATTGCTATTGCCTCTTACCTAATGAAATTGGATTGCAAAGCAGTATGGTAATAAAATATGTAATTTGGAATCCTGAATTTCAATTTATCTTAGCAATACTTTAAGAGTGAATGAAATTTTATGCTGCAATACCTGTAAATTAAAGTACCTAAATAACATTTTACTAAATATAACCTGTTAAAAAAATATTTTAAAGTTTTCAAAACTTATTTGACCATTTGCTTAAATTATCTTTTCTTAAAGTTTCCAAGTATAATTATTTAAAACTTACCCAAGTGCTTGTTTAAACTGTTCCCGCATATAGGTGACTAATATTTCATGTTGATTCAAGAAAGTAAAAGAAGCTGAAGATTTTGAATTATATGAAAATGGCTTCTTATGTGTTTCAAAGAGGTAAGTTAACCAGGCAATATCATCCACCTGGTGGGAAGTGGTGTTCAGGGTTATGCTTTAACACATACATTGCTTACTGTTCATGTTTAAATTTTAATTGCAGTTGGATGGTTGGATTGCAAGAAAATATAAAAGCCAGTCTTCCAAATTGGGTAGCTTTCTAGATCCAATGGCTGACAAAGTGCTCGTTGGGACTTTATTTTTAGCATTGACATATACAGGTCTTATACCAGGTATGCTTTCCTTTTTTTTTGACATGTAAAGAAACAAGGTTTTAAATTTTCTCATGTTTTGATATTTTTTATGAGTTAAATAATTTCTGTTGCAGTACCACTAACTGCACTGATCATTGCTCGTGACATGCTATTACTGTCTGCTGGATTTTACATCAGATATTTGTCACTGCCTCCTCCGGTAAGTACAAGCCACTTCCTTAATGTGCAGGTTTATGTTTACGTCTTAACTTCCTAATTATATATTAGGTAATCTACCAGTAAAGGTAGGTTTTTGGATGGACACAACTATCAAATAAACATTTTGTAACTCCAAACAAAACCCAATCCAGCAACCTAATCTACATCAGGTCCCTCTTCATCTCCATGTACCTCCTTCCTCCCTTCATCCCGTCCAACATCCCTATCCTATTCCTGCCCTTTCCTCGCTTGCCCAACATCCTCCCCTCTATTATCCTCTTCAACATTCCACTACCGCTCAATACACCTCTCATCCATTTTTCCTGCCTCCATAGGATTTCTCTCAACAAACCCCTCTCCTCACCCATCGTCTCCAGTACTTCCTCATTTGTTTTCCTTTCAACTTCCTAATATAATAATAAATAACCTCTTAACTAATCTAATGAATTTATACACATACCATGTTCAACAAAAGACAAAATAGGCACATAACCAAACCCAAAACATGCATAACATAAATGGAACCTAAAATATATTTAAACTTTATATATTTTTAAAGGGTTTATTTAGTATTTATTTACTTCAAATTTACAAATTAGCTTTTGATTCATTCAAGGTATTCAACCTAATGAGGTAGGTTTTGAGGAGTTCTTAAAGACTATTATCCTTGTATATCCCTGCCATTTACTACAAACTTGATGTTGTGGAAGGGATTGTGCATTCCTTTGACTATAATTGTTCTTGGTGGGGTCGCCCATGCCAGATAGGTTGACAGTTATGCACCATAGAAATTGAAGCATTTGATTATACTTCTTTAACAGTATTATATAAATAGACTATTATCTATCTTTCAATAGTAAGGCAGTGAATTCAGAATTTAGGTCGGGATGGGCTATTGCTATTCTCTCAGAAGGCTCTCTGCCCTGGTCTTGCAAGTAAAGAGCACACCAGCCGACCATTTACACATAATATGGTAGCACAAAAGCATATAAGCCAGATATAATAACTCTTGAGACATACTCATTTATTTGCATATGTCTGCTTGTTCACATTGATCCAATAAATTTACTTTCAGAGCGAATCATAGATAGTAGGTATTCTAAGAAATTTCTACTTGGTGTATAACTACATTGTGAAATTGCATAGGAAGGGTAAATAATGCTTATAAAGAGGATGCCTAAGTTCTTTCTTTTTGATTTGATGCATATTATCCATTAGATACGTAGTGCAATGGGAAGTGACATGAGTTAATTGTATAAATTTTATTGTTAATTCTTTAATCTCTATAAAAATTTATTTAGAAGGTAATGCCTCTACCATGTTGAACCATTGTTGATAATAGCATAACTAGTCCTTTGGAGAATTGGTAAACTAAATATCAGTTACCAGATTTTATTCTGTAGATGAACTCCTTAACTAGAATAAGTTTTCATAAATTTCATATGTATACATTCAGTTTTAATGAGTTATGTTTGTCATATACAATTATTCATGAAAGCAATGCTTAATTCTGAATAAGGTATTGTGGATGTCTTTGCTTTGATATAATGACATGAGGTGTGGAACCAGTCAATTGTTGATCAGCTTCCATTAGACATCAAGAAGAGTGACTAGTTATAATTGAAACTTATTCTTGATTACCTGATAATATATGTAATCTGTAGAATTCTTAATGTAATGAGTCTAAAATATATATTGATTCATAATATAAATTTCAATTTTTAAAAACTGACAGAGGACACTCAACAGATATTTCAACATGACCCTCCCCACTGCTGAATTGGCTCCAACATTCATAAGCAAAGTGAATACGGCTGTCCAGTTGACATTGGTGGGAACTACATTAGCTGCCCCAGTTTTCAGCTACATTGACCACCCACTCCTGCAAGGGCTGTGGTAAGTTCTTAAATTTCGCTGGTAGATTGGATCCCTCAAACCTTGATTCTTTCACAAGTTATGGAAAATTTAGGCTATTTTTGGTAGTGTCTCAAGTGGGTATGAAAAGTAGATCTCTGTGCACTCTAGGTCGCATTTAAGTTCATTTTGTATGTGGAATTACTAAGTTTTATTTTGACATTATTCATAATGGAACAATTCCACAAAGTTATGTTTAAAACTATTAATTAATTAATATAATTAAACTAATTAGTTATTAATTAGTTAAATAAGTTTTAAAACTAAAGTTTATATTTTTAGTTTAAAGTTTCAAAAAATTATTTATTAATTAAACTGAATAATTCTGCTTTATGTGCAGGTTACCCAGAACACTTGTCGTGAAGCTTTTAATATCCTTGTAAATTGTTTTTGAAAAAATCAATTTATTTTTTTAATCCAATTACTTTGCTTCATTTTCATTGGAGATTGCATTTTGTAACTCTTGCTGCTTTGCTTGCCTTAAACTAATACTTCTTCCAGGGATTTCAGTTGGTATTTTGGGCTGAAAACTATATTTGGATGCTTGCACTCAACCTTCCTTATGTCTGAAGTTATGTATCCCACCAGCACTCACAGTTAACACCTCAAAAAATGGTTTGATAGGTGAGGGTAAAGCTCACCTTATAATAAGCCCAATAGAATGTGAAATTCACCCATCATTGCAATAAGGAAAGCCAGTTCATTTCCTTTGCCTCCTGTGGTTTCCAAGGAAGCTCTGGTATGCATAAATTCACACATCTTGGGGATAGCAAAGAGTGCCCAGAGGCATCCCTGGGAATTGAATCTGAGCCTTCTAGTTATAGTTCAGCTCTCTACCCCCTGGACTACAAAATCACTCAAAGATGTCCATAAGAAATGTAATTTCATATTAGGTAGGCGGCTAACATTTTTAAAACTCTTGAGGTCAGATTTGATACAAGATATCATATATCATTGACAACTTGCTCTCTGCTATATTTAATTTGGTCCCTGCCTTAAATGCCAATGTATTTGTAAAGAAACTATTGATATTCTGGTATTATACGATACATAATCTTTTGATAAGAATGTACATACATTCATTTGCAGATAAAGAATGAAGATAATAACATTCCGATATTTTGCTTACTTCTTTTGATGTTTTCATTAAGCTGGCAGGAGCTTGTTTTCTAATTTTTTTCTAAGTGGTAGCCTTTATGAGTTTGTAGTTATTGAGTTTTTTTAAACATATTTTGCATCTTTAATATAATCATTTATCCTTTTATGTAATGCCATGTAATTTTCTGCATGGTTAGTTCAACAGAGTAAGTAACACTATTATTCTGACTAACCTGAGAGAATTACTGAGCGTTACAGTTATATTATTGACATGCATACATTTGAAGGTGCATGCTTATGAGGTACCATGTCAGTGTTGGATATAGTTACAAGTTTGAATGTATCATACTGTAATCCTATTTGAATAGTCTTTTAAAAAATTTTCATTTTCTTTTCAGTTGGCTGACAGCCGCCACAACTGTAATATCTGGTCTAAGCTATGTGTTTTCTAAAAACACATACCATTTTGTGAAAAAGAATCCTAAGAATTGATCTCAGTAATATCAAGGGATTTTGATGAGAAGAGTGAGAGTCCAATGATAATGTAAATGCTTTAAAAAGATAATGTGCAGTGCCTGTCACAGATAAATCAGTTTTTAGCTCTTTACATGCTTATTCAATCAATTTGATATTATATACAGGTGTATATACTATAACTGATAATTGGTGAGAAGTCAAGTATTTTTACAGTCTATGAATGTATATATTGGCATTCAAATACTGGTTCCAAATTCGCTCATAATAAAGAAATTTGTATGAAAAAATTGTGATGTATTTCAGTTTGTTTTTAAGATATGTCATTGGATAGGACTATGTTGTTTAAAAGCAACAGTGGTAATACCTAAAAAAAGATACAACCTCCAGTAAAGAAACATTCAGCTCTTTGCCTTAAGCAAGTATATTTTGTGCGAAATACAAGGATGTAGTATTTTCAAGTTAGAAGGTACTATATTAATATAACTGCTATAAACTTTAATGTTTAACTAAGCTAATATTCTTGTACATTGAAAACTCTAATGAAGGACTTCTGGCTTCTAATGAGTGATCATTATTTATGCTAAGAATATCTTATTTGGGTTAATATGTCTTAACCTTCACTTGAGAATAAGGCATTGCTGCATACTGGGAAGGAGCAAATGTTATAACCAAATATTTTTAAACATTTGGATAATGCTTTTTTGTGCATTACTATGAATATTCTCAAAATAGTGGCTATTTCTATGCCGAGAAGGAGCAATAATTTCAGTTCTATTGAATAATGCAATATGCAGATGTGGAAATGAAGCTTTTCATAACATATTCCAAGAAACTGGGAGATGCCATGACCGTAACCTTTGACCGAGTCATCTGCTAATATGCATTACAGCGCAACAATTTCAGAGGGTAAAAATCATTCACCTTGACTGGAATGATTGGCAAATGATTTTTACACTCTGAAATTGTTGCATTGTTTCCATGACACATTTTTTTTCCGGAAACAAATTTACAAATTCCAGGCATTTTCTATGATTTTTCTCTCAAATAATCCAGAATATCTGCTTTCTGGTATTCAGTGTTTTTGGGCATAAAATTACCGTAGCTCTGTTGTACTGTGAAAATGAGATAGCCAAGAACGGTCTTGGCTCACTCGTTTTCATTGATTCACAACTGTAGCTATGTTCATTCTATATTTACTCTGTTATACTGTATTGACACAAATGTTTTCTCCTTATTATTCCAAAGTGTTAATGGTTAATCCCTTTTCCAACCTTGATTAACTAAGGATTAACCATTGGCCATATACCATACTATTTTCGATACTTGGCAGTAGCCCTTGGTAGTTATTCAAGCATTTTAATAACTGGAAAGCATAGATTCTTGCGGGTGTTGCTAATGGATCTGGCACTAACATTAGAGTAATGCAGAAATTATGACAGTGCAAAAAAATTCATCAGCAGTAGTAGAAGGGAAGGGGAAGGAAGGAGATCATTGTCCCCCTGGGATGCCTTCCACATAGGATATTTCTTTTATTCAGTCCCCCAGTGAATTATTTTAAATTACTAACCACCAACAAACAAATTTAATTTCAACAAAATGTTACCATTTTAATTCTGACTTTTCTTCTTCCCACTCAATATTGTGGTTATAATGCTCCCCCATTTAAGACAACCCTGGATCTGCCTCTGAACTGATTACACTGGCCAACAGTGGTTTTGGTGCCGGAGCTTTTAATGTTGATTTAAAGAACAATTGGGGTGCTGAATCCAATTATGACACTAGTTTTTTCCTATCAGCTATAGTTTTCAAGATATAGATATGTTGTTACTTACGTAAAAAAATCTTCTACATGATGATATGGGAATATTATATTAATAATAAAACCCACTAAATATAAAGACTTGATTTATTTCTAGGGCTGTTAAATCACCCACAAACACAACAGAATTTTACAATACAATTGAACACAAATACTAAAATTTTTTACTGTAATAAAACAAATTGAAAAGAAAAAAATACATAAAAACATCACTCAACACATCGGAAGCTTCTTTTGCGCGATTTTCTTGAGTGCACTTTGTTCAAACAGTCTCGTTTTGAGCACCAGCAGTAATCTGCCATCATATGGTTATCCCATCTTCCTTGGTAGCGAGCTTCCATTGTTTTTATATCCTGGTGAAATCTTTCACCTTGTTCTTCACTTGTGTCTCCTAAATTTCCAAGAAAATTGTCTAAGTGGCTGTGTAGGGATTGAACTTTTGTGCTTATATTACATCCAAGTGATTTGAAGTTACTGAGCATAATGTTTACCAGCTCAATATAATTTTCACTTTTGTGATTTCCTAGAAAATTTTTTATGACCTCAACAAATGACATCCAACTAATTTTTTCAATCTCATTCATTGACTCGACAAAAGCAGGATCCTTTGTAAGTTGTCTGATTTGTGGCCCCTCAAAAATACCAGCTTTAAGTTTTTCAATATTTATATGGGGCATCTTTAGTCTTAAGTAGCCGAAGCATGGTCTATCCTTGTCAAGAGCCTTTACAAATTGCTTCATTAGGCCTAGTTTAATATGTAGAGGCGGAAAGATGATTTTCTCTCTTTCAACTAAAGATTCAGCAATGATGTTTTCTTTCCCAAAACCAAGTTTTCTCTCTTAGGCCACTCCTTAATCCAGTGGTTTTGTCTGTCCCTGCTATCCCAGAGGCACAAGAAACAAGGATATTTTGTGTAGCCACTTTGCTGCCCAAGAAGAAAGTTCACCATTTTTAAATCTACACAAATCACCCAGCGATGTTCCTGGTATTTTATCTTCTGTAAGACCAATGCTATTGTATCGTATTCTTCTTTCATTTTAGTTGAATGAGCGATTGGTATTGCGCCAAACCTGTTACCATTGTGAAGAAGTACACATTTTAAACTACGCTTGGAGCTATCAATAAACAAACGCCAATCACTAGCATCATATTGTGATAGTAGTCCCATTTTTTCCAAAAGACCCTTAACGTCTAAACAAAATGTAAGAAGATTGTCTTCTTGAGTAAAGAAGGGTAGCATATCCTTTTCCCTTGTGCGATAAAAACTTATTTTTGTACCGGGTTGCAGTAAATTCTTTTCATGCAGTCTTGATGCTAGTAGTTCGGATGCTTCCTTCGATAAGTTCAGTCCTCTAGCAAGATCGCTTAGTTCATCTTGATTAAATAGTTGAGGAATTGTTGATACCCCCTTGTAGTCACTGCCACTATCGTCAATAGAATGAGAAATGTTTTCAAATAACTCAAATTCTTCCTTAGATATATCTGGAAATGTCTGAAATATTGGGATCACTATTTCTTCTGAATGGGATACCGGGCGTCTAGCTGAAGGCAAATCTGGATATGTCCACTTGTGGCGATTTTTTCGATTAATTCCCGAAACATTTACTATGCAAAAATAAGAGTCGTCAATATGGTTCACAGGTTCTCTCCACACCATTGGCACACCAAATTTTAGACTTTTCCTTTGTCCTGTTGTCCATTGCCGCAGATGTTCAGTACATGTTTTACACACAAAATGCGGTGCCCATGTTTTATCTTGGTCACCAAGCTTAACACCAAAATATCCCAAGTATGCACGTTTCACAAGGTCTGTAATATTTTTCCTATTTTCTTTTACCATATATTCCCATGTATACTTATAGATTTATTTAACTTTGAAAATTATTTTCCGGAATATATGAAATATTAAAACAACTAATCGTAAGATGTGCCATATCTAAAAAAGTAGAGCTGTTAAATAAAAACGGATTTCATATTTGGATTCAGCTCTACAAATAGAGTTAAAATCAACACAAAGATTCCCGGCACCAAAAAAAAAATTTTTTTTGTAGGCCTGTGTTATTACAGCATTTGCCTTTTAACTTTTTCTGACTCAGTCAATCAGGGGTATTGCCGGAATCTCTCCTTAAAATTCATTGATGATACCTCCTGGATAATGCCTTAGCTCTCCTGATACATGGTGATGGACATTCATTCAACTGATTCCTGCACCACCACTGAGACTGATTTTTCTCTTTTTCTTGTATTCTCCTACCTTGGCCCATCAAACCTACAACTTTCCTCTGACCCTCCTCCCCATATCACCCTCAACTGTGGAATCTCACTTTACATTACCTCATGATTCATGTTCTCCTATTTGCTTTGCCTTGCTTAATTCCAAAAAACGAAGTGGTTTTGATGTCTCCATGGTTAAAAATAAGACAACCAACTACATTTCTGCATCAGTTAAAAATTGAATCAAAATATTGAATTTTAAATAAATTTAAAAAGGCAGTGGACTGCATTTCAGAGAGGACTGGGTGTGAATGCATGAGTGGAGAGGGTTGGTGAGAAGAATGATTAAATACAGGATATCCTTAGGGTGAGATAGAGGTGATGTGTTGCTTTTGGTATGTATTTCGGTAGTCTCGCATTCTCATCCCAGTCACATGACTCCAATCATGACTGACATAAAGAAATGAACTGGGTCAAATTTTATTACTTGAGAATCTACTTGATAGTGCTTTTTTAACTCACCGAAGGTCTTCATTGAAGAATTTTGCTCCTGCTTCCATCTTAACCTACTGGAAATCGCTGCACTACCCCCAACCAGGTGACTCCAAAACTTCTAAAGAATCCTTAAAAGGAAGAATTGGAAATGCAGATGCATAGGAGAAAGAATGTCAATTCTTTAAATATTCATATAAATATCTTCAAAATCTGATATGAGATTGTCAAAAAAAATTTTGATAGTGAATGATTAACATTATTCACTATATAAAATCACAGTAATCAATCTGTGAAGGTTGGCTTGATAGGCGAGGGTAGAGTTCATCTAATGGCATGTAAAATTCACACCTTCCTGAATCAAGCCTGAGCCCATTGGTCAGTGACCCAGTGATCTAACCCCTGGATTACCATTACCTACTACATAAAAGATGGCTGCTACATAATGATAACACTGAATACATAAACTGCTGTTATGTCTCCTTTTAAGAACTCGATATATTTTATTTTCTTATTCCTGCTTGGTAATAGCTTAAGCATTTTTTGGTTTTAAATTCTACATTCTTTTACAATTTTTTATTTATCTTTCATTTCATGTTTACATTCTTTTTTAAAAAAAGCTGAACTAAACAAGAGTGCCATATATCCAACTTTCCCAAGTGGGATCGTAAAACCTTTTCATAAAGTATATCACCCGTGGGGTTTGAACCAGTTACTTGTGATGGAATGCTAATAAATTCAACAAGCCATGTTAATTTTCATCCTCATCCATTTTTATCTTTTTAATTTAAACATTTAATAAATAGTCCTGCCTTTCATCTCTAACTACATTTTATTCTACACATAGCATTGCTTATATTTTTGTAGAAAATAAGAAAGATATGTGAGTGCTTCTAAATATGAAGAAAATAAAATGTAGATTCTAGGATCATAGGTTTGCAGCCTGCAATCTATGATATGTGTCAGCCTGCAATCTATGATGTCCTCACAGTGCCAAAACAAATTCTTGCCCAATATCTTGCCCAATCAATCTTTTTGTGACTTCTTTTTTGAACTCATTTTCCATGGAGAAAATGGAAAGAAGGAGATAAGGCTATCCACGCAAGTGCATGGAGGTTTGGGTGGTACATTATAAAAATAAATCAAAAAGATTCTATACCCGTTGTGTAACTTAAAATTGTGAGGATTGCAAAGTACCTTGCTATTTCTGTAATGTACAAATATTTTTCATAAAGAATAAACTAAATGAATGGACTGTATTCCTAGAGTCAGCCTCATCAATAAGCACAATTTAATAATGGAAACTGTTCTTCATGACATTTTGCAAATAACACATAGCATAGAAGCTGTGTGCGCATGGTCACCTTACATGGATGATTGCAATGATACTCTTTCTCCAAAGGAATATATGTCCTTACGCAATGAAAAACATGTGTTATTTTTCTTAGCCCAGTTACTTCCTGAGTAAGTGCCAATCTATAGTCTTGTCTCTTTAGTGTCGGATGAGACATAATTAGTCAGTCTTGAATAGAAAAATATTAATACAAGAGGCTCTTTGCAAAAATTACTGCAATGATAACATGATTTTAAGTCTGAATCAAGATGGACATAATTAAAAGTTTAATTTTTGTGGAGGCATCCTTGTAACAATGTTGATGAATACCAATATCACCCTACAGGATATTATCCATGTCCAAATGTACATATTATCCTATAATGAAATCCCAAACAGAAATGTATCCATAACTAAGCTGCCAATGCTCCCATATTCATCAGGATTTATTTCATTTTATATTTTTTTATAAATTTTGCCAGTTTCCATATTCATCTTCTCTCAAATTATTTCCTTGATAATTTTTCAAGCAAAACTCTTCCTGTTTTAATTTTTTTGTGGAAGTCATGAGAATCAATAATGAAAAATGTGAACTACAATAGATAAAAAATTAATTTAGCATAAAATCATAATCTCCAATGTCCCTCCCCATGGACAACAAACTTGACATGGTGGAAGAGCTTCCTTGTTTTTAAGACATATTTAGAGCTATGCTGATGGAAGCAATGATGATTGTTTCTAGTAGGGTTACTGATACCAGATAGGTTAAAGGGCAGGAGCCAGACCAAAGGTCTGTGCAGTGTCTGCTCCTTAGTGAGGGGGCTGCAAAGGCATCTGACCCCTGTGAGGCTGCCATTTGAGTGATGAGCCACATTATAAACACTATTGAGGAAGACAATGGGAATCCACTTCAATTATTCATCCCAAGAATGCCATGATGAACAATATAGAGACAATGAGTCGTGGCAATGACGGGACATGGCCCACATGGCTGTGTGTCGTGCTCGGCAGCAGGAGAGGAAAGGTTTCCATGGTTGTCATCTTACAAAATCTTTGCAAAGCATAAGAGACAGCAGAAGCACAAAAGAGGACTAAACTAGTTAGAATGATGTTGAGGACAGGAAAATTAGAAAATATAAAGAAAGCGATGGAGAGAGGACATATAGATGTTGTAGGACTGTGCAGGGAAGGATAATAGGGATTACTGAAGTGAAAGTTATAGAGTAATATAAACTAGAGGGGAAGAGAGTCAGCGAGAGGTTGCCATAACATTTAACAAAAAGGTAGGAAGAAGTGTAGTAAACATAGAGGAAGCGACTGATAGAATATTATTGGTTGAAGTAAAAGCTGAACCAATGAACTTATTAATTGTTCAGGTATATGGTGCATGCCACCAAGCAATCATAGGGCGGAAAAAGCTGATAGGGCATATGATTATTTTTTTATGGGAGTCAATAATAAAAATGTGAGTTAGACGTGACAATTGACTAAATATTAATTTAGCATAAATTCATAATCTGATGACAATAATCATGATGCCCCTCCCCATGGAAAACAAACTTGACACAGTGGAAGAGCAGATTAGTTAGAGGACATCATCGTGGTTGTTCCTAGAGGGAAACATTTGAAAGTGATGGGGGATTGCAATGTGATGGTAGTATGGTAGGCGACTATGGTTTAGGGACAAGAAATGATCATGGGGAGAAATATTGTTATAGCCAGGTAAAAGGAAGTCTGCAAAATATCTATTGCTCATTGAGGTGTAGGTAAAGTCATCCGACCCCAGTAGAATGACCAGTTGAGTGATAATATGTTAAAAACAATTGAGGAAGGTTACCAAAAACCACCTCAATTATTTACCCCAAGAAATGATGATGAAAGTTAATATGAAAATGAATCCTGGAAACATGGGACTCTGTCCTTTGGACCACATATCATACATGGCAGCAGGGGAGGCAAAGTCTCCAAGGTTGTTATCATGAAATCTCTGTACAGCTGAGCAAATGACCGCAGAAAAGAGAGAAAAAACAGTAATTCCACATAAAAGTAGAGATTTAGAATGTTAGGACGATGTTGAGTAGAAGAAAATTGAAAAAATAAAATATATATATATATATATATATATATTCCAAGAGAGGAAATATAGACATTTAAGACCTACGCAAGGTGAGATAAAAAGCAGGAATCATTGCGGCCATAATTAAGGATAACATAAATTGGAGAGTTTAGAGAGTCAGCATGAGGTAGCTAGTGTATTGAATACTATATGAGACTGGGAAGAAGGGTAGTATAAGTGGGACAGGTGAATAGCAGAATATTAATTGTAGAAATAAGAGCAGATGCAATCAATCTAGCAGTAACCCATGATGAAAAGCAGTCATAGACTGTGAGAAGTAGCAAGTGTATATGATCAGTTAGATGACAATTGTGATTATACCTGGGAGAAAACACTTGCAGTGATGAGAGATTGGAATACAGTGGTAGAAGAAGGGAGGGATGGTGGTGAGTTAGAGGACTGTGGTTTAGGAACTAGGAATGGTTGTGGGAAGAAACCCGTACAGCTAGGCAAGAGAAATGGTTTTACCGTGTTAATAATAACCTTCGTTGGCTTCTAAGTCAACAATTGAGGTGACAACTTGACCCAAAGCAGGTCATAATTTACAACATAGAGTTTAATAAAAATCTGGTCAGAAAACAGTCTTTTAAGTCATATAAATTTGTTTACAGAAGGAAGGCTCTTGTCTTTTTTAAAGATTTTGGCTGTCGGAAAAGATTTCACAAATAATGTGAGTTTATTATGAACTTTTGATGCTGCATTACATGCAATTTGTTGAAAGGCTGTCAGTCTGTAATGCTCTGTAAGTACATCACCTTCACGACGGGTGTCTTAGTCATAGCAATGCTCATTAGTTAAAAAACTGGGTGTTGTTTAATCCGACGAAAATTTTAAGTTTCATTTTATTTATTTCACATAAATATGTATATACATGAAAATGGTAGATTTTCCAAAGATGTAAATAATGGATGACATTGAGACCATTATGGTACTCTGAATATTGCCTTGACAACCCTATTTTGAATGAAAAATATCTTTTTTGGATGGGGTGAATGGCCCCAAAAGAGGATGTCATACACTAAGTGGCTCTGCAATTTAGACAAAAATATCATTTTTAACACATTTTGACTGAGAACGTCATGAAGACGATGAGGCATCAAAACATCAGTTGTCATATTTAGTGTTTTTTTCTAAGAGGTGTTTCCAACTTAGAACCTCATTTAATCATAGAACAAGGAACTTAGTAGTCTGTGCCCTTTCTATATATGAGTCATCTGGCTTTTATAGGGGACTCTAGACTCTAGAGGAATTGAAGGCATGATGTCTTCTTTTTATTTAGCAATAAAATATTGAAATAACACCACCTAGCCATATCTTCAACTGAAGTTCTAATATCATAATTTAATTGATTCTCAGATTGGGAATTTACTAGACATGATGGGTCGTCAAGATATAGTATAGGCTGGCTACTCAATAAATGATATGGGAGTAAATTCATTACTATTATGTGGTCTGTACAATAAATGCACAAACTGGTGCAATCTGGTGCCCATGATGCGGACTATAGCCCTACCCATTAGTGACACTAGTTGCCTGAGACCCAATGAGCTGTCTGTGCTTGGTGGATCATCAAGCTGTGCATATGGTGCCAGTTATGTTAGTTTCTGTTGTCCTTATTTTTACTGTTGTCAACAATGGAAATTGATGAAATCATGGAGCAACAAATCAGCATCAAGTTTTTTGGGGAAGAGCATTAAAAGTTGTCAAGAAATTACTGAAATGTAGACAGCTTTTTATGTTGATAAAGTTCTGAAGAAAACATCCATTTTCAAGTGGATTGAGCATTTTAAAGATGGCCTATAAGACCTGGTTCCAGGACAGAACCCTGGGGGACACCAGATTTGATAAGTTTGGGAGGTGATACATATCTCATCCCAATTTTTTGTTCAGGGAAACACATTGTTGTCTATCATTTAAATATAAATTCATCCAACCAAAGGATACACCTCTTGTGCCAAAGCTACTGAGTTTTGGCAATAGTAGTTGATGGTTGACATAATCAAAAACCTTGTAGAAGTCAAAGAAAAGTGCTGCAGATTTAGATGTTTTCCAGATCAGATGATATTTGATTGACAACTTGATATGTGGCAGTGGAAGTACATCTTATAGATCTTGATTTCCTAAAGCAATGTTGAGAGGTGAATAATAGATTGAGGGTTTCCAAATACGACATCAACTGATTGTAAACAACTGTTCCAAAAATTTTACCAAATTGATTTAATAAGGACACTGACCTATACGAACTCTAGTTCATTACCCTTATCCTTATATAGGGGTATGCCTTTGGCTACTTTGAGTGGAGCAGGGAACTCACCAGATCAAAGAGATTCATTTACCAAGAAAAGTAAATTTCAATTGCTAGGAAAGGATTTTTTAGAATTAAGATTAGAATGCCACCTAAGCCTGAGGTGAACTTATTGCCTAGTTTTTAGATGATATACCTTAATTCAGAATTGGAGCACGGATACAAAAATAATGATTTAAGGCATGGGGAATTGGAGGGACTATGAAAATTAAGATTTACAGCTTTTTACTGAGAGAGATAAAAAATCATCCAGTTCAGAAGCCATATGCAACCTCTTAGTAAGAATGTTATTGTTGGAATCCATCAATTTTAGGTCAGATTTTACATTCCTGGAGGGGTTTGAATCATTTACAATTTACCAGACTTCTTTAGTTTCATTTTCAGCAATTGAGACCCTGTGATTATTGAAACACCTTTTGGAATTTGACAGGGTGTGCCTAGAGTATTTTTTTTTGGCAAATATTCTAGCTGATCGGTAGGGGCCAGTTCATTTTTTTAATAAGCAGTTGCATTTTTCATGCAACTTGATAGATGGTATACTTCATCTGTGACCCAGGGTCTCTTATTCTTTAATTCAGAAGATTTTCTTAACTTTCTAGGGATAAGGGGAAAGCAGGCATCAAAATAATTAATATAGGTGGAGTAAAAGTAATTAAAGGCTTCATCAAATGAATGAGTACAATAAACACTAGTCCAATCATGGGAATTTGATAGTTCATACAAATTGATTAGATTTTCATCTCTTATACTGTTTCATTATTGTAAGTTGAATGAGCTATAATTAATGAAAGTAGTGGGCAATGGTCTGAGATATGTGACTTAATAACCTTGGCTGTTTTTCCTGAATCAATGTTGGTCGGAATATCAATTATTAATGAAGGTTGCAGAGGAAGGACGAACTCTTGTGGGTTCAGATGTGATGGTATGCAGGTTAAATGATGATAGTAAATCGTGGAATTCATACTTCATTCTGGAATTCACCGAAAGACTATGGTTAACATTACCAGTTATGATTGATAGAAGACATTGAATAGAATTATGAATTATTTCCAATGGTTCCGTCATTTTGGTAAGGAATATTTCAAAGTTACTTGAGGGTGAACGGTAAATAGTAGTAACAATGAAATCATCCTTCGGATGAATCTGCTTAACACTAGATTCGAATACTAGTTCTTCATTCAGGAAATGCATGAGAACACATTGAGAATCTCTACTGTAAAGTTATCTAGACAGCAAGGCTAAATATAGGAACAGGATATGAAGTATATGAGGATAGCTTATATCCAGGAATACTTGATTACTGAATAGAAAGGGGATTAAGGGAATTTAAATAAGGCTGCAGATATACATAAGGCTAGGCATAAGCTACATTAGGGGTATAGGAAAATATAGAAATAGTTTTCATAGGATAATTCTTAGCGTTTATGAGAGATAAACTTGGCCCAATCAATGTTAGTTCCCATGTCAAAAAAGGTAAGGCAGCCACATGTGAAGATGATGGAGCACTACACACATGTTGAATGTAGCTAAGACTTTTCTAAATTAATCAACAATAAAAGGATGTAGAGGGGGGGGGATGATTAGTTAGGGGAGAGACAGTTTGGGTTTAGGAAAGGAAGAATTGTGTATGATGCTAGAGCAGTAATGAGTTTTCTGATTGAATGAAATACAGAACAAACACCAGGATATATTTCTTTGTTTCATTGATTTCAGGAGAGTATCCAATAGAGTAAATTGGGTAGAATGAACGAATGCATCACAGAAGATAGGAGTTGGCTCTCTTATTTGCAACTTATACGTGTCTCAGACTGCTCAGGCACATGTGATGACTGAGTTGGTAATAGCTGTACATTATCACCAGTGTTTCCACATATATATGAAAGAATTGGTTTTTTTTATAATAATAATTTTTTAATAAAAGTTTTATATATATATATGTCTAATCTTGAAAATGATGCACTCCGGCGACGCACAAACACACAAACACTAGGATAATAAATATTAAACACACAGAAACATAAAAGAAGGACACTTACAGTAGATATTTACGTTTCGACGGCACGGCCGTCGTCATCAGAATGCCGTTGTCGGGGAAGAGCGGAGAGGGCATGTGCAGGAGAAGGGTGATGGGAGGAGAGGTAAGGGGCCAATGGGAAGCGGACAAGGTGGGGGAGGGGGAAATGGCAGGGGGCGGTAGAGTTGCCGCGGTAGGGGAAGAGCTGGAAGGACCCGGTCGGGATGCGGCCGGGCCTTTAGTGGGGGACTCGGTGACCGATTCGCTCAGAAGAGTGAAGCGGTTCTAGGCAGCATTGGATAAAATCCTTATATATATACATACACATACATATACATACATACATATACACATATACATACACATATACACATACATACACATACATATACATACACACATATACATACACATACATACACACACATACACATATGTATACATACATACATATACATATATATATATATATATATATATATATATATATATATATATATATATATATAAGGAGGAGGAGAGGTAAGGGGCCAATAGGAAGCGGACAAGGTGGTGGAGGGGAAATGTAGGCAGCATTGGATAAAATCAGTGGGCTTGGTTCAACCCGGGGGGTTTGAAGGACTGGAGCACCCAGATATGTGCCATCTCGCGGGTTCTCACCTCTATGTTACTCGCGGAATTGGGAAGGGTTTCAATCACTGAAACGGAGAAGCAGTCATCAAAAGACTGGTTGTGGGAAGCAGTGTGAGTAGGGATGGGATAATTAAGGAAGGTGGGAGATTTGGTGGAATAGCGGTGGTTATTCATTCGGAGGGAAAGGGTGGTCGTGCATTCACCCACGTAAAAGGCAGGGCAGAAGTTACAGAAGAGGTGATATATAATGTTTTTAGAGGTGCAGGTGGCTATGGGTTGGGAGTTGGTAATAAGGGACGTGGAAGGTCTTAGGAGATGGCAGCATTTACAACGTGGGCGGTTGCATGGTGTAGACAGGGGTGGGGAAGAGACAGGGGTGCTCGTAGGTGGTTTAATAGACTTGAAGATATCACGCAGGTTTGACGGGCGTTTAAATGAAACGGAGGGACAATGTGGGAATAAAGGTGATGTGGATTGACTATTGCTAACAATTGGGAAGAGTTCACGGATTATCTGTTTAATTTTGTGGGATCAGGGGAAGAAAGTGGTGATAAGGTTAGGGCATTTTGGGCGGTTTGGTTTGGGGAGAGGAGTGTATTGGGTTGAAGGTTTGAGAATTTTCCTGTTGAGCAGTGTTTCAGGGTACCCACATTCTCTGAGAGAAACGTGTAACTGGTCAATGTATTTCTGTTTGGAGGGGGTGTTGTTGCAGAGACGGAGGCCGCGGACTGAGAGTGAGAAGGGGATGGAGCGTTTTGTGTGCGATGGGTGACAGCTATTGAAATGGAGATATTTTTGGGTGTTGGTCGGTTTAATGTGGACTGAGGTGTAAAACTTATTGTTCTGGAGATGAATGTCAATGTCTAGAAAGGTGAGATTTGAGTCTGATATAGAGGAAGTGAAAGAAACCGAGGAGGAGTTGAGAGAGGAAATGAAGGATGACAAGTTATCGCGTCCGTGGGACCAAAGGACAGAGGAACAGAACATAAAAGGACACTTACAGTAGATATTTACGTTTCGATGGCACGGCCGTCGAAACGTAAATATCTACTGTAAGTGTCCTTCTTTTATGTTTCTGTGTGTGTAATAACTATTATCTTAGTGTTTGTGTGTTTGTGCATCGCCAGGGAGCATCATTTTCAAGATTATATATATATATATATATATATATATATATATATATATATAAAACATTAAAAAAGGAGGGCAAAAACTAGAGCAGTTTACCTATTAAAGCAGTGTTTAGGATAAAAATGGTCAAAGAATTAAGAGCTTAAGAAGAAGAGTCAAGTTAAACAAAGAAGCTTTCACAAAGAAGAGAGAATTGACGATAGGAACATTGAGTAAGATGTTGAGCGAAGACTCTTTAAAACTTTGATATACAGAGTAGTTTTCAAGAATGAAGGAGGAGAGTTAAATGTGAAAACAAGAGGGCATTAACTACATCAGGCAAAACAATTTACTAATCTTAGAAGTGATTTAGACAAAGATGTTTAAAGCACATAGTAGTGACAAGAGAAGATGAGTTGCATTCGGCAAAGAAGTTTGCACAAGAGACAGATGATGACAAAATTGTTCAGCCAGAATGTTAAGAAGAGATTTGATATGGAGCGTAGTTTTTGTGGTGCAGAAATATGGCTATAGAAGCAAGATGAAGCATAGATTGGAACCTATTCAGATGCAGGTGCGGAGAGGAATTGAAAAGGTAAAATGGTCTGAAAGAAAGACAAATGAAAAAGTATTAGAAATGGTGGGAGGACAGAGGATTGTTGGGAGATACCCAAAGGAGACAGGAAAGGTGGAAGCACAATATTTTGATAAGAGATGGAACATTGAAGACTGTGATGGATGGAAAACTGTTGGATATTTTGACACTATCCCACAAAAAGGGAAAGCAGCAGTAAGTTAGGACTATAAGTTTGATTTCTCACTCAGCAAAGGCATTACTTGGGATCATCCACAAAATGATTGAGAAGAAAGCAAATCAGTGCTTTGGCGTAGATCAGTTTAAATTCAGAGAGAGTATGGGCACATGTTATACCATACAAGCAATAATGAGGTCACAATTAGAAAGGAAAATGGAGTATACCAAGTATATATTTGTATACTTCGTGGACTTTGAGAAGGCTTTAAACAGAATAAAACTGAGTGGAATTGATTCACATGTTACTTGGAGTAAATTATATGAGATAGGTAACTTTTTCAGAATCTATACATGTTTCAGACTGCTCAGGTGCAGATATAATGAGCAACTATTCCCTTAACTACGACTATCATCATCATTGCACCAGAGGAAGGCACAACTTCCCTTTTGTCAACTTTAGAACTAAAGCATTCAAATTAGGGCCAGAGGAAATGGGCATCAGATTATATAAAAAATTACTCAGAAGTATAAAGGATACTAAAGGAACTACCACTTTCAAACATAAATTAAAAAGATTGCTACAATGTAACATGCACAACTCTGTTGATGAATATCTTATCAATACTTCTGATCATTGAGTACACTTTTAGTTAATAGTAATGGTCTTAGTCTAGTTTATACTAACCCTCCATGACTTTAATGGATATTTCCATTGCATTTGTTACATTTAATGTAATTGTTAGCACCATACTTTGTATCCCATTTAAGACTGAATGCATTGTACTCCATTTTGACACTCCTTATTTCATGTACATACACCATCAAAGTGGTATTTTTGTAATATAATCTTTAGGCAAATAAAATGTATTATTAAATGAAGGAAAAACATGACCTAGGCCATACAAAAATAGAAGCCATATATTTTGAAGCAAGACAACTCCATGTGCAGTACACCTAACTAAATATGGGGGAAATGATTAACCCTTGTGGTGTAGTGTGGACAGGAGGATCTTATGACCAGCATTACTTCTTTGATCTGGAGCTAACTTTTTCTTTAAAGCTGATTGAAGCCAAACCATTGATTGGAACTTATCTTTATGAATGAATGGTCCCGAGGTTTTCTTGCATGCCACAAAAACCTTTCAGTAAATAGGCATTAGATGCATGCTGCATGTGATATGAATATGACAACTGATTATAGACTCTTACTCCAACAAAGAAAAAGGAAATTAATTGCTACTCTCACCATCTAGAAGGGAATATCAGTGTATAATTAAAGTTCCTTTCTCCTCTTAAGGGCTAACCCTTTCAGCTCTGATGACTAATTAAGTAGCTACCATTACTGTAATGGTCTTTCTCCTACTGTAGTCTGCCAGTACCTCATTGGATATCAATTCTTTATAACACCATCAATATATGGTAGCCAAAACTTAGATTTACGAAAAAAATATTCAGAGGATTTTAAGAGAAAAGTTATCATTTTCACTAAAAATACTTTAAAAATTCAGAAATGACTAATCACTATGGAATTTTCAGCAGCATAAAATGTGTAAACGTAACCAAGAATAGAAAGAGGACAGAGCACACGCCAGGTGTGATCTCCAATATGGTGCAACACTTTCAATGTCAAATCCTTCAATCAAGCATTCCATTACAGAGCTCTGTAATCACTGAAAAGCATTTAGTTATGCTAATGGAGGCATCTAGTTTAGAAATTTAAACTGAATAGAGTCAACCTGAAAATTATTATTTTTTATAATAAAATTATATGAACTTCTGATAGTAATTGGCTGAATTTATACAAAGGATCTGCATGATTACTTTCATTAGACCCTGTATTCTAAATAGGCTGACTTAACTCCTGTCAACCATACATATACATAAAAAAATGGAGCATTTATTTCTTTGTATGTCTAATATTTGGGAGCATCTATATGAACTTATTCACACTAATATTTTTAAAAACCAATTGTACAATCAAAATGCAACACATATTTCAATTTTGTGAACTTATAAGGCAGTTAAATGTTTGGTTTGAGGTTGGTGATGAAAGGCTGATCTGGAAGAAATGTTAACATTTCTGTTAGAATACAAAATCTCAAATTATCTCTGCAATGGTTTGAATGTATGATCATCACAGTATTAATTCAGCAAAATTTGTTGCAATGGGAGTTGGTGATATTTTCCCTCCTCTTCAAATGCACTAACACATAACTTTAAATTACAGGGCCTTATATTGCAATATTTTACACTTGTAGTTTAGTTAGGCTACATTAATTGGCCATTAATTTCCAAAAAAATGTGAACTCTAAAGAAGAACAAAAGACAACTAATTCTACTGAAGATAATGAATACTACCTCAGATAATAAGCTAATTTGAGTAACCAAGATGAATTCTTCATTCTAAATACATACAAGTTAATTTGAGATAGGTATCTAATATTCATTATTGAGTGAAACACTTATTACAGGTTAACATAAGAATAGAATTATTCTGAAGTGAAGAATAAGCTAGAATAAAGAAAATGTATGCATAGTCTGGAGGTAATTTGATAAGTGGTGAAAAGGTGAAATTAATAATTAATTTACAGCATCCTTTTTTGGGGCTCATCATTACATCTTGAAGTAATTTTAAAATAAAACCAACAGCAGCACATGTCATAGCCTGTAATTTTTAAAATGCTCCAGCTACTGCTTTTCAAGAAATTGTCAGTGTTACCTCTTCCCTGTATTAATATTGTTGTGTCTAATGTGTAATTCAAATCTCTTTAAACAAACCGAACGGTATTAGGGTTAACCTTGTGAAATTTATCCATGATGGAAAGGAGACAAACTATGCAAATTTCACTTGAATAGAGATTTATTCACGACCCGGGTTTCAAACACTTAATGTGAAGATGACATTAATTGTTTGAAACCCGGGTCGTGAATAAATCTCTATTCAAGTGAAATTTGCATAGTTTGTCTCCTTTCCATCAAATCTCTTTGTTATTTGGTGCACTTAAATCTGATATACATCAGCATAACTCTGGGCAGTATTAAGATGTACACCAATCCACTGTTTGAACTCTGGCTAAGACTAGTAGCTCAATGTATTCAGCTTCAATTTATTTTAGATCCTTAAAAATTATTAATTAAACATTTGTACTCAGGAACACAACTACATGACATATTCCTTTTGCTAATACATATCTATTAATGATTTTCTTTATTGGGATAATCAGAATTCTTGATCTTATGCGTACTATGCATAGGTATATTTATTCTTTTGTCTGAAAATGCTTTAGTCTGTTCAATATTATGATTATAAAATCCCATTCTTTAGACAAATACGATAATACTTTCTCTTAATTTTAATCTGTGCATTAGATTTCTCTGTGGCAGATGTCTTTTATTGCATTCATTAAAAATATGTTGCACTCCTATTTTTAAGCAAATGTTCTGTGTTCACTATTACATGGACATGTCAAATATCTATTTCACTGTGTGATATTGGGACAAACAAAAAAATCATTATTATACTATGCACTTTTTTATACCTGCTCTCTCAAGGTTTAGTACTATAGTAAATAACTCCTGTTCAGTTGGTCCATTAAATTTTGGGAAAAACGATGGACAATATTTGGGAGTGCAACAATAGAAATCCAATAATCAAGTTAGACAGAGAGCTCATGAACACAATGAAAGTGTGGACCTAATGCCAATGTCTAGCAATATAGAGAGAAGTGTCCAAGCAGCAAAAAAGGAAAGGCAATCCTAATTAGAACAGACAATAGGATTCCTCCCAATGGCAAAGTTATGATGAAATAAATTGCTAATGGTTGCAGAATGTAAGTCCACATATTCCCTAAAACACTGAATATATTACTATGGTGAATTCTATTTTGATGAAAACTAAATTTTATATATATTCATTGTAACCTGAAACCCAAACACTTAGCAATGCTTCGCATATCTAGAAGCTCTCATTAACATGTAATAAAATATCCATAACTCAATACAACATATTACAATACCTCATCTTTAGCTCGGCATACTTTTTATCTTCCTTAATCACATCCAAAATGACCTTTCCTTTTATATTATTCTTAAATAGGATACTTAAGGTAGGAAATGTTTGATTGATAGAGTGGGCGGCCTTCAACAGGAGCCCTGGGTGCTAAGACCCATGTTTAACCTGCCTGACACATGCAGACAGAGGCCAAGAGCACCACAGTAAGGGTATGGTGATTGTTCATTTAACCTCAATGTGGTTTAGACACTGCTTTACTTCAGTGATTTAGATGTGTCAGGGTGACTAGGTCCTCACCCTATCTAGAGATTAACAGTATAGTCCTGTCTAGTGGTCAGGGTCCATCAAAAACATACCCTGACCCAGTGGAATACTGATAAAAATGAAAAAGTGAGTCCTGCACATGGTGAAAACTCATATACTATTCAGGGCCAGAAGTAAAAATGTTAAAAGTGGACTTTGGGATAACTTAGAGAGGACTGATGTTGTTGACTAAGATATCATCACCTATTTTTAGGTATTCTCATCTTCAGCAGACTTCTCTTTAAGCAGCTGAGCAATGATATTTGTTCTTGCTTCCATTAAGCTAAGCCTTCAGGTTTCAGGTTGTGATGAATATTCATAAAATTTAGAAATTTGATAAAAACAAAATTCACCATAGTGGCTTTTCCAGTGCTTTGGAGGAGACATGAATTTCCCATTTTATTAAGAGATAATCATCAATTTAAGTCACTACAGATTTTCCTCAAGAAGAGCTCCTATCTAAATATTACGACCAATATTTGAGGAAATACATCCAAAACCAAAGTACTAGGCCAAGAATATATGCAAAACAGTCATTTTAAAGAAAAAGCCAATACTTCAGCCGAAAAATTAGTTGCTACTCTATTTGGAAAAATAAGGTATTTAACTCTGTGCTAGTAGTTTAAAACTCTAGCAAATTAATGCCAAAGTTTCAAAATGATGCCACAAAAATAAGTAATTTGGGAAAATAAATATTTATTCACAACAATTAATATATCTCTATGGATTCTCTTTCTCCTTAGCACTATGTGGCTGCCACATATTTGGGCACTTTGTACATTTCATAGGCAAATGTCTCTGTGTGACCTGGATCAAATTCAAGACCAATATAATCTATCTCCAATCGAAATGGTCCGTTCACTTTGTCTCCCAACGATATGCCAAAGTGAGAAATTCGATCCAATAAAATGGGAGCTTGCTTATCCTGAATTCTTCCTTTGCTGGCTAAGAAGAATTTTGAGAATGGAATCTGGAAATAAAATATTTCATATATTAGTGTGAGGGTAGCCTTTCAATCCGGTAATATTAGTATTATTTGGAAATCAAACGTTGTACGCTAGCACTTTTTATTCACTAACCAAATACTTACAAGCTGGATTAACTTTAAAACAAAATCCAGCAGATATGTTTGGTATGGTATATCAGAAGGTCTCTAAAATCCACAACTCTATAGTTCAGTCACATCTGAACCTTTCTGTTCCCACCAAGTTTTGACCATACATTATCAGAAGAAAGGATTCCATGAAATATATCCTTCTCTCAAACATTTTCTTCAACTCATCAAAGGCTGTTGAAAGTGAGTCTTAAGAGAAACTGCTCGGGACTATTTTCACATAGTTTTTACTGATAAAGCCATCGCTGAAGTTGCAGAATAAACAAAAAAAGTGGAATATATCTTCCCAGATGGTCCCTCTCCACATGTATTACATTACAATTAAAAGCTACCAAATAAAAGAGTATTCTGTGTTTTCAGGAATTATTTTATGTGTACGAATTATAAAAATATCATAGTTTAGGGAGAATACTAGAGAAAAAGTAGGCTTTTTAACATCCCCTTCTCCTTACCTATAATCATTTTCAAATTGTTTTACAAGTTTTGCATTTTGCACTAAATCCTTACCCAAATGGATGACATGTGTGACAATATAATCAATCCTTTATCACTTCCAGGAAATTATGGATAAAACACAAATACTCATCAAGGTGGTTAAACACCCTTAATGGGAAAGCAACAAAAATTCGGTGTAGTGTTATGTGCTAGTCAAACCATCCGGACTTGTCATGAAATTCATGGTTCATGCCGGAGCAGGAGAAACCACTAAAAGAGGAGGATTTGGGCCGCGGGGTTGTTAACCTAGGTAGCTCTGAAACTTTTGCAAAGATCTAGTGACATAGGACAGCTTTTTCACCAACAATTTATTCACCAGCAATAATATAGTCACAAATTTGAAAGATAATAGTATTTATCACAATGAGACATCAAGTACCTGCCACAAAGTAAATCCTCTAAAAAGCACAAGACAAAATTGAAAAGGGTCAAGTTGTACACAGGTGATTGAATAATAAGACCACTATCATGGGATTAGAAAGATAAGCAAGATGTCCTCAGGAATTGTACTCAATATTATGGAGATTCAGTGTATCATGCCAGCAAGGAAATATTTAAAAAAGTACTCCACAAGCTGAGAAGTACAACAGAAATATAGATGGGGTAAAGAAACTGGACCAAATATATTATATATGCTTGAAGAAGGTATTATACATATACGTGTGGCAAAATAACTTCTTCTTTTCAAATGCAAAATGCTTTCAAAAAAGGAAGTTACGTTGCCACACCCTGCATGTATAAAAAAGTTAACACAGCATCAAAATTTTGCATATGGACTCTTTCCAGATGCATAAGACATTGTTTAGCTGGAAAAAAATTCTTTCTCAAGAGACTAAGATTTGGGGTTAACAATTATTGGAAAAATAGTTAATATTGTTGAAAGGTGAGACATATATTGCAGCATGCATGCCAGTCAAGCTTCAATTATCCCTCTATTTTCTCAAATTCAACCCTCTCACAGCCAAAGGTGACAACAAGAAAACAATTGTCCACTTTGTATGAAGAATAGAAAGCACAAACTTTTTTACCACTCTCCTGATTGTTCAGATAATTCTACTCTTGGCCTTGCAAATATTTTTAAAGATATTCATCGGAGGAAAGAATAGCAAAAAAATGGATTGACGAGCAAATTTACCGAAGGTTAATGATGGCAATTTCATTTTATGATGACAATAATGTTGAATGCTTAAGATTACAACTGAGTTTCCTGATAAGTGCTGTCCATAAACAAATATGAAACTCTAAATATCCAGAAATATGGGTTTCAGTATAATCGATGGTTTCAGGCGTTATTTCATGGAATCGGTTCATTCTAAAGCGGATAAAATAATACTTTGTAATTCCACAGATTTATTTTACAAACACACGACCCGGGTTTCGACGTACAACGTCATCTTCAGGTGCAGACATATAGGCGACCAACATATATATACCCTTAGACCGGGGGGAGGGGGGAGGAAAATTGGGGGGAAGGAAAGATAGGAAAAGGGGGGGGGGGCTGGGGAGGAGGATGGTGGGGGAGGGGGTTTGGTCAAGGCGCGCTTGTGGGTGGAGAGCCAGGTGGAATAGAATGAGTGGGTAAAGGAGGGTCGTGGGAGAGGGGGGGGAGGAGTCCCTACCAGATTATCCCTTTACTGGGAGTCCCCAGCGGGGGGGGGAGGTTGTGGAATTTTTAGGTTCACTATGGATATCTCGGAGGGAAAGGTTTAGGAGAGGGGATTGGGAGGTGTACAATAGGTCATTAACAATAATTTTTTCCTTGGAGCGAACATATTTTAAAATCTCCAGTTGCTCTAAAGAAAAATCTTTCCTCTGATCTGTCCGAATACAGACCTATTAGTCTCTTGCCTACACTATCCAAAGCTCTTGAGAAATTGGTACACGAGCAGATCTCACAGTTTCTTAGAGATGCCAATTCCTTTAATCCTCTGCAATCCGGTTTTCGTAAATCTCATAGCACCACCACAGCACTAATTAAAGTCACGGACGATATTAGATACGCCATGGACAAAAGACTGGTAATTATTATGGGTCTTCTCGACTTCAGTAAAGCCTTCGTTTCTGTTGAAAAAGACATACTTATTACAAAACTTCGCACACTGAATTTCTCCCCTACTGCCCTGTCTTGGTTCAAATCCTATCTCAACGACCGTTTTCAAAAGGTTAGCACCACCTCATCTTCCTCAGAATGGATTGAAGTAACACGTGGTGTTCCTCAGGGATCCATACTTGGACCTCTACTTTTCTCCCTCTATATTAATGATATATCCACTCAACTTAAATACTGCAAATATCACTTGTACGCTGACGACTTACAAATCTATCTTCATTCTTCCACTTATGATCTTCCTACCGTGATAGAACATATAAACTCTGACCTGGACTCTCTCTCAAACTGGAGTACACTTAATTTTCTTAAAATTAATCCAAAGAAGAGCCAAGCGATCATTGTTGGGCATTCACGACTCCTCTCAACTCTTAGTTACACCGAGATTCCACCACTTCAACTACCTGACTCCATCATTCCTTACCAGAAAACAGTAAAGAATCTTGGAATAGTTCTCCACGAAACATTAACTTGGACTGAGCATGTTATTAAAACTTGTAAAACCATTTATTGTTGTCTTCACTCCCTCAAAAATATCAAAAGCCTACTATCATTTTCCCTACGCAAACAATTAATCCAGACTCTCATATTTCCTCATTTTGACTATTGCGACTCAGTATATCAAGATTTATCAGTTGAGCTATCCCTTAAACTCCAGCGTGCACAAAATGCTTGTGTGAGATTCATCTTTAACCTTCAGAAAAGCGACCACGTCTCTGAGTATTACCGCGAACTTAAATGGTTACAACTCAAGCCTAGACGGAATATGCACATCCTTTTGCTTCTCTACCAAATCAGAAACTATGAAATCCCTCAATACTTATCTTGTAATTTCACTCCGATTAACAGTGTGCATGATGCCAATACACGGAGAAAACATCTCTATTTAATACCTAAACACAGGACAGAAATCTATAGTAACTCTTTCCACATTACAGCCTGTAGACTTTGGAACTCCTTACCTACTGACATTAAGAATTGCCGCTCACTTAAAATATTCAAGAAAAAACTCACTAAAGAGCTCCTGCTCAAACAAAACAACTCCTAGCAAATTTCCTCCTTACCGTAATTCATCTCATTCTTCTACACAGGAACCTGACCACCTTTATTTCTTACGTTCTTCCTTTCTTTTGAACTCTTAACGACTCAAAAGTAATTTCTTATTTCATCAAGTATTTCAAAAGTAATCTTTATTTTATTATTATTTTTATCATTATTTTTTAATTTATTTATTTTTCTTTTATTATTATTGTATTAATTATTTATTTTATGTTATTTATGTTTCCCTCATGTATCTTGTTTTTCTTTAATGTTAATATATTTTGTTCAAATTTATTTCTGATGTATCAACTATCGCTTTGTTTACACTTGTATATGCTATTAATATCTCTTGCAATTGTGTTTACCATCTCTATTTTATTATTTGTATTCTTGTACATGTTTGCTATGTTCTTTATAACATTATCTGACGATGGGTTAAATGGAAGAGGGGACCTGAAGGTCTCAATTTCGCCCAGAATAAAGACGTTTAGCTATCTATCTATCTATCTAAAGCGTCAAGTCTATACCCTTTCTTCTCAACATGTAATATTTCTAGCTGAAAGTCACTCTGGTGGTGGTTGTCCAGTAAAGGACAAAGGAACACCAGGTCTGTGTGCGTAACCAAAAGCCATCTTCGCATTTTGCTAAACATTTGCTGGACAACCACCACCAGAGTGACTTCCAGCTAGAAATATTACATGTTGAGAAGAAAGGGTATAGACTTGACGCTTTAGAGCAACTGGAGATTTTAAAATATGTTCGCTCCAAAGAAAAAATTATTGTTAATGACCTATTGTACACCTCCCATTCCCCTCTCCTAAACCTTTCCCTCCGAGATATCCATAGTGAACCTAAAAATTCCACAACCTCCCCCCCGCTGGGGACTCCCAGTAAAGGGATAATCCGGTAGGGACTCCTCCCCCCTCTCTCCCACGACCCTCCATTACCCACTCATTCTATTCCACCTGGCTCTCCACCCACAAGCGCGCCTTGACCAAACCCCCTCCCCCACCATCCTCCTCCCCAGGCCCCCCCCCCTTTTCCTATCTTTCCTTCCCCCCAATTTTCCTCCCCCCTCCCCCCGGTCTAAGGGTATATATATGTTGGTCGCCTGTATGTCTGCACCTGAAGATGACGTTGTATGTCGAGACCCGGGTCGTGTGTTTGTAAAATAAATCTGTGGAATTACAAAGTATTATTTTATCAGCTTTAGGATGGGTTTCAGTAATAATCCATTAACTACTTCCAATTCTAAGAGGTTAGAAAATATGTTATGTTAACAAAATATTTTGGTCAACAACAACAGAAAATGGATAAACATATTTCCCTATGTATGCATTGATTAATTCCCAAAACCTGACTAGATCATTGTTCTTTAATTTTTTTTGAAAATGACATGTTTATTGAATCTTAAAGAATATATGAATAAACATTAATATATTATAATTCCTCAATGTTAAATTTCCCTGTCACCAAAAATCTTAGCATTAGTCTCTCCACTTTAAGTGCCAGATATTAGCTTTAGCTAATTTAGCAGATTAAATAAATTAGTGTAAATATTTTTTATAACTATGATAAAAAATATATAAAACATTGAAACAAACTAATCTATAGGAAATACTACCTTGAACAAAAAGTTCCCAGAATAACCACCGTGTGGCGCTCCCATCGTTCCGATTTGAGTTCTGTTTTTTTTGTTAAATTGGTACATCTGTTGTTGATATTCCCTTTAAATCTTAGTGTCATAACTTGACATTTGCAAAAGTTACGTAGCCAAGAGTACATCTATCTCTGTGTGTGTTGGCGATTTTTTACAATTGCAGAAATGGATTTAAATTTGCAACAACAAACTTGTATTAAATTTTGCGTAAAAAACGGATTTAGTGGCGCACGGACGTTGGAAATGTTGGAAAAGGGTTTCGGCAATGATTCTCTAAAAAAACGGTCGTTTACCAGTGGCACGAGCGGTTCAGAAGTGGTCATGAGTCAATCGAAGATGATGAACGCAGTGGCAGACCATCGACATCGAAAGTCGGTGAAAAAATTGATAAAGTAAAAGAAATGTTGGTCAATAACCGCAAATTAACCATCAGAGAAATAGCGGAGGGCTTGAACATTGCCTATGGATCCGCCCAAGACATTGTGGTTAATGATTTGGGTTCCCGTCGTGTAGCAGCAAAGTTGGTGCCAAAAGACCTCAATTTCATGCAAAAAAGAGACCGTGTTGACGTCGCAAAAGACATGATTTGCGAGGCTGAATCCGATCCCACATTCATCAAAAGGATCATTACTGGAGACGAGACGTGGGTTTATGAGTACGACACGCAATCCAGACATCAGGCAAGTGAATGGCGTTCACCAAATGAGCCGAGACCAAAAAAACCACGTCGTTTTCAGTCAAAAAAGAAGGCAATGCTGACGGTTTTCATGGATTACAACGGTGTAGTGCATCATGAATTTTTGCCAGAAGGCCAGACAGTAAACAAAGAGCATTATTTGGGCGTTATGAGACGTTTGCGTGAAGCAATTCGCCGAAAGAGACCAGAAATCGTCGCACAGTGCTATCATTATTCATAATTTTTTGACGAAAAATGCAACAAATACCATCCAACAGCCACCGAATTCACCTGATTTGGCTCCCTGTGACTTCTTTCTGTTCAATCGAGTTAAAAAACCATTACGGGGAACGCGTTTTAGCAGCCGAGAGGAAGTAATGGAAAAATCGCAGGAAGCACTGATGGACATACCGAAAACCGAATATAAAAAATGTTTTGAGGATTGGATCAAGCGCTTGCATAAGTGTGTTGCAGTTGATGGGGATTACTTTGAAGGGCACAATATAGATTTAGATGAATAAACTTGTATTTTTAATTTTCTGAATAAATTCCGGGAACTTTTTGATCAAGGTAGTATTACAGCATAACAGACCCATTTGTTCAAAGATACAATATTACCATACGCTGCTGAAAAATTAAATAAATACACAGGTCAAGTGATAAGGTGAATTACAGAATTGGTAGTTGTAATGAATTGAGAGCAAATATTTATTTGGAAAGAACGTATACATTCATATTAAGGAATACTTTAATAAGTTAATTGATTTTAATCAAAACTGAATATCTATATGCTTTGATCTCCATGCTTGT
Organism: Hetaerina titia; assembly: GCA_037158775.1. Classification (NCBI taxonomy): domain Eukaryota; kingdom Metazoa; phylum Arthropoda; class Insecta; order Odonata; family Calopterygidae; genus Hetaerina; species Hetaerina titia. The sequence continues at coordinate 68,364,175 of CM073778.1, read as the reverse complement.
CATTAATATGCAAATTCATATCATCTATCCAATGCCAATGCGTATTTGATTTCTTAGATGAATAAAATAGATGAGAGGGTTTCGTAAAAAATCTGGGCAATAAATAAACAATTTTAGGACAGGAAAATCCAAACCCATACCTAATATCTAGGCAAAATGCCTACCATGGGTGATTTAGAATATTCTTTCTAAATCAGATACCTACCTTTGATATTTGCCAATAGGGACCTCCTCTCGTGTACAGTGCATAACTGTAAATGTCATTCCAAAACAAGTCGAAATAGCCTGCTGTGGAGATGTTCAAGATATATGGCCGACCATCACCTCTGACTTTCATCACCAAATGTGTATACATATGCCAGTCATGATAAGATTCTCTATGGAAAGATTTCTGCAAATAAATAATAGCAAGACAATAGAACCAATTACATAAGCAGAAAAATGAAATTAAGTCAATTTGAATGTTCAGAAATTTATAACCTTTCCAAATTTAAATATGCCAATGTCATTATGTTAGCTGTTCCTTTTGATGTAAAGCCTAACTACCACACTTTTATAACTATTCCCTCTTGATATTATAATTACTTATAATCTTTCCATCTTAGAGAAAAATGCTTTTGCTTTTAGCAGTACCTTTGCCCGCTCTTAGATGAAGACTCTTCCCTACTACCAAATGCAGATATTTATTTCTTTCACAAATTTACCTTATTTTTAATTCTAGCTTATTGTGCAGTTGTGCTTTTTATTGTTTAATCCATACAGGTTATTCTCCTTGTCAGATTATCTCTATATTCTGCAATAGCTCAGAATGCAGCATATTTATCTTATGACATAAATCTACCTACACTTGCCAGCCAAATTTTACAATTTTTTATTCTTGCTCCCTGCCCATGCAATGCACATTTTATAGATCAAGAGTGATATGAGCAATTTATTTAAATTAGCTTCTCCTCTGTTTCAACCACATCTCATCGCAGCTGCATTCTCTCTATAAATGGATATGTATCAATATTACCATCGTAATCATTACAATTTGTTTTAGAGTATACAGTGTTATGCTCCAATCATCAGAGTAAAATGCAAACTCCAGGCCCACAAATGCAATACAGGTCATTAGGCCCTTTTGTATCCTTTTTCTCTGATCAATCCTGTTGCTTAAGTTTTCCACTTCTTTCTCTAGTCTCCAATTGGAATGTTATCCCTGGCTGAAACCTTCCATATTTCTGATTGCTATTAGTTCTATGGTGATTTCTTACCCTCTTGAATAGATGTATGAACTTCATTAACAAACTGTGGTCAATATCAATATCTGCCTCTGGATAGTTTTTACAGTCCTTCAGGGACATCATCTATGTTTATCTTCTCCTTAAGTGGTACGGAAACAGTGTGCTAACCACCAATTATTTATATTGTTTGCTGAACTCTAATATCCTATTTCCTTCTTTATTAATATCTCGTACAGGGGTAATCTTTTTGGTTAATTAATCAGTGTAAAATGAGTCAAGGCCATTGATCATTTCACATTACTTCTCTTGATTTGTTGTCTATAAACACATCCTTAAACTAGAGTTAGTTGCTCAGTGCTTAATTTTTTTCTGAACTTTCCTTATCAGCAAAATTTTCCTTTTCACATCATCTGGAGTAATTCACACCTAGTTCCCAGACTCCTGCCATATTCATAATTCACTGAAGTTTTTGTTCTTCTTGGGCTTCCGCAAAGATTACATTCCAGTCTAAAAGATGATTGCATTTTCTCCTCATTTTACACTTTTCCATGATTCATTGATATTTCACGCATATAAATATCCTCCACATCTTTATCATCATAGTATGCTGCCAGCATGTACAATTGTACCACTAAGCATGTGTTAGGGTCATTGTTACCTTCACCATGATGAATGTTTCACAAGATGTTTTTCTCTCTCACTGGAACACTTGTCTGTATCATTATTCTCACTCTTGCATCTCTATTGACAGATTCAGTCTGTTTAATCCTATAGTTGACACTAAAAAAGACTCCTCCTTCAGGCCAGTTCCTTTCATTTAATCTTAATAATCCATCCTATGAGCATGTTCAATCTCAACTGACACATCTCTAATCCCTGGAATGCCCATAGTGAGCTAACATTTCAAGCCTTAATAAACAAATTAAATGACACATTTCACTGATGTACTCTCTTGGATGTACTCAGTTGGACATCCAAATGGAGGACTAGTCTAACTCAGGAACATTTTACTTGACTGGGTTAATCCTGTCTGTTATTCAAATGAAGAATTGGTGAGGTAATGCCCATCAGGATAGTAATGTGATGGGGGTTCCTGATGCCCTCCACATTGCAGTCCTTAGGACATTGAAGTAATTATTTCTAGTCCTGATGTAGAAAAGAGTATTGCTGTATCAATTGCATATTGCGGTCTCCATCTTCACTTATCTAAGGCAGATTGCAGTCCCCTCAAAGCAATTGATGGTAAATTTCTTGGCAGAAGTCACTCATCAAATCACAGTAGCTTCTTTCATTTCCAAACAATTTTGGACCATATTACAGTCTTTTTGCTAAAACCTAGCAGATGATGACATGCAAGAATTAAGTGGAGGAGAGGGCAAAAGTTCAAGGAGTCTATGAGCACCAGATTTCATGCTCAATGACTGGTTTTGGTTTGGGCAGATATGAATAAAGAATTCTGACCATCACATGGAGATTTTTCTTTTTCAAACCTGCTGAATGCTACAATAGGAAGTGATAGTCCAGAGGTAGAGCATTGGACTACTGACTGGAGGGTCCAGGTTCAATTACTGAGCAAGGTTCTCTGGGTACCCTCAGCTTTACCCAAGCTGTGTGATTTTTTGGGAATCAAAACTTCCCGGGAAACCATAGCCGGCACAGGGAAAGGAACTGGCTGATACTGTTACTCTGATATGTAAATTTCACATACCATCAGGCTTAGGATTAGGTGAACTATACCATCACCTATCAAACTGACATTCGAGTTGATTACTGTGTTTATGGTTTTTTAAGAATGCTAAAATAAAGTATTAGATGCAACCAAATGAGATGGGATAGTATTTCTAAGAGTTGAATTATTAGTGATCGCAGTAATTTAATCCCAATAACAAGGTTCTCATATTGAGGAGAGAAAGACATGAAAAGCTATCCTTCAAAATGCTGATAGTGTCAACCACGCTCTAGCTGTGCTACAAGATGGCTGTTTTATCAATCACAATGCCCAGTTTCAGCAACTAATCCAAGTTACCACCCTTAACACACAGAGCAGTTACAGTACACATTTACTTTTTAGGACAAACTAAAAGTTGCTAAACTAAAGGTAAAAAAATTTTCCAAGTAAAATGGAAGTGGCTCATTTATATTAAACTGCCATGCTTGCAAAAAAGTTTGACACCTTTAAATTACAACAACTTACCTTGGCTCTGATGGATCTCATATTGCAATAACCAGCTCTCTTCACTTTCCCATCTTTAGGGGGATCAACGCACAAATTTCCCTGGAACAGACCTTTCCCTGCTCTGCTTACTGTTAACTCACAAGTGCTAAACCCTTGATTATGGTCACTGTCACTTGAAGTTACCCATTTAGTCAATGATTCTGGAGGCCCAAACTGCCAGAAAATGTCCACCTCATCTATATAAAGAAGACAATACAGTGAATATAAAAAATTGTGGCATACAAATTGGTTCCTATTTTATTCAATAATAAAACCATATGAAATTAAACAGGGAACCGATAATTTATTCGGGGGTATTTATCAAATAACTACTCATCAGTACATATTACGTACGAGATTTTTGTGGACCTAAAATTTCATATTGTTACTTAAGGTGATACGAAACAAGCCAACTTTCGTCAAAGTTTGAGGTGATGGCACTAAAACTATTTTTTGCTTTAATTGACGGAATGAACCATTGTTTTTTGCAGTATTCAATCCAGCAAAAACATTTTTTGAAGATTCTAGTTAAATCTTATTGGATTCCGGTAAATATAGTAGGTTGTCTTAATTTTCCCAATTCGACCACAACTTTCAACTATTTAACAATTATTTTAGGATACGCACATATTAGTTTGTAAACACTTCATAAATGTTAATCTTGTGAGGAAAATCGTTATGCACTACATTGACAACATAGCTGACATTAATATGAATGAAGGATATATTATAGAACACTTCTTTATTATGAGATAATGAAACTTCTGTTTGAATATTAAACAAAATCAAGTTTTGAGGGAAATGTCAAAAGAGAACATGAATGAACAATCAAAATCATGAAGAAATAGTTTTTCTACTCAAAAGCGGGAGCGCGAGGCATTTAAGAGAATAAAAACTTGGCGTAAGCAATGCGGTATAATATCACAAAAAATGTTAATATTGTTTACTCGTACCTAAGTAGGTACTCATCTTTTGCATTAGGCTATAGAACACTACTAGCACCTAGTATACCACCACCAAATATACACAGTGTTCAAATACCTGGCCTGTAAATCAAAACAGGATCATTTTCCAGCTTCTCTTTCACTTCCTCCTTCCACAGTTGAATTTCTTTTTTCAATTCCTTAATGCCATTACGTATTATTTGAGTTTTAGACGGCATTTCTACCGTGGAAGGATATCCACTTCTAGGACCACTCTCCCAAAAGGTACGAGATATTTCTGTCGTGTGGAGCAGTTTTATAAAACCAAAGGCATAGGCATCGCATACGTTTTTTTGATTTAGACGAAGAAGGGCATTGGGCAAGAAATTGCTATTCGCTAACAAAGGCTGCTTAACTTTACAAGGATATGGCCTAAGTAAAATCCTCAAAACACAAGAGCTACATATATTAGTCATAATTGCGGATGAATGACAGCCGCCGGAGAAGTTATTAAGTCTAATTTACATACTCTACCGTCGGTATCGTCTGTTTTACTAAGTCGCTGGGCGCATTTCGTTCTTTCTTATCAGCGCAGGCAACTTAACAAAGTTGGACTCCTGGTACCGAGAATATTCTGATTATATTGTTGAAAAAACTGTTAAACGGCAAATAAATATAACTAATAAAACATAGACTTAATATTAACATAATATTAACATTATTCTAGTTAAGTACTTAATTCTAGGCCTAATGTTAGCTATGGTTTCTACTGTATATGTAAAAAATTGCTTCTAGATTTCATCTATTTATTTATAGCTTCAGTTTAATTCTCCCCGATTCGACCCTGGTAATTTTTTATTGATTCCCGTAAAGTTCCATGATGGAAAGCTTTATCATTCCAATTTTATTTAGGGACTTTAATTAGTGACCCTTTTGTCAAAATATTTTAAACTTTCTGGGGAATAAGTTCAGGCAATATTTAAATGTACATTGAGCATGCGTTAAAGAACAAAAATGAAAAGTTTACTGTAAATCCTTCAATCACGCCACAAATCCTCCAGGATAAAATAATAGCTCAGTATTATTTACTAAATTATCGTATTTAAAGAAATCTTACATACTTCACCACTCATTTAGATATCATAAGTCCTCTTTCAGAAAACGCATTTTTTTCAGAAACAAACATTCTACAATGAAATATGCGCCATGGAGTAGTTACTATGGATGTCTCCGTTCTTATTAAAAACGATTCAAATTAACGTGAAATGCTTTCAGTTTACACTCATTATTTTCGCCCCCTTTGGAAGACGCTTGGGTCCTTCATGGATTGCATAATTCTGGTCCCTTCTCCTGGGCCCATTATGATTTTGTGCTTACCCTACCGTGTCTATGCTGTAGCCCTCCAGGTACGCTACAAGGTGACACAAGTAGGCCCGGGCACACTGGATGCTTATCATACCCTTCTCACCCTTGCTTCCTTGTCGAATCCAATTGGCACCCCCTCTCGGAGGCCGAGCTTTATATATCCGTGTCCAACGTTGCCCCATTTGCTATGTACAAAGCGTGGGATTTTCTTTGTGGTGATGCTATATTGTCTGTAGAAATCTTTGAAATTTCAGCATCAGTATCTTCTTTAAGGATAATAATGGAGTGGGTTTGGCTCAACTTTATTGCATTGGGATAATATACCACCATTAGTGTGTTCTTTCTTATTGACCACTCTGGGTGCGATAATTCATAATTATTCATCGCTAGGAAAATTAGTAATTCATGAAATAAATATTTAAAGCAAAACGTTTAATTCAAAAGACAATATTTATCGCACTCAAAAACAAACATTGTCGAATGATGTAGGTCGGAATCTACAGTCATTTTACGTGTGTATATAAGCACACCAGAATATGTATTTACGTAGGTAAAAGTAGAAATGTGTGCATAAATGACTGGTGCCTCGTCCCACGCACTCTCTTGACATCTCGCGAGTTAATGTGTAAATATAGGCTGCCTCCTTACGTATACATCCTGAGAAACTAACTCCGTTTTTGCCAATTTTAGTGATGTTTCTAGAGCACAACATGAGTCAATGTATCAGTTACATAATTTTTATAAGGTAAATTCTCTGAAGGTAAAATATTAGTTTAATTTCATATTTGGTGTAGGGGAATGAATCAGCTGAAATACGGACATAGTTATGTGTTTTCGATGTTAAAAAAATTATATAGTAAATTAAATATGGCGAATCTACAGTTTTCTATATGAGGGTATTCATTCCATTAGAAATCATTCTTGCAAACATTTTTATTGTAATTTTATTTCATTTTTTTTAAATATTATGATAATTTTAATAGTATTAATTATTCTAATTTAATTATTTAATTTAAATAATGTTTAATTTTCCTTCGAACAATAATTTATTTTATTATAGTTACATTTTACATTAATAAGGTATTTTATTGCCGGAAAAGTAGCTACATGCATATATTAATAATTTTTCACACGCTAAATACCGTTTGATTCTGTGTAGTAAGGAGTTGGGAAAAGTAAAAGACTCGTTTTATTAAATAGAAGTTATTTATTTTAATTTATAAAATACAAAAATACGTTAATTTTTTGTGAAAAAAAACAAGTAAATACATCGCTGGTACTCAAAATAGTGTGCTTTTGACGGTATAAATAGGGAAGTACTAGAGTTGTTCTAAAATGTATCATTTCCCTCCTTTTCTTATACATCGGCTCTGTTAAAATATTTACACATTTTCTCCAAGTTTCCTATAACTAAGGCGTTACCTAAATGAACGAGAATATATATATTTTTTGGGGCTACTTCACAACTCTGGGTCATTCTTATAATATTTATGAAAATTTTCAATGCCAACACATATTTACACAATTTCCGCATCAGCCAAGATCCTTAGACCCAGATAGTAGAAGAGTACTATTTTTTTATCGGTTGTAATACTTGTTTATGCCCAACTTTGATTTGAAATTTGACATCGAAACGGTTCCACTTTCAAAGTGGCTACTAAAGAATTTTTTGTACTTTTTGTTTTCGGGTAGGAAGGCAGGGGAGAGTAAACTTTTTTTTCGATCCGCTTCAAATGTTGCAACCGATCTCCGCCACGATATAAAAGTACACTTTAAAGTTTTTTTTGTTTCTCATTTCTCTCTCTAGTCACCGGTCCATAAAATAATGAAAAATTGTCTTCTTGTCTTGAGATGAGAAGTGGTTTCGCGATGGGATTCTACCAGGGAGGAGGGAGATGGATGATGTTGATCCCATTTCCCATCTCCCTCTGGAGCTGTTATTCGCTCGACGCCTGTCGGTGGATTTCCAAATACTTTATCGTTCCCAAAATTCACGGTCTGGCGGAAGGTTCAGGAGCCTTCTCTTTGAGTGGACCGACACGTCCCTGCGAGCTCAGACGCGTATCCCGGCGTTCCTCGAACGGACGAAGTTCAGGAGTTCGTCGCTATCCTCGCACACGAAGGGTTTCAGGTGATGACAGGCGACGTCGTGCCACTTGATGCCGTCCTGGTAGAAGTTGTTCAGGATGGAGAGGCAAGACTCGTCATTGCCCTGTGAGGGAGCAAACGGGAAATAAATTCATGGTTTTTATCTTTAGCTTTTATCAGTAACATGCATTCACATTTACGTGCACATTTCTTGAAACCAACCAAACGGAGTGTGGGAAAGGGAAAATCAATGGATATAAGAAATAAACAGTTTCGATAGCCTTTTGTTTGCAGGACAAATGCCTCCATGAACTCATTATTTCGGCATATTATTTTCCAACTTAGTGGTTGTGGTCCAATTTGCAAAATAGATGACCAAATTATAATTGAATAAACTTCGTACGTGAGCCCTATTGCTCTTTAACATTTTCCAATGATTTCAATCAAGCTCTTAATTATCTCCTACGATTCCTATCCCTTGCTAGAAAGAATTGAGGAGACATTTTCATTATAGCAGTTTTTAATACTCGGGATGTCCAAAATTGAACTTTTCAGTGACATGAAAGAAACTTATTTCGGATGATTCCTACTTTAGGTACGAATACTCAAAATGGAAAGTGGAAAGTTAAAAAAATAAATACTGGCGAAACTCTCAGTCACTTACACCAACAATAAGTTTAACAAAGTACAATTTTATATAGGAATTTCGACAACTATTATTGCGATAACATTCAGTGTAATTACACAGTTACTACAAGTGTAAGGGTACCTGTTCACTACAGACTACACAGTTACTCTTACCCTTTTCATTGATTCATTAGTAGTTAACTTTAACACGAAATTGCTATGCTTTTGGCCCTTATTTTTATTTATACCAAAACCGCCGCAACCCCCCATGATTGGCGCAATTGATAGTGATTACAACAACCAACGAGTGCATGATTCAACGGTTCTAGCTATCTTCTCTTCATATTTCACGTTCAACGAAATGACTGGATTCTGACGTCAGACGCGTCGCGTCATACACAAGTCGGCTCTTGGAGAAAGGACTTGGAAGCAACGGAAGGCGGACTTAACGTAGGTCAGGGTTTCTCAAGACCTCAACCTCGGTCGAACGATCGATCGCCGACTCGTTATAAATGGAACTTTGGAGGCCATTTGCCTCGGTTACTCGAAAGAATCTTAAATAAGCGGGTAAAAAAATAGTTGTCCTCCTTCCTTCCCGGTCAAAAGATATGCAGCCATAAACAGTAAAGAGACAGAAGGAATGCCAATGTCCGTATGGGCCAGCCCTCCTTTTCTGTACGAGCCCGGAGATACATCTCCAAATGATACCGATATTTTTTCAGCTAATGCTACCTCTTTTATCAGCGTGTACACATCATAAAATTAAATATTGTTATTTTTGTCTCAAAATAGAATTGAACTTAATTCCTGAATGACAAATATTGGTTTTATTGCCAAACTGATTGTGTGCATCCCTAATTAACTACTCCTCAAAGTTGAAAAATAGGCAAAGAACCTCAATCGCCATTAGTTATGTTTTGAAGTTAAATGAAGCAACGGTATACTTTAAAACATGTGGAGGTAGGAGGCACGGTATGTACAATTAGAAAAGTTGTTTGAAAGGATTGTCCAAAATTTTTCTTTGATATGTAGGTTACCTATGATCATTATGTAATCTTTGTAAACAGAATTGTGACCAATCGCAGAATTTTTCAATTCTAATGGTGTTTAAGAAAAATAATTGTTGTTCCAAAAATTCTAAATATAAATTACCCAATGAAAAACTCGAAAATATTATCCAACAGTAGTTTCTATTACAGCAATGATCTTATGGCATCAATATTTGTCCCAAAAAAGCCAGGAGTCACGAACAACTCCTGCCCGTTCGTCTGTTTCATCAGCTTGAGTCTTCAGGCACAATGAAGACCATTCCACTTGCCTGTGCGGCTTCCCTGTTATCCGGCTGCGCCTGCTGGTATCCTCCGGTGGGAGACCAATCTCCGGAGTTTCGCTGACTGGTGGGTCCAATTTTCGCTCCAGAGCCAGACCAAAACCATCCGTTGACATTCTCAGGCTGAAGGTCGGGACGGTTGCAACCCTTAAAGTTACACTTACGCCCGGAGGTCCAAATATACCGCACGGAACCTGGAAGACAACGGTAGAATGCGTTACAGCCTTTCGGTTCGCAATTGTTCGTAGGGAATTGTTGATTAATTCTATTTCGTTGCATGTCAAAGCAAATCTCCCATACTCCTACGTATTTTAATTATTTTTATTTACTCTTTACTGTTTATCTCATAAAAATGCTGAAATGAAGAAAGTAAAATGCACATTTGCTGAAATTGACTATTTTGAATGTCTTTTTCATGCAGATAAGAAGACCCAAACACAAAATTCTGAACGGTTATTTTCCACGCATGCACAGAAATATTTTAAGTCGGATTGAAAAGACTTTCGACATCAAGATCGAAAAAAGCATAACTCTACAACTTCTTGCTTTGAATGGCTAATCTCACCACAAATGTTCAACGTCAACCTATTTGTGTTCAGGCACATTCCGAACCCTTTTAGAACACCAAATCAGTATAAAATGAAGATTTTCTGAAACTTTACTCCACTTTATATGTAACAATATAGTTTATATAGTTACGTTGTTTGTGCTTCATAGGATATTTATAATTAATTATTACATAATAACTAATTACTGAAGACCGGAGAGTGAAAAGCTTTTTTGTGGACACAGAAACAGTTTTATTGTTATTTGGGCTGAGGTTTTGATTAGATTAAATATCGGTATTACTTCAATGAAATGTACCATTTAAACAATTGCATTCTCAAATGCGGAGTTTGAAATGCAACTTAATTGAGTTCGAATTGAAAGATCATATTTTCTAACTCTAGAATATATGAATTTTGAGAAAAAAAGACTTTTAGCGTGGATAGTAGTTGACCTTTGGGAATTCGTTATAATTTTAAACGAACCATAAACATATATTCATATGTTATTAAAAATCAATAACGCATACGACATTATGATTCAATGATGCTTCCGTTACCGTCTCTCAATATGATAGAGAGGTAGTGGATCTATGGTAATTTTTATAATGAACTATGTTTTGGGCTTGCAGCTGGTTTTTATGAGTTATGAACTTCACTACTTTTTTTATTACTTGCCATCCGGCAGGGCAAGATTGAAGTTAAACATCATAAACAATAGTGTTGGACACGCTGTAACAAAATCGAATATTTCACTGATTCTGCTGGAGAGAGAAAGATCTTATTTTCTCTTTCCTCTGGGTCAGTCACCCTCTCAATAAAGGGCTTTCATTTTTTCGCACTTGCCGCCCAGAAGAAGACAACTGGGCCTCAAAAAGCGAGACGGTAACGGTGTTAATGGAAATAATTCTTTGGCTGAGACTTGATAATCTGACATCACGAAACCATTCACGGGCGTGCTAACCTCTGGCGATCCTCTGCTTGATGAACTCGTTCTCCTGAGGAGTTTCCAGGGAGACGGCGTCCATGCAGTGTCTCCTGCAGATGTTTCTGGCGTCCAGCCAATCCACTTCGAGGCTCCTCGTGGGCGCGTGTTCCCAGCTGAAGAAGTACGAGTGAGCCACTCCGCGAGCGTCACGATAAGTCGCGTGTCTCACGCCTACCAGATCGGACAAAGAGAGGAGGAGGAAACACAGTCGATTACTAAAGATAAAAATCACAGGCGAGGGGCAATTAAGATAAGGAATAATTAAGAAGAAACCTGTCAGAATATCGAAGGTGATGTATGAACCACACGACCTTCATATTATTATTAGCCTTCAGGATTACTATGGAGGTGAGAGTAGATTATGCTAGAGCTATTAAGAGAACAATTGTCTTTAGGTGAGTAAGTTCAGAATCTTGAAGTCATTCTTGAAGTCAGACCCTCCCACTTACAAAAATGAATCGCCACTGGAATGCATAGGTACTGCGATACCATACGCGATGTAATAATAGTACTTCTGCACCGGGAACTGAAAGAGGAAAATTTGTTGGCAAGGAATACTTACGATTGGAGCAACTTCTTGGATCCGGAAGAGCCAGGCGTCTCTGGGCCATTACCATGACGGCTCCGAGGAGCAGAAGTATCACTTGACGAATCATTTTCGGAAGTATGGAGAAAGTCGAGCCTGTGACAAAGACAAATCCAGTCATGAGTCTCACTCTCATTTAGATCATCTGCATTTATTACAAAAATTATCAACTCAATCAAATCATACTCGTGTTTATAGATTGATACACACCATGGAGGAATTTATAGAACAATTTACAGTCACAAAATTAATATATAATTTCCCTCGAAAAATATTTGTGAATACTAATAATTTTCCGAGTCGTTAATGCAAACTGTTTTAGTAGTTTTTGAAAGTTTCAGTTTCGCGGGTGACCTTCCTAGCATTTCAGTCATGTGTTAGTAATTTACAAATGCAGTAGAATATCGAATTAATATAGACTGCCTAAATAAATGGATTGACAAATCCACAGCCGCCAAATCATTCCCAAAATCAAAGGCTAAACATCTATTAACTTTTTAAAGTTATCTACGAATATCGTAAATATGATTGAAGACTGTGAGGCCAATATTAAGACAATATTCAATAATAACTTAAGATGAAATAATTTTGGTAAACCTAGCTAGAGGCAAAATTACTATAATATTTAAAAGGACCGATACGTGTTTATATTTATTTTCATTTGGTGCAATTTTAATTTTAAATAGATAAAAGAGAAATTTGCTTAAATGAAAGGGCTTTGTAAAAACTATCCGTGAATAATATTATTATTAATTACCTCTGAGGTTCATTACAATGAACTAAGACAAATAAAAGAAATACATTTTCCTTTTCCCTGATAACACATACGCTTGCGTGATGGCATGTTCCTAAAGATATCCAAAATAACAAGATAAATAGCTATTTAGATACTTAATCAAATATTTAGTTAAATATTTTTCACGGAAATTGAAGGATTATTTCATAACCCAGAACACACAGTAAAAGTTTGGTAAAATCCCATTGAAGTCAATCTCTAATAATTCGGAGTCAAATGTAATCTGAAAATTGAGTTGAAATATAAGTTGTAAGGTAGAGATCCGCCATTGTAATCTGAAAATGGATCAAATCCATCAAAAACTCGGTCTATTTAGCAATAGCGTATCAAAATATATTGGATTACTTCTAATGACAGGAAAACAACCAATTATAGATAGAGTCTTTCAAATTTAAGGAAACGATTTGCTGCTGCACATAATTCAATGGTTCTTCTGAAAAAAATCAAAATACCTTGAATTACATCAACTAAACACGATCCCACGCAATCAAGATATTAGTTATATCCAACATACATAGCCACGTAGCTTTTACGTAGTCATGTCTAATGACGCCCATGAAAATTTGTAAACGGTGACCAAGGCCGAGCGACCGTAACACTGAATCAAGCGTCTGGAAATTATGGGGCAAGAATTTTTGTCCTTAATGATGGAAAAAATATTAGGACACCTCATAAAAATAAAATACACTACGCTTAATTTGTAAGAAAAATTCTAGGTTGGTATCAGAAGAAAACGGTTTGAATCCTCAGCGCACCTCGAGTGTGAAAATGTAAAAATTGCGGATCTGGAATCGTCGCGGATGAGCGAATAATTGTGTTAAACGAGAGGGGAGGTTTTTTTCCTCTTTTTGTAGCATGAGGACGCGTCGCTCATCATCAGCGCACACACGATGTGCCATTTTTTCTCTTTCCTCCTCCAATCTGACGCCAGCGTGGAGAACGAGCGGGGAAGGGACGACGCCCATGCTAACGATAGCGGTGTGCACCGGGGGAGTGGCGAGGCCTCGGCTCACTCGCACCGCCTCCTCCGTTAATGCCGTAATAGCCGCCGTTCCGTCACGGTCCGTCACGCGCCTCCTCGACGGCCTCGGCGCCCGGCCACGGCGACATCACTCTCGGTCAGACGGTGAGAGGATTTAGCACTCGCGAGCCAAGGGGATCGCTGGGGACAACGTGGACCGAGTTAAAACCCCGCAATGACCCCTGTGACCTCTTCTCCTTCCTTCCACTAAGACTACATATGTCCTCCCTTAGAAGCTTTCACTTTGAAGTGTCGCAATGCTGTGCGAAAAAAGGAAGAATCGGTGCGCTTGCAGTTTCGGGGTCTCCCACTCCACGAGATGGGACGCGAATTGCACGAACACTCCGTGAACTTTTTCCGCGACTGTGCGCCGCAGACAATGGGATGCTCCAAGACAGATGGCGGAAGAGGATTGACAGTCCTTGTCTCTCGGCGATAATGCGGCAGAATTTCCTCCTGTTCTCATGCCCTGCTTGTGGTTGTGTCATCTCACGAATACTCACGAATGTGCTCTGTGTCAGAGGAAGCATTCACACGTGGAGATTTTCGCGTGGTGACGGACACATAACCGCTTTTCGGAGGGCCGAGGTTAATATCTCTCAAGTGGAACTGTCTTCCGACAGGTTTCAACTAGATGCCCTCCATCGTACTCATTTCTGAGTATCTTATTTCAATTTCCTGTATTATCTGTCATTTATTATCTCATGAAGCATTCCAATCCTTCTCCTTTCCCTTCGTCTCTCTCTTCCAAATTTTCCCTCTATGACTCTCTCAGAAAGCACTTTCGGCGCAATACGTACAAGTCCCGACTAAGACATCTTGCTCTCAGAAGCTTTCGTCCCTCTGCTATTTCCATTAGTACTTCCTCATTCCTTAGCCAATCAGTTAACTTCACCTCAACAATTCATCTCAAAAATCATATTTTAAAACTTTATGAGTATTTTTATCTTCTTTTTTAACCGTCTATGTTTTACTGCTGTAAGACACCAACTTTAAAAGAAAACATTTAGCAAATCTCTTTCTCAGTTCTATTGGAATTCACCTGGTGTCAAAAGTCCTTTCACATTTTGTTGCATGTAAGTGAGGAAAACTGCCAACGCAAACATAAAAAAATAGTTTTTGAATATAGATGAGACTTTAAAGTAAGTGGGGACAAATTAATTCCTCTCTCCTTCTTCTTTAACTCCTCTTTTTTGTCAAAATATTTGTTTAATTTTCCGAAAAAAATTTAAACTTTGTCATCGAAATCACTAAACGTAATCCGAGCATCATCTAATCGTCGGCAAGGCTTCGTGGATACTGCATATGACTCAAAGCCAAAGCAGCGCGTTACAAGTGTGAATTAAAAGTCATAGTATCATTAACTTTTCAAAATATAAAATTACTTAAACAATTTAGTTTCCAGCTCCAAATCGCATAAAAGTTTGGAAATCTATTTTATAATTATTTGATAGAGTATGACACAAAGCGGAAGAATTTATATAAACTAAGTTCATAGCCAACTAATGAATTCAAATTCAAGGAGCATTAAATTGTACACGTTCTCGTGAGCACATGAGGTGGAAAAAAAATTTATATTTTATTACTGCCGCCACTAAAATTTAACACGACGGAAGTAGCATACGTGTAGCACGGTACATTTATATTATTCCTCACTTATTAATCAAAAAGAACATCCAACATTACGGTTCAAGGGGTAAAGAGAATAAAACATAAGAGTGTTTTAAATCAACCTTTCCGAAGCAGGAGCATGAGAAGGTCGAGTAGCTGGAAGGAACAGTTTTTTCTTTGGTAACATCTTCCTTATAATAGTCATTCACGTAACTCGTCAAGCGAGTTCGTGGAAGTATAGTTTCTCGCTAGAGCATCCCCCTGTCTTAGAAGAGCCCTTTCTCACCCCCTCCCACTATAAGCCAACCGTTGTCTCCCGGGACCATGTGGCCGTAACATCCGGAGGCACCGTTACCATGAACCCGGAGACTTAAACGCCCGACATTTGGAGACTTCAACGCCCGATATTCGGTGAATTCCCCTTTATTCGCCTACCCTATTATACGCGTGTAATACGTCGTCACCCGAGACCTCTCTCCTTGCTCTTTCCCTTATATGAGTTCTCCTCACTTTCCTGATCGTACTCCTTTTCTTTTACTCTCTCCCCTTTCCCCTCTACCTTCTTTCTTCGCTCCCATTATTGATTCTCTGTATGCATTTTTCATACATTTTAGTTGTTTGAACAAATTTTCTTTCAGCACGACGAACATATTTGTTTTTATTGTCTTCTTACTCATATTTTTTCTCTTTTTCTCTATTTTATCTCCTATTTCAACTGAATTCATTTCTCCTCTTTTTTTCTTAGCCCTAGATTCAGATAACAGGTTTTTCTTTTTTCCACACAGATCTGCCCCTTCGTGACTTTTTGCTTTCCGGAAATAGATAAGTTGCAAATGATGTCTTAGTGAATGAGAATGAATTAAATTTCATAAATCATAAGGCCTAGAAAAGCCTTTATTCGTTATAAGACTAATCGAAGTCGTCACCCAATCTCGGATAGTTCAAAGAAATTGTGTTAATGATTATGCAGATACTCTGAAAATTGCAGAATGAATTGGCATTATCAGGTGATATAATGCACACTGCATACTGAAAATTAACATCCTCGATCATTGGCTGATTAGTACTCATTACGAGTATAGACTTCCCGGGAAATCTATTACGTTACATAGACGGAAAACTTTTCCATTAAATTTATATTTTTATTGAGTTTAAATCAATACGGTTTTTGTATTATTATTCCTAGAAATTTTTTCATTATTTAATTAATGTCACCAATAACTTTCTGTAAAAAATATTTATGATGAATATACTCGGCAAAATTTATAAACTTACACATGTGTGTATAGTTGTGTACATGTGAGTTACACTGAGTGGTTATTACTGTCAAACACTCTCTCCTGATTTCTTCCCATAATTTTAATCACTTGTTGCTGTTATTCTCTTAGCTATGTTTTCTTCGCCAGTATACAAAAGCTGAAATAAGTTTAATCTCATAAAATAACCTAAACACCATCTTGGGTATACCGACTGAATAAAAAGGAATAAGAGATATTATTTTAGGATGGGTGATCTTTTGAAACTTCTCCCAGTTTAACTGAATTGCGATAAAGCTGCCATCAAGTTCAAGAAATCAAATATCTACGGAAAAAATTTTTTCTTGTTTCTTTACAGCGCACCTTTTTCTACGGAGACAGCCTAAACTCACCGATATTCGAAATTTCTCCCGCGTTTTGAGGTCATACCCCCGGCGTGACAATAAATCGTGAACAGAAAAATCGAACTTCCAAGATCCAATTTCTATGCATGTGCATACACAGATTTCCATGCTCCTTCACAATGCCTGTTCTATCTCTCGCCACTAGTCTTCTCGGGCGTCAAAGGCGCGCGCCGCGGCAGTCCGTCTTCTCCAGAATGGGAGGAGAGAGGACCGGTGAAACGTGGAAGGGGCTGGGGGAAGGGAAACAAAAATATATCAGAGAGAAAGATTAATCTCTTTTGTTTCGCGGCTCGGCGCTCCTTTTAAGAACCTCATCGCCCTGGTCACGACTGTGGGGAGTCGTGATGGCCTATCGTAAATATCGCTCTGCAGCTGACCTCTCCCTTTTCCCTCCATATCTCTTTGCGTAGCTGTTATTCGTTTTCCAGTCGCTACTTTTCTTTGGGAAATGCCGCAACCTAGATTTCTCTCTCTCTCTATTACTCTTTAAGCTAACCATCTCGTTTTCTTGCAATGGAGTGTAGGTTCTTGTAATGGAGTGCTGAGACAGATTTGTAGGTGGCAGCTGTATTTTAGGGGGTGCTTCAACAGCTAGGGCTATTCTCACCATGCTCAAAATGTATGCCATAATGAAGTTTGATCGTTGTGAACATATGCTGGATAATATTTTTCCGTGATAGTTGCTGGGCGTAAATGAAGTGTTGATATTTTTAGAAATCTTGAAAATCATATCATTTTGTAATGCTATGGAGAATGTCTAGAATTTTCCTGCAGATCAGATACGATAGATTCCTTTCCGTTTGAACCCATCCGTAGGTTTGCACCTACGGATAGGTTCAAAATGGTCGCATTTGAACCTATCCGTAAGAAAAGAAGTTTTTTTATTTGTATTGGAGGAGTCGTATTGATCACATGAATGTCACAGTGGACGTAGCGAATAGATAGATGTCGATTGAAATTAAAAAGAAGGTCAGCAACAGAAACAAATCAATGACTTTGTTGTTCTAAATTTCTACGGTTAAACGCAGTTGATCTAACTTTATTATTTAATTTGTAGCTATTTAATGATTAAATACTCAACAAAAAGAAAACGTGATCGAATGTTAACGCCTGAGTTTAATAAGAATTCACCTTTTTCGTTTCATAATTGCCTTGCAAAACCGATATTATTTTGAAATATTTATACATTGGAAGTCAATACCGAAAACTCTGTAGTCTGAATCAGTAATCCAGAAAATAATTTCCTTCCGGTAATGCTTTGTAGCAATCATCCACGTATCAACAAACAAACTTACTGAAAAATCTATTTCATAAATAACCAATGCCAACGAACATTTTGTCACAAAATAACAATCAAATGTAGCTGTAACACTGAGCTTGGCTATAGATTTTAATGCTGTTTAAATACTTAGATACAACACCATTTTGTTGTGAAATGCTGCTCTAATGCCTTTTATGCTAATAAATTCCTAAAAAATGATGCAAATGACTTAAGGAAAATATTAAAAAAATAAAAAAATTGAGAGATAATAAATTTATAAAAGCAATTAAGACTTTTTTCTGCGATGTTATACATATTGCAAGAGAAATAGGATGGAATGAACGGACGCATTCAGCTTTTTTTTAATGTACCAAGTAAATAATTTTTTAATGCAGTAGTGGTAGGGTCAATTAAATTTACTAAGAAATTAACAACAGTTAACTCGGAGTAGTGCTAACTGCTACTAACGGCAATACTTAATTCAGAATTCTATTGAAACGTGACTGACGTTTAGTAACATATTAAGTTTGACTGGACCGAAAAGTTCTAATGTTTTAACCTAGACTTCATTACCGAATGCCGTCATTATTTTAATTTAAGAAAGAATAAGATTTGTCACAGTTTTACCATACCGATTGGTATATATTACGCCAAATGCTGTACACGACTAGGAATTAGTTTTTTTAATCACTGAATATTTCCATTCGTTAATCCAAAATTGTCTTTGAGAAGGCAGTCACCATTCTCCCCGCTCAAAGAGTCTTAGGTTTGCGCTTAATAACGCTTCAATTTCATCTTTCGAACCGTCTCTCAAAATCCTCACCAAAGGGGGAGCCTGGCTTCGCTCTGGAGTAGCTCATCCTATCAACTAGCCCATGGCATTTTTTCATCATTTCTGAATAGCTCAAGCTTGAAAAATATTACAATTTTAGAAAGCTGAGCCACCTAGGTTGGGCGGGAGAAAGAAAGAAATGGAGGAAAATAGCTCTCCTCTTTCCCTCTCCTGTGGCGTTCAGCTTCGGAATCAAAAGAAATAGACTGAGAGGTGCACCACCGACGACCGGAGCCGGTCAACGATTGGTCGAGCGTGAGCGAAAGACGGTCTCCTCCCCGCAAAGTCGTGCGAGGAATCGCGCGAGTGCACGCACAAAGAGAGAACTCGCCCTAAATTTTTTTCACCTCAACTCTTCGTTGTGGGAACGAATTTCGGGCTCGGGAGCAGAAAAAAATTATGGTTCACGCACACACACCCGCAGGAGCTGAGGCACAGGAGTAGTAGTGTAAGTTGGGGGTCTCCTCCTCACGACAGATACCACTGGCAGTTATTGGGTTGACCTCATTGGGCGCGCTAATCTGTTCCTCGTTCATCTCTCGACAGCAGTTGGTCGGTTCCCTTCCGACCGGTCCGACGGGTTCAGTGGGCCATTACTCCCCGGATGAATTTATTACGAGTGTAATTGTCTACCGAGAGCGATTTTTTTTCGTTGTCAGGATCGACGCGTTTCCAAAATATTTGGCGAGTAGCGTCAGCAGTGGCATTGCTTCCTGTTTGGTCAAAATTTTAGTTCACGCGGGAGAGGGGTCCCTAAAGATAGTGAGGGCGTATGTTTCTGTAGTAAAATGCCCAGAAGCCTGACACATTGCTCAGAGCGGAAAGTAAAAATAACGTCTTTTAGCAAGCATCTGCATATTTTGCTAGTGCCCCTAGCAAAAATATACCAGGATACAGGGTTCGTCCGGAAAATAAGTTTCTTGACAAATAAGTCTTTTTTGACAAAAGGGGAGTCGTCCACTACGAATTTGTGCCTGAACGACAAACTGTAAATGCTGCATTTTACGTCCAAGTGCTCGACAGGCTTCGAAAACGAGTCGCCCGCGTCCGGCCAGCGATCAAAAACATCTGGCGGCTGCATCACGACAATGCGCCGTCTCACACCGCGCTTGTCGTGTCGGACTTCTTGGCCAAGCACGGCGTGGCAACGCTGCCGCACCCGCCCTACAGCCCGGGCTTGGCACCACCGGACTTCTTTCTGTTCCCGAAGATAAAGAGGAGTTTGAAAGGAACGCGATAAGGGACTTTGGACGCCGTCAAAGAGGCCGTGACGACGTGTCTTCGAGAGGTTCCCGATGATGCCTTCGCGGGAGCGTTCCAGGAATGGGAACGCCGCTGGAACAAGTGTATCGACTCACAAGGGTCCTATTTTGAGGAATATTAGCTTAAGATATGTAGAAGTGTAATAAATTTTTTTTTCTGAGCTCAGTACACTTATTTTCCGGACGAACCCTGTAAACTCAAATGATAACGTGACTTACACTTCAGCTTGGGTTGAGCTTAATTAAGAAACATTAAGAATATTTCAATTTACCATAGACTTAATAAAAGATAATTGAGGTATACAATGAATGTTGATTGGCAAAGTGAAGAATTGAAATCAGTTTAATTAATTACTTAATACCCGAAGAATTAGAAATTTTCTTGACACAAACTAAAATATTTTTGCATAAATATTAAAGTTTAAAGTAACATTATTGCATATAAGAAATAACTCCTTGAAAGAAAATATCTCTAGAGACTTTTCTCCATTGAGTTTAATAAATAACAGAATGTGTACATCGATATGAATACTGTGATTTATTTTCTTTTGATAAAACTGATACATGAAAATCAACTGTAACGAAAGGTGTACTATAGACTGAAAGGAATTTTTATGTCTTTGCGAAACCAAATTAGATAGACAAATTAGAAGGAACCGAGGCCATTTGGCATTTTGATTTTTCAGAAACATTTTCTATGACAAGATTAGAAAAATGCGTCATTTCGAATTGCATACTTAGAATTCAGAGTTTATTCAGTACCTCTTTTTTGTGATCCAAAAAGTCCCAGGATTAAATATTGAGAATATTAAAACAATTGGAGCAAATCGCATATTTAGGGCCTCTGAAATAATTTGAGAGAAAAAATCGGCGTCCTTGCGCAAATCTTAAAAATTGAAATTATTTTATTCAGGAAAACAAATCAAAAATTGCAATCCGGTGTCCGAAGAATTAGTTAATTATTTGATAGACTTGCGATGGAAACACAAAATAAAATGCGTAGGCTACCTCTCTTCTTTAAGTCCAACTAATGGACAAAGGGTAGTTTTTAAAATAGTCACCACCAATAACAGTGTCCTCAGTCTTCTATTAATCCATATAACGCGCTGTTAAGCAAGAAAAAATTTGCAGTAAGAAACAATTAAACTTCTGATCAATTATCAGTACGATGACGTATTTATTTAATGACCTTGAAAACGTAACGACTTCGTGACCAACGACACTGAGGAACTTTCTAAATAATCTTAATTGCGAAATATTAACTGTACTTTAATATGTTTTATATGTGCATGCATATAAATATTTGTACACATATATGAATGTATGTATGTATATATATGTGTATATATGGGTTTGTTGAGAGAAATCCTATGGAGGCAGGAAAAATGGATGAAAGGCGTATTGAGCGGTAGTGGAATGTTGAAGAAGGTAATAGAGGGGAGAATGTTGGGCAAGCGAGGAAAGGGTACGAACAGGATAGGGATGTTGGATGGGATGAAGGGAGGAAAGAAGTACACAGAGATGAAGAGGGACCTGATGTAGATTAGGTTGCTGGATTGGTTTTGTTTGGAGTTACAAAATGTTTATTTTTATAGTTGTGTCCATCCAAAAACCTACCTTAACCGGTAGATTACCTTATTAAATTTAAATATATGTATGAATGTATATATATATATATATATATATAGAAAATATATAAGTAAAAATGAATGTGTGCATATATATGTAAACATATAGAAATATACATATATATACACAAAAAAATAGGCACATACTTGGCTGTCGCCATTTTCTCGTGGCCCATTAACCTCATATCTGACTCCACGTTTCATTCATGAATGTTCCGCTAGAGGAATGCCTCTGAAGGGTAGTCATTCCCCTGACCAACCCGACGTCGATTATTTCCTCGACCGAAAAAAATATTCCTTACGGAAATGGAGGGTACTAGAGGGAAAAGCAGACATTCCTTCTATCGGTCAAAGAATAGGGACACTAACCAGGCCACACGATGCGTTTAGAATTAGTAGGTAATATATAAAAAAGTGAATATAATACCAAAAAAATCGGTTAGAAATATAGGCCCATTTCAAGGCTGAATTGAGGCTGTTAAATAGACATTATACTTATTATATCATTGCATAAAGTTCACAGTCTTGTCGATTCGCGAAACATGCAACGCTACGGTGGTGCACAATCTTTCGGGAAATCGCATATCTTATCATTCTCATTCATCAGGTTTCGGGAATCAATGCTTCGTAATCTCCTCAGCACATTATGCCACTACTATATATACTAATGAATCGTAAGATTGTTTTGAAAGGAGAGATGATAAAATTCCAAAATACTTAATCCCAATAGTGAGTAAATCAAGCATTCCTATGGCATAGTTCTTTCTTCTGTGACATCCATGCTCTGACATTAATCTCATGGCTTCGTAGCCAGGAATTTATGACCGTAGTCAAAGTTACGTTTCTTATTAAGGACGACACATTCTTACCGCACTTGGAGCACCATTTGAATACATCCCTCGTTAAAGCTGATTTTTAGATATTTTTTCCATACTTAGGTAGTTAATAGTTATTTTATTTTATTAACGGAAATATAGTAGATTAGTTATGATATTGAACTGAAAAAATTGTTGTGGAATGAAGTTGAGAAGTAACTGGGAGCGACTGATAACACCGTTAAAATTCGACCGTTTCCTTAGTTACATCATGCGTGAGTAAATAAACTGGCGGATACAGATGCTGGTAATGTAGGAGTGTACAAGGGCACTGCGTTAACAGAAATAAAAATACGGTTTAGGTGAATTGGTAAGTCTCAAAAGATATACACATTTGTCTTTTGCCTTTCGCTTCATCTCGAATGTGTGGGAGGTTTAATAACACGGCTTGTGAGTGTAAAACATATCCCTATATCCCGCCTCCCCGAACCGCTCCCCGGCCGCCCTTCCCATCCCCTCCCTCCCTCCGCCGCCGCCCGCCCCGCCTCGGCCCTCCAGCGGTCAGCGAACCCTCCGAGGGGGTGGGCGAGGTTTGTGTTCCTCCGGGAGGGAGGGCTCCCTTGCCCGGCCGTGACACCCTCGCCGCCGCCGTTCCCGTTGCTCCGCGTCGAGATAAAGAACACGCATGCGAGCGCGCGGTGTGTATAGTGTGCCGTGCACACACAACGCGGGCACCTCGGGTGGTGGGCAGCGGGTTGACCTCGATCCTGAGCGTCGCGCGGGTCAAACTTCCGGCAGCGGCCGATCTCGGCCGGTGCGTGCACCTTACCCTCTTACCCGCACTGTGGCCTCCCTCCCTACGCACCTGCTGCGCCTTCGGGCGCTGGAAAGTTTGGCCGGGCAAACTCGCGACCCTCCCTAGCTTGTTTCTCAAGTAAGACTGAGTATCCATTTCCGTTTATGCTCCATATAAACATTGCTGCTCACGTGTTCAGTCTTCAGTGAACGGATATTCCCATAAGATTTATTTTCTTGCATTCGCTTTGGGGAATTAACACAGGTTTCCGAAGATATCACGTCACTTCGCCCCCCACCACTTCACCCCCACGTCGACTTCAATAGTCACCGTGATAAAGCTAACAGTCTCCTTCAATAGTCTCCGTGATATTTGAATTCCTACGATTTCATATTTATTCGTCACATGGTGAAACAAAATATGCTAACATCCTTTAGTTTTTTATTCAGCCGTACAAAATCTTCTTTTCGTCCATAGGCGAGCCATGACACTACTGGATCACGGAAGGAAGGTATCCAGAAGATTTGCCTTAAAACCTGGTTTTTAACTGAAGTTCTTTAGATTTTCCAGCAATAATTTCCTTTCTCTAATACTCCCGGTAGCGTTCTCATTGCTTGCTAAGTTCTCTTACTTCCATTTCGCTGCTCCTCTGCAGGTCTAAGTTAGAGAAAAGATCTTAGAATTTTCTTTTTCCAAACGAAGCCTCTTATATAGCTAGTTCTCCGATAAAGGAGCCATAACATTGAAAAAGTTACCGTAAAGGAAATATATTTTTAGTTGTCAGGGCGAATGAATGATATGCGGATGGTTTGCTCCGATGAATAACCCAACATTTACGGTAACTGTTCCAATATCATTCAATTAAGAACATATTTTAGCTGGAGGAGAGCATATCGGTACGCTAGCGACTGATTTTCTGTATCGGCTACCATTTTTCCGTTGGCTATGTTAACAGGAACGGCCATATTTTTCGTCTCTGCGTTCAGTTGCATGGTTGAGCAATGGGTACTTGTATTCACATCAAACGTTATACCTGTATTGACATTCCAATTATGTGATGCTTGAATTGCTGGTGCCCGATTGGTTCTGAGCAATGCATACATTGCAATACGACGAGTAATGGATTTTTAATTTGACCCTCCGGTGCTCAAGTTCTTTTGGTACGTACACTACATACTACTAATGGCCTCACTTGGTTTTAGACAAATTCTTAAATCGTACAACGCAACAATTTACTAAATCAATGGGTTTAAACGAATGAGTCTTTCCTACCACGGTCTTAAGGAATCCATCGTTTGTGGTAAGGTAATATTAGAAATTTCGTTAAGGCTGAATCAATATATCCGAACGGGAGATAAAGGTAAATAAAAATGTCTGAGTTCTGAAGAATATGATATGCGCTACCAGAAAATTGCTCGAGACTGATCTCCATATTCCTGCGCGCTAACTGCATGCACTCCCTAGCTTTCGATTGGAGGGAGTTCCTTATTTATTTCCCCCATGCATGCATTCAGTTCTCCTTCCTCTGGAGAGTCTCCGTTGAGGCGGATGTTTGCTTTTAGAGGGCCTCCCGTGGTCAAACTTCACTCAAAAGGGAACTCAACAGGTGCATGGCATAAGGCCGAGAATCTCTCACGGTACCGTTTTGAAAGGATTTTGAGAACATTTCAGTGCCATGACTCTCTTTCTTAGAAAAACCGCTGTTGTATATCCCTTTGTGGATTGACTTCGGGAGTGATTCGAATTGCACGCTAAATGTAGTAGGTGTTAAGCGGTTTGAAAGATCTTTTAAATACTTATATATTAACTGATATTCGAACGGAAAGAAAGAAATTGAGAAAAAATATTCTAATATCGTAGACATTTTCGAAAGATATGCATTTTAAATTGTTTTGTCCTGTTACTACATGGTCGTCTTAAGCTTCTACTTGGAAACACAGCATTAACGTTTGCGACAAACTTTTTCTCTCTCCAAATGCTAAATCAGGATGAGAGGTATATTTTTCTTCTTAAAAACGCCCTAATGTGAAGAACACGCCAAAACTAGACAGTGAACGTTTGCGATAAATACGTGAATGATAAATGGATGCTTCGGAGATGATTTCCCAAGCACATGTGAAAAACTGTTATCCTAAAATTACTACGCTCGCAAGGATGCAAAAACTGTCCCAAAAAATGACTGGCACATTTTCAATGTCCTGCTCCGAGTGACCTTGACTGATCGTTCTACATAATAAAATAATCGCAATTCGCATAAAAATTTTTCGACATTGCTATTAAAAGAATATTTATGTTCACCCCGTCCTCCTCTCCCAACGACTCACCACGCGGGCCGGGATGGAACACGCCCACTTTGGCCCGCGGCGGGAAATAAGATTTAAAAAAAGAGCCATCAACGTCCCTCGCGTGCCACGGGCGTTCATTCATTCACCTTTCACAAATACACGCACTCACGAGTGATTAAATCTCATTATCGGGTGCCTCGCGAGCCTTTTCCCAAGCGTGGGAGACCAGAACCAGAGCACTCGACGCCCCAGAATGGTGAAGGGTGGTGGCGTTGGGCGGAGGATGTGTTCCAGGAAGCGAGAAGGAGGGGGAAACGAACCCTGAAGGACTTTTCCCAGCCTAGGGTGGATTTCGGGAGCTTGTGGGAGACTCCGCGGGGCGAGTGGCGAGAAACGGGAGTCATTTTCATCTCGAGTTCGTCGCCAATTGACTTCCGCCAGCTGATTGTAATAATATAACCACGATACGAAAGAGGTCGCCGATTTTTAAAATGAGGAATTTAATTCATTAATTGCATATTACGATCGTTGGGCTTCGATGATCTCGCATTTCTGCTGCAGTTGGGAATTCTAACAAGGACACCAATTTAAATTGGAACAGTTGTTTTTTTCAGGTGATTATACTGTCAAGCAGTGCACTTATTGAGAAAATGTAACAAAATTAATTTTGAAATTAAAATAGTGGTAAACTTGGACGATGTAACACCAATGATCAATTACACCATTGATACGAAATTTCTAATATACAATTCATAATGTTTCAATCATATTTCCCCATCTCTCTTCAATGCTCAATCTTCTAGGTTAAGCAAAGTTTTTTGATGCTGACTTTAATTCAGTCATACTCAATAGCATCTGAAGGTCCCATTAATTTTTCGGGAAACTATATTTTCAAGAAAACATTACTTTGCCGCTCTGATTATTATTATCAAAGTTATGGTGAATTATCACAACATTTAATAAAGATAAATAATTTGCACTATGTTGGACATTAAATGTGGAAAATTTTTAATGAAATTAAAAACAATTTCCAACTCAACCGAAAGAGAAGAAGACTCTGGCAGAAACATAATTCATGACATATGAAAATTATAAACTCAAGTGAATGATAGCTCAATCAAATATTAATTGGCGTTTCCTCCCTTTTAAAAATAAAAAAAACACAATGAGAAGGCTCGCTGTGCTGTCTATGAATCACGTTTCAAGTAAAAAATAAATAATTGTTGTGTTTTTTTTGCAAAAACATTTGTTTTATTTAGAAAATGACCATATTTAACGGGGAATCCGTTGGTCCAGATGTTACCAGGCGATTAGATGAGATCATTTGGATTTATTTGGCTTTAAAATAATACTCGTACGAAAAGGGAAATTTAAAGTTCTTTTTAACGGCGTTCTAGGGATACTTTGTCAAGTACACTTGATTCTCAAGTACAATCGAGCACACTTGCTTCCATGGTCAAAAAGAGGGTGGGCCGGATGCATAAAAATGAGGTCATTGTGACGCCCACTCACTTTCCTACACTTAAGGTGTATTAGATGATAAGTTACTTGAGAAATATCTTAATGTTCACTATTTTTTGGTGCTGTGTTGCACAAAGCAGTATTTTCACGTATATTTTCACGTCACGTCTCTTGCTCTCTGGTGTTTTCCCGCACCAACCGAGTTTCGGATCATCCTTTATTCGTGGCCCCAATCCGTTTCGGAAAGGAGTCTTTCCGCGACCATATATGAATCCCGTACCATTGCTGTCGTGTCCAGAAGGGGTAGGGGAGTTAATGGATCCGGGATGGAATAAAGAATGTTCCAGAGCGTGGTTCCGGACGCTTTTTTTCAGGTGACATAGTTGATGGAGACCGTCACGCCGTTCGAAACACTCATCGCCCGCCACCTGTCAAGAAAACGTGAGGGGAGGGGGATGTTTGGAAGACGATGATACCGTCCACGGCCAACCGATTTCGGCCCCACCCTAACCCATTCCCAATACGATTGGATCCAGTGAATTCTTACGTACTAACAATGATAGTCTCGAGGACTCCTTTGGAGTTCAAGTGTTTTGCGGTCAGAAGGCAATTTCATGTTCAGAATCAGTGAGATAGAATGGTAGGTTGCTCTAATGTTCATCTGCTTCCTTACTAATTAGACGTGCCGCTTTAAAGATTAAGCTTGCTGAAAATTAGCAAAGATCTAACAAATATTATTTTTCACGGAAGCAACCGCGCTTATTTTTCAATCAAAGGTTTGTTTTGATAAATGAGGGAACAGCTTATTAACTGCTCTTCGGAAAGACGGCCCGAGAAGTTCATGTATATTGTGTTGGAGCAGTCAATATTTTTCACTCTAGGGATAAACTGTGTTAGATTAGTAAGTTCTCTCGATCAGAATAACGCAGAGTTTGGATTTAGTCAGGGACGTCCAGTGACCTCATGCAATGTTAAACTCTCCTTTTATAAAGTCGGGAATATATTCAGTAGCTGAACGCTCCACCTACTACTGAGATTTTACACCACGTCCGAGTATACGTGCACCACAAATCTTTACAAAAAACTGCTACATTCGTCAGGGTATAACACAGTGTGTTTAAAAAAGTGTTCACGATTAAACATTCGGAGCAACACGTTCGTAACTAGCACCTTCATCTATTTGCCTCTATTTTCCCTGGTTCTTACAAATTCTCAGGTAGGGGAAGACAAAGAGAGCGAGAAATACAATGACTAAACATTAATACTGAGCTCCTTAAAACTCTTTCTTGGCGCTTTGACGTAATTGGTCACACATTAATACATCCGTGAATTTCGATACGCATGAGATTCCGATAGCTTTGGTTTTTTTTGAATAATTAAGCTTGCAATACAAGCCAGATCAACAGCCGTATATTAAAATAATAAAAAATAGCAGCACGATGAACACTCTATTCCGTGACCCTATTTACAATGGCATAAAACATTTTTCGTACGGTGGACAACTTAAAATTATCAAGTGTGAAAATGAAATGGCCGGATGTAGTCTTTAGGCCACTTTCAATCACGAAATAATTACTTGTAATTTCACCGTATATACGAAAAGTGTTTTTTGGTCACTTTTTCTGCGAGTACATAAATATACTTAACTAAAATTATCATAAAAGGTCCTGATCGGAAAAAAATGAAATATTATGTCCATGCGTTTCCCCGTCTGCTAATTGCGAAATTTTGAAGGACGTAAAAAGCTCGCCGATTAGATTCAGTATTATTGTTTTTAGAAAATTTTATTGGAATCACTAATTTAGACTAATTTTCGTAATTTTTTGGCCTTCGAAATAGCTGGCTGATTAGGACAGATTACTGATCATGACATGGGCGAGATTACTGATCTGGGATTTATTACTAGAATTTTCGTGTTTTCTCATTGCATTGATTGAATCATATGATGTCTTATGGGGAACACGTTGAGTGCAGCTAGTTTTCCGTTCGATGAGATATAAGATAGTGGAACATTTGCACCCGTTCTGTCATCGAGTTTTCCTTCATTCTTCTCTATGGTTCAAACCCATCCCTAGACACCCAAACGCTCCCATATGGAGAAAATCAGCCGCGTTTGTCGCGAAATAGCCGACCGACCACTTCCGATCAATTCTGTTTGTCACTCGAACCGAGGCGTTTGGAATGCGAGCCAGTTACCAGAGTGAGTGTGTTTGTGGCACGGAGACCTCGCTTCGGATATCCGGGTCTCTGGGAGACTGCTTTCGTTCGGGGAAACGACTTCAGCCCCAGACCACACGTGCTCACGCGAAGCACTCACACACGCCGAGGGAGCGCCCGGATTAGAAATCGACCGGGAGAGGGTTGGAGGGTGGGGTGGGCGATTGGGGAGGGAGGAGGGACGTAGAGGGCTAAAGGGAGGGCCCGTCCCCATCCCCTCCCTCCCATTTTTTTTATTTGACGAGGGCGGGCGACGGACGCCCCGGTCCCCTGCCAACCCCCTTCGCCTCCTATCCCGCCCCCCCTCCGCCCTACTCACCCAAACTGTCATCCACTCATGTAGTGGTGACATCGGCAGGGTATTGAGGATATCCGGGGGCCCATTTTCGTCTATCACTCCCATGTTCATACATTTCTCGTAGGTTGGTGTGTGTTAATACGGTGCTTCCTTAGCCTTTTAATTCGTTCAGTCCGATGCGCGTGAAGATGACCATCCGAGAGCCCAAACCGAATTTTCTTATGACAATGGTTTTATTTGTTTCTCAATTTTCCTTCCCTTCTTCACGTTAATTACATTTATTATTTTCCATCTGCTTTCAAAGCTCTTGAAAGAAACTTTTCCAGCTGTAAGAGTAAGCAAATGATAGTCCCCACTTCATCGAATATTATGGAATGCCCTGATGCAATACCAGTCTAGTAATTATTACAAGTGTAGTAACTCCATCGGAAACGTTCAAGTTCGGAAATCCTACATATCATATTTACATAACTGGAATTACAAATAAACAGGATATAAATTTTCTTCCATCATCTTTTCCATATCTGGTGCACTTAAATCGCTCCTAAAATTAAGCCATAATTTTACGCTTCTTCTTTTTCTTCGACGCTTAAATGTAGCACCGTAGTACTTTCATTTCTGTCCCAGTCACTTTCCTCAACTTGTTTCAAACAACAGTTTAATTGCGCTATTAGTGTTTGGAGAATCTTCGGAGCTCTTAAGGCAACCAGGCTTTAGTAGTGTAATTTAAACTCAAGAGAAAATATAACAACCAACGATAACTCGAAGTCTTTAATCAAAATTGATCTTCAAACGCAGAGACGTTTCTGATCCAATTATAAGAATAATCGGAGTCATTAGCCCTTTCCTCATAAGTTTATATTTCAAACGCAGTTTATCACCCAACATGCTCATTCTTCCTTCCCTCTTCGATTACGTGTCCCCATCAAAATTACTACACCTTCTGCAATTACTCTCACCTTTGACATTTACCGTACCCTTCATACTGGATGTCCAATTTCACCATTTTTATTAAATAAATAATTGACCCCTTCTTTGACTTTTTGCTCCCAGTTATAGACCTCTCCGGTCCTCTGGATTTTTTTTATTGAGGAGACATAAAGATTAACCTTTTCACTCAGTAATTGTAAGGGTCGTCTGAAGTGATGCCATCTCAAACCCAATAACCTGAAGCGGCTCCGGTTTTTTGGCCCCCCGGTCACTTTCTCCGCTGGCTAAAATGTTGCGTTATGCCCGAAGACATTTATCCGTTTGCAGTGCTTCTATCCTACCAGAGACTAAATGATACACTTTCATTTCCTGATTTGTTTTTCCCTGTCAAAACTGAGACTTTTATTTTTCAAACGGATGCTCATATTCATATTCTCGGATTATCTCCTGCGTTTGGCAAATAATACCGAAGAGTATGATCTTTTTATGTATGAGTACGACCCTTATGACTAAACAGGATCCCTTTGATAAAAATTTTATTACGTTTACTTTCAAGATGAAATCATTTAACTAATTGTCTCATTCAAAGAAATGACATCTGACGGCGGTTTTTTTTAATTTTTCCAACTTCCACTTTGAAACCTTGACAAGGAGTGCTGAAAACCGTTGTCGACCAGAATTAGATCAGATGCGAAAATAAATAAACTGATTTTATTTTCCAGACTGATTAAATTTGCTCGGAACCTAATTAGGCAGTTTTCAATCCTTTTAGAATCTATGCCTACGTGATGAAGAAAGTCTCTGCCATTGTCGAGGTTTAGTAGGGCAAAAGAGGAGGCAAGTGATTTCGAAATCTTACGATACCGAGGTGCGAAAGATTGAATGGAATCACGCTCGGTCGGTAGTTTTGCGGGATGATCTCCCACGGCGAGGTGACGAGGAAGGCTGCAATCCAAGGCGAAGGATTGAAGTGGAAAGAGTGAGAGTAGCCTCACTCTGCTTTCTCAGCAGTTGTGCAACTTACTGGCGTGGGCGGTGAACCCTCTCTCCCCCACGGCTGAAAAATCCTTCGCCAAATGGAAGGAGGTTTGGCTTCTCAGGATGACTGCCTCCCTTAAAAACTTCTCTTCTGATTTGCGGCTGATGAGGTCAATTAGGGAAAATCACGAATTACGCCAGAGATTGGTACACACGTGAGTCCATTTCACCAATCCAAACATTTGCAAACCAAGAGTGCAAGAGAGTTGAGTAAGGTGCACGGCTTTGAGATTTTGAAATTGTCTCACCGGGAACTCGAAGTGTAAATACTATACACTAGTGAATATCGATGATACTATAAACAAACTCACTTTATATCTTTTTAATATTAATGCTTAACCATTTTATGTATTATTCCGGTCATAATACTAGTTATCGTGTGACGTAGAGTTCATTACTTATTGATTATACTCGTCTATCTAACGAGTTTCTTAATATGATCATACGTTTTCATTAAAGCATCATTCATGACAATTTTAGGCTAGTATTTACACCTTGAAATGATTTATAAAAAATTATCTGGTATGTCAGAATTTTTATGCTGATGGAGGAATATAAGTAGCCATCTTTAACTGTAAAATTGAACAAAGCACTTTATCCGTTAAATGCGTATGTACTAGTGTATTATACAATTAGTATATATATATATTCTATATATATATATATATATATATATATATATAACTAGTCTGTTCCGTCATACACACTCACCTAGTTGGCTAAATATTTCATTATGTTCGAATATAACAATTATCTTGACGTAAAATAATCAGCACTTAATGGAAACTCCAAACCGTGACTTTATTCAAAATTTTTAGCATACAATGAGTATTTTGTTGAAAATATTAGCAATCCATTCCTAGGATATATTGTAAAAAAATTATAGTTTTAAACATCTTCCGGCCACTCAAGATAGGTTATTGGAACGAAAATAAACAATGATTCATTGACCTTGGGGATCTACAGAGAAATTCGAATTCCTCGTGGACCGCGGAAAAGCTGAAATTTTTGTTGACACATAACCACCTCTCTAATCTCAAAATATGATTTAATGAATCAATAAAGCAAAAGTTATTCTCAGGTTTAGACTACTAAAATATTTTTAGGCTGATAATGAGGTTTTCCTAAATATACAAGCCCACATTTTTCATTTAGTAAATCCTGAATAAGTAGTCTTATAGGAATGAAAAATTCGACAAAATCAAAGCTGCACGAATTTGAATGTGTTTATTCCCTGAAATTTTACTCTATCATTTTCTCACAAAACCTCATTTTTTAATAGAATGAAAGTATATAAACCCAGAATGGCAAATTTCCTATCTAGTAGAAACTAGATGTTCATAGGTGATACCGGGAGTTGTAATTAGTTTAGTTTCGTTACCCAGAATATGTGTATTCTCTACTGCATATTAATACGTACTAAGTGAGCTCTATCCGAACCTAAAACATTAGCCTTTGGATTGAAGACTGTTAATATTTTGGTTATTAGAAATGTTCTTTTGTTGCCTCCTAATTTTATCCTAGTGTCCACGACTTCTTGGGGAATTTATATTTCAAGATATTTTTCAATGAGTTAGCAGCATCATAAAAATCCGTTGAACATCTCATTATACGGAGACTCTTTTGTATATTGCAGTAAATACATTCAATTTAAATACCATTTCGTGATAAAAATCAATTTGTGATATTTAGCTTCATTTGATAAACTTAATGACGCAGATAGCTCAAACGTGGTAGGAAATACCGATTGGTCATGTGACCCCATTCTTTTCGGAATTCAGTGTTATATTTTTCTCCTTTATAACACTTGGTCGGTAAAAGATATCATTTTACCCAAAAAAATGCCGCACAAATCCAAGAGTCTTCCGCTTAGACACGTGTGACTGACTCTATGACCGAGGCTTCTTCTTCCTCATCGCGGTATAACGGTTCTCACGCACAGCAACGGGAAGGGATGACGACCTTTTGTCTCTCTATGTCTGGCGGAGTGTCGAGCATTGGCGGGGCTATTATGCAAATATCGCAAATTTAAAAGGAATGCCCTGGGTCTTTCTGCGCGGGAATATCTCCGAACAATGAGTTATAATGCTCTTTTATGATGAAGTTCAATCTTAGCTACTGACATAGATACTTCATTCCAAACAATATTTTCCGGAAATTTCTTATCTTTTCCGGAAATAAAATAACATTTCAATAAATTTTCACACCATGCTTATTTTGAACGTAATAAATTAACGTTTAACGAAGTGCTCTCTTAATATGTAAACTTTGATAAAAACATTTTCCGTTTTGTGTTGATTTCATAAGTAGGTTACTATGAAATTGATATAATATTAGCGAAATGTATACGAGTACTTGCGCGATATGGATACTTGCCCTTTAGAAGTAATTTTACGTAACTCAAATAATATAGCTAGTTTCAGGAGGATTTTCGGCCAAAATTGATTACTGCAAGGAGAACGACTGTATTTGACAACTATTTCATGAAAATAGGCGTTGAAGTCACCGAGAGGTGTTTATATTACCTCATTACGACGACTTCAACGTTGATTTCAATTACGCCCGGAAAAAATCATCATTGAATGAAAATGTAATTTTTTTATCAAAAGGCAAATAACCTTAAGGTGTTTACGTGACGTGATAATAATCAATTATTATTTGATGTTAGAATAGACTTTGGACTTATTTTTATAAACATTACGAGCTGGAAATTACAGGAGAGATCTAAATAGGTGCCAGAAACATATATATTAATGAAAAAACAATAAATAACAGAAATATTTTCTACAGTCCTAATTTTCTTATTATGTTTGAACTAATAAAAAATAAGTATTATTTTTTCAATTTTTATCCTAGAAAACTCAAACCATCCACTGCTAAATGCTTATTATTTAATGCTAAGTTTGAATTTTAAGAACATATCAAGGAGTAGTGTATTTGAATCATTGGCGGAGGTGACTGAGATTCAGAAATGTTACTTTAATTGCATTTATGTCAATTTCTACAATATTAAAAATTAGACATAGGAAGCCCGGCTATTCAAACATAATATACGCAAAGGGTCTAAATTTGAAAATTCAATTTAATTTGCTTTGTAAGGTGGAAAATACGAGACCGGCGGGTAGAAACCGATCGAGGTCATTTTTTGTCTCTAACTTTTTTGTTACGAATTATTGGAGGAAATTTTGACCAGAAGATTTCTCAAATAAAAAAAATCAAAACACTCGCAGAAAAAAGATGGGCCAAATGGTCCGTGAAAAAGTGAAAATTATTAATGCCCTTGAGTCCACGGAAAAACCCGCCATGTTCTCCGCGAAACTATCGGCAGGGAGCCCGAAGTACCCTCCTGCGGCGGGGATTCTCCACCTTATCCGGCACGCGTTCACTAAAACGTAACGTCACTTAATCCCAGTGCACCGATACCCCGGAGGCGTCCCCGTTTTCGCGGGACCGGGGGGAGGGGAAAGAGGGGGGTCTCGACGCCTCGATTCACTCCGACACAAGCGTGCGCGCAACTGGGTATCGCGTCCCCACACTGGGGAAACGCGCCGTTTCCTCGAAGCCGACGGCGGGCAACTTATTTCACTCTCGCGGGGAACTCGGGGAGGCCTTACCTCGGTAATGCTCTTCCTTCGGCGGCGTATCAAATGTGCGTGTCTGCAAAGATGCAGGTGCTTCTTCCTGCCTTCACCAATTCACTGTCGTCCCACAACTGACCACCTTTCGACGTTGCGGTCCTCTGTATATAGCCGGCCTACATCCCGCCTTAACCTACATTCCCACCATGCCCTCTCTTCCTCCCCGACCATCCTCCTCCCCCTGCCACAGCTCACCCCACCCCATCCCAACTCTTTGCTCATCCCGATCCCCCTCCGTCATAGCCCGCCCCCGAAGGCTCTTCCAATTCCCCCTCCCGTCCCTTCACCAACCCCTCTCCCCACCTTTCTCCGCCGCGACCCCTCCCCCACACGCTCCCTCTCCCCTTCACCTTCTTCTCACTCCTCCTCGCGTCTTCTCCGAAGATTCCTCCGTTACGCTCAATTGCAGATTGCCCTCCCTGCCTCCGCCGCCAACATTCTCCTCCCCACCCCCACACATCCCTCTTACTCCGTGTCGGTGGGGTGGGTGGGTGGGGGCAGGGAGGGTGATAGGAGAATCTTGCTGCGCTTTGTGTGAAAGCATTTCGAAGAGGGAATGTTAACCATTGCCACGGAGGGCCGAGGAGCTACGGTCGGTGTAATATTGGATTCGAGGCTGTGGAGGTAAGCTCGGGGAGGAAGTCGACGAATTTTTTTCCTGGTTTAGTTTGCGGAGAGAGGGGGTGGGGGTGTCTGAATGATGGGACGGGACCTCTGAATTATTCAGAAGTCGAGGACCGGTAGACCTCCTTAAAAGTGTGCAATTCAAATACATGAAGCTCACGAATGTCTATTTTCCCTTGCATAACACGAGCTTTTTCACGAAAATGGGTGGGTTTTTGAGTCCGGATAAAGCTCAGCATTTTCAAACATTTAACGGTAATGGCAAATATTTAACGTCATAAGAGATACTGTATATACATCCCAATAAACTGGAGACTTTGCGTCCCTTAAGTCATTATAAATGAACAAAGTAGAAAAAATGAAAACCCTTGAAATATATATTATGCTAGCAATGTTATATTAATTGCAGATTTGCATTATTTGCGTTTCCGAAAGCTTTCACATATTTAGGTGGCAGTGGAAAATTTTTGCCATCTGGACTCTTCAATTCTAACAATTGTATCAAATAAACGTTTAAAAAAATCACCACACAAAGAAAATAATGAATTATAGTCTTTATCACTATATCGAATCCTGAAATATGCATTTAATCGGGTAGATTCTGAAGAAAAAAAATCACTAAAGGATCATTGATTTTCACACTTCGTGTTTGACTGCATTAAACACCTTCTGCGAATTTATCATTCAATTAAAAAAATACTTCCTTCCTTTCAATTTCCAACAATTTTGAAATTAAATACTTTCCATTTTCGGGGTGATGCCAAGGGTCTGATAGCCTTATGAAACGGTCATTATGGAGAGTGAGGCTTGGATTCTGAAGCAACACCACCAGTGAATAAAGGCCTTCCGTAATTCTTCACTGCAGTCTTATCTCTTGGAGTATACCCAGGAGGCATATTCAACTCGGAATCCCCTATTGGGATGAGGAATGGGGCATGGCTTCTTTTTGGTACGGAGGAGTTGGGAAATTATGAATAAAAACTATGGAATTTGTCAATGAAAACATTAAATTGTAATAAAATTGTGCTACACTATTTTAAAATCATATTTTCATCGGATAAACTCATTCAAAAGTCATTAACGAAGGCGTTGGTGCCGGTATAAAGAGGGTTTGAATGGTGAAAAAAAATAATATCCAACTAAGGGCTATTGCGGTATCCTAACGAATGGACATTTTTCATGAAGGCTTTCCTATTCATGTTTATTTTCCCAACTGGCACTGGCTTAATGTAATAAAAGGATTAAAGGAAAGGTAGTAAATTAAATATATTCTTGAGAAAGCAGGGCTGTTTATAAACGCAACTTTCCAAGTTTCTAAGCTTTACCCCGTAACTTCGAATAATTTAACACACTACATAGAGGTTTTGAAGGCTTGAGGAAAAGTACGAAATGGAATTTCGTTACCGACACCGCAGCTTGAAGCGCCTGAAATAAGGCCGGGTGGGTGAGAAGTGGATGACGTAATTGAGGCGATAGGGTTGGGCATAAATCTCCACTATGAAAGCATCCAAGAGGAAGATAGCAGTTTAAGAAGCCTAAAGCAGTCTCAGTCAAGGAAGATATGTGGACCATTTTATTTTTTCCTCCTGTGAATGAATGCCTGGAACTCTATTTTAGCTTTATTTTGTCCCCAAATTAATGGGCTTGTAGAAGACGTCGTGATGTATTGAATGACATAGAATACTAACAAAATCTCTAATTTTACGTCGTTGGGAATAAATACTCATTAAATGCTCAAAAATAAATACTCAAATAAATAGAATCATTGCTCGTTTTTTAACAATTTAATGAGTCATTCACTTTGTCCATCTTTGAATGGAGCCACGTATTATTTTCTACACTACATAAAGTTGAGCAATTGGCTTGATATACTACTTTATTCCTTCAACTAGCCTTACAAATTTTATTTTGGTTAGAACCGCCGATGGAGCATAATCATTGGGGAAAATCACCCCCAAGGCTAGCTGATGAGAAGAATTGTAAATTGTTTTTCACTGTTTACTGTTGAATCCACAAGAATTTATAATATACAATTATTACTTTATTAGAATTCCACGATATGTCAGTTGGAAGGACACCGAGATATATCCTCTTACTCCACGGTATCTTTTGATTATAACTCCAAATACACCCAGCTATTTCCTATCAAACTCTCATGAGACTTATGAAAAGGCTATAGATCAGAGCTGATGATGGGGGAGGAAAGAGGTAACTGTAAAATAGCCATATTTTAATGCGCCAGGTCTTTCTTTGGTACATGTTGTGGTCATAAATTTGATGAAGGAAAGATGATTATTTTTTGACCCTTCGGCAACCAAGCTCTTACTCTTATAAACCTGACTTGCGGTTGTAGTGAAGGCCCTGTAGTATTCCCTCCATGCCACAAGGGGACTAGCATATTTAATTCCTTTGAAATAATTTTGATAAAACATTGAGTCGTCGTGATTCCAAGAGCCCCATTCCATATTTGCAGGTAGTTTTTAGAGATTCATGTCCTTACGAAACAGTCTGTCACGAATCGGGTCACTTTACATGGTTTCTTTTCAATTCTATCATCTATATTCTGAGGTAGATCCAAGATACCTAATATTCATGGTAGAGTTTACTTTAAGTTGAGATTTTATTAATTTTCTCAAAGCTTTATGATCAGCTATACGATACTTGGAGCATATTTGTTTCTTTAAGAAGACACTAAGTGCATTGGGTAAGCTCTTTTTTCGGAAGAAGTGAGGTTCGTACCCAAGGATTTAACATGCACAGTCACTTCTAAAATATCTCTGTAACAAATCCGGAGGCACCGATTGCTTCCCAATTTTTGTCCAACTTCCCTTCTCGCTCATTACGTCCCATAACCCAATTGCTCTAGTAGCACCTATGTAAATTGTCAGATAACATATGAACTCAACTTCAATCTATAATGGGCCCCCGCAATTTGGATGAATGGAACGGATTGAACCATACTTTCCATAAGAGTGACTCTGAGGTCGTTCTCAATGATCAAATACTGGCAGGATTATTACCAAAGATGCTCAGGAATATTTCCTAAATCTTTGCCATCAAAAACAGACTAATTGGTGTACATGCCCTTAAATATCTCCTATTTTAGCAATCCATTTATTTTGGTAAAATTTTAATATCCGCTTTCAGAGTTATGACAGAAATTGACTCCAAAATCTTATCAAAAGAGGGGTATTGCTATAATAAGGACCAATAGGGGACAAAAAATCGTCTGGATCTCTCAAACGACACTTGAAATTTTGCGACTTTAAAATTCAATTGTCTTAATTCATTTAAAAAATTCACATTTTCATGCAGAATAATAGTCGTTACTTATCATTTACCGCACCATCATACTGAAGAACAAGAACACTTTTAAAATCAGTCTGAGGCTGATGCACTCTTTGATAATTACTATTTTAATTGTACCAGGAAATCGCCCGCCTAATATTCCGGTAGTTTCAATAGCGATTGAGCTTGAAACGCTTGATCCAGAAACGAAACTAAATTACATGGAAGTGGCAGCCTTCTATTTGTGAAGAGACCTTAGAAAATGATTAAATAGAAATATTTCAACCTCCCCGCCCCTTTAAGTTAAGGTCTGTTAGTTTTTTAAATAAATGTATTACCACGTGGTTTCAAACTGTTTCCAAGGGAAAGTACTACATACCTTGGCAGTAGTATCTGCATGCCCTTGAAATTGTCTTCAGAACGAAATACATTTTTATAAATCCATATGCTGTCTCTTTGTGGGCATCCATTAGTGTTCACCAGAAAAAAAAACCCCGTTGACGTTTTTATAAATCAACCCACTTTGATTTTCCACATAAACTTTTTATTATCACGACCCAGGTTTCGTTATAGCACAACATCATCGAAACCTGGGTCTTGATAATAAAAAGTTTATGTGGAAAATCAAAGTGGGTTGATTTATAAAAACGTCAATATGAAGATTTTCCACCAAGTTACGCCAGAAACTGTTTTATTTTATAAACCCCGTTTATCTGTCATGGGAACAGTTCCTACTTGAAATAATTTCCCGTGTTCCCTGAATTTGTTTACAATTATCTCCTACAACAGTTAAAATTAAGTGGTTTAATACAAACGCTAAACAAATAACTGCTTAAAATATTGCATAAGAGAGATAATTTAACATAAGCATCGACACGACCTACCGCAAAAGAGGCATAAAATCGAAATCATGTTTAAAACTACAATTATTTTTATGATGTAAATACTTTTATATATTCATCAATTGTAGGCTTATTGTGCCGATTCAT
Organism: Hetaerina titia; assembly: GCA_037158775.1. Classification (NCBI taxonomy): domain Eukaryota; kingdom Metazoa; phylum Arthropoda; class Insecta; order Odonata; family Calopterygidae; genus Hetaerina; species Hetaerina titia. The sequence goes on along the minus strand of CM073778.1, from coordinate 68,323,832 downwards.
GTTTACTGTAAAGTTGCCAGTAAAATGCAAAGTGTAGGTCTTGCACAATGTGCGGTACTATGAAACCAAATGTAATCTAATCACAACATACCATGATTGTGGAAATGTAAACAGGGTGAGACGTATTTTCTTTTAATATGTACGTAGGTATTGGAATGTAGTTACTCCACGTGACTTGTCTTAGGAAGATAATGGCATACAGTGCTATTAAACATTTCAGTTAGGATAGAGGTCACGGATTTCAATACGCAAGTGTGTTTTCAATTCATATTCAGCCTTCACAGGCATCCCTTTCAACTCATCCGAAGCATAATAACTGAGGTTTTATCGTTCGCATTTGAATAATTGAGGCATAAATCAATATTTATTGCATATGAATTCCTATGAGTGAATTTTACTCGGTGATATAAGGTTGCATAGTCTTTGTTACCTGTTTGGATAGAACCGCAAACTACACTTTCATAGAGAGTGCTAAGAAATGCATACTTGAGAGCTAGACGCAGATAATTTCAGTCAATTTGCAAATTAATACCTTTAACTCCATTTCATTTTGCATCGAAATTCGATCTCCCTAGGCTCATTACGACTCAAGTCGACTGCTTTGGAATTCATTGCCATTTACATTTATGGCAAATGACATCAACTCAATGAATGGAGGAGGTAAAATATTTTCCATCATATTCTTTCAAATTCAATATGGTATTGTTGCAGTAAACTCGCACAATTAGGAAATGGCTTTTCATGTGATTCCTTAATATAAATGTATTTGCCTATATTAGGAAATTCCATCTCATGTGCTAGTTAACTCTTGGTAATAAAGGGAAAATATTATGATGGATTTTTAAAAACACAAATACATATAGTTTAACAAGTTTTTGTATTGACGCTAAGAACAAATTAGTATGAAGTCAGGTAATCGTTCTACACTTATTTAGTATGAAAAACATTGTGGTTGGAAATCGAGCATTAGATCGCAGCATGCCACTAACAAAAGAAAATTTTAAGGAACGAGAATTAGAGGGCTAATTTTCCTTTCCTCCCCCCCCTTTCACCTCTTCAAGTTTTTGTGTGCAGGTAACAATTAACTCCTAAAGCTTCACTTCCCAGTTGATCAGGTCAAATATACTTTCACTCTTTTCTGACCTCTCAGTTTTTTATTATAGAAGTACATCCTGACGTGGAAATTCACTGCTAACGGAGAAATCTTTCAAGAACTCTTCATTTTATTTATCAGCGTGAAGATAATTGAATCCTTCAAGGTTGACCCTCTTGGCATGGAATTTTCTCCTCAATGATTACACCCTTACTGCTGGTGTTGGTGAATTCTGAAACCAAACTTGAACAGTGAAAATTTAAATGAGTGAAATTTTCGGTTGATCGTATATGCCTACGTTTTCCTTAGAGCGGCATACATTCAGAGTTACTATTAGCAGTAGTGTACCGGCATGGAATGGGTTTTTCATAGGCTCTGACACTATACACAGTACTTTGCTCCTAAGCCTTGCCTAATAAAATACTCAATATTCTTAAATCCCAATCCTTATAAAATCATTTCTTTGCTCCGCATACTACAGGTATCATCTACCTTTCTCAATTTCATAAAAAAATGCTTATTCTTTTCCTCCGTCTGATCGCTTTCTCAACATTCTCCCCTTATTAACATCTTTATCGTACCATTTCCTGCCAGTATCTCCTTCATCCATTTATACTGCCTTCTTTGAATTCCTCCTAATGGCCGTCTCTCTTCCCCTACCAATTTAAGAACTTCAATGTTTGTTTTACTTTCCGTGCATTTCCTTTTCTCCAATCTTCTCCACACTCACATCTCTAAAGCCTTCAGCCTAAAACTTATCATTTAGTCTCAACCATCAAGTTTCCAAGTCATATAAAATTACCTTCCATATTTATAACATGCAGTACATATCTTAACGAAAAATATTCTCAAGAACCATTCCATAGATTTACGGTTTAATTAACCCTTAATCTCAAATGGTAATATTCTATGGTTTTCTGTTCCAGTTCACTCTTTCATCTTGTAATCATTTCTTTACCGGAACAAAGAAAGTTCTCTGTTTTCAGCGAACAAATATACAATTACTACTTACCCGTATGATATAAAGTACGCAATCACTTTAAGTAGAGTCCTGAATGGCTTTAGAAAGGCAGACACCGAAGAATTTTTAATTAAAATGACCCTCCTTCTTACCATTAGCACATCGTCACCGCAGATTATTTTCGTTACGGTCAGAGTTCTTTCGCCCGTTTGCTGGGATAATTATTTTACGAATGAAGAACTGAACTAGCTGCTTATTTCGCCGGATAGATGAATGGTATTTACTACGAATCAGCCAGCCGTCAAAAGGCGTATGATGTGCATTACTGCGTATAAAAGCGTACCTCAGGGCTAATCATCGCGTGTGTGGAAAGCTCCAAATATTCTTTGAAAGGGCTTTGACTTTGCTTTTTGAAGCCATGTCCTTGTCCTTCAATTTCGCTCCTTTCCTAATGTATTATTACAGTTCTTTAAAAAATTTTAGCTTCAAAATACCTTAGCTATCCACTAATTTACGTAATGGTTCATTAACTACATCGTCGAATATCTGGAAATACTGATATTTATCTCCAAGAGTCTGACTGACAATAAGCTTAAATAAGGATCGGGAATTGGATCATAGCATTGGGTCCTACTGCGACATATTTTCTAATCAATATCTTTGACTAAATCTTAAGTCACACCTTGATATCAATCATTGAAGGTCCTTAATCCTTATGCTAATGATAATATAGGATTTAATGTTTTCCCAGTGTTTGGAGATTTGTCATCATTCACTCATAAATATTTTTTGGATTTCACATTGGCTAGCGTTCAAGAACATCAACGATTTAATGTTTGACTCCCCCATCATCTTCAGGAGAAGGGGCTTTTTCATTAAAATTTTAAAAAAGATGGCAGTCAGGCATTGAAACCTTTATATTCTTCAATGCTACCCGATATGAAACTCGGGACATTTTCTTGAATAACAATTAAGCTATTTAAAAATATCAGACCTCTGAGAACGATTGCTTCACTTATCTTCAGCGCATATGGTCCGAAAGGAAATGTACCAATTTGTTCCATATTTTATTACAGATCAAATACTAGATTTTGTGTATCATTGCCTCTTGAGATTTTTGGCTTGCGATAATGGCCTGTCAGCAAACATTGGAGCACGAACTGAAAATACTGCTGAGTTCGCTCCGTGGCTGATAAATTATCCCAAAATTTTACGTCCTTGGTTCGATTCCTTGAGTTCACATAATTTATTTTCAGAAAACTCCTTTCCCTTCTTAAACATATTACTCAGGAGAATACTAATTAAATGAGTAGTCTAAAACATGGGAAGTGAAACTCTGGTCTCCACAATGCCTTATTCTGCAGGGTAATTCAGACACTTGACTTCAAGCTCTATTGGCTCGGGAAAATCTTTCTCTTCCACGGAACCAATTTCTCTCCTTACAAATGACCTTAGCACCATTTAAATAAAAACTAATCAAAATTCTTGTCGGCGTTGAATGTAATTCAAGGCCAACAACATGACCTTACTAATTAACTCTAATCAATTGGGTATATTTTTGCACTTTAATACAGACTTACGAAAATACCTCATTCAATCGAGTTTATATAAAAACTATTCGCCATTATAAAAATGCCAGCAATGCATCCAGCGGCATTCAGCAAATGGCAGGTTATAATAGATGGTAAAATTGAGAATCATTTGCGTAGAAACGGATTGCTTTGCCAGTAGGATTTCTCTTTTCACTTAATATAAGTAGTTTGAATTTATATGTTATATTTTTTAATCGGACTCCTCAGTATTATATTTTCGAGAAATGCACGGAGGTTAAATGGTAATTTAATTGAGGATATGATCTACGTTTCAAATTGCTGGATTGTTATCCGGTAATCATTCGCATCCTTGTTTTTGATATCCTCATAAATGGTCAATTTCGCGACTGAGTCTAAGACATTCACTTAAGCGATTTCTTACGTGAGTTGTGCCGGGCAGTGTTTCGGCCAGTTTGAGAGCAAAAATAATCTCCTTCCCTTCGCCTCTCTTCTCCTCGCTCTAACCCTCACTTGTCTCCTTCTCCGGCCCCTCCCACCTCCATCCGCTCACTCTCCTCTCCTCAACCCCCCACGCCTCATCCTCTCCGCAATTACATCCGTTCAACCTTACTCACGCACAAACCCTCCCGACCATTCATTCTTTCTTCCTTGGATCTCCTTCCCAGTTTTCACGCACAATTTCCCGTCAATCAAGAGACTTTTTCCGCTCTTTAAGTCTTTCCTCAATTCACTCCGCCTTTCCTCATCCCGGGCCACGCCCTCGACCGTCTCGGGGAGCTTCCCACTTTTGGGAAAGGGGAACGAGGAGGAGGAGGAGGAGTTTTTCGAATCCTCGGAAAAGCCATGCCATTTCCGAAATCGTTCCCACTCCGAGAGAGTAAATTCCTCGGAAAATAAACTCCCGCAGATCGATCGACTTTCCAGCGAACGGGTTTCGTGTGGGGGTGATGGAGACCTTTATGCCTTTTAGAGAGCCCGCCTATGGGAGTAATTTAAGATACTTGAGATGAAAGCAGCTCTTGATTCTTCTTGAAAGACCACTCAATTACCACAAAAGTGCGAAGAGTCTTTGGCCCTAGGAGGAGCTTCTCCTTTCTACCACAAGATTTGAGGACTTCTTGAATACAGTGGAATGATATTGTTGCCGATTGATTTTCTCTTCAAACATGGCGGTCAATGAAAGGGAACTACTTCTGTGTCGAAATTTTATGACAAAACTAATTGAATTTCCCATTGAAAAATTCAAAAGAGTGGATTACTTTTAAATGGCACAATACTACTAAGAGCCTTTGTAGAAAGTGAAAGTCTATTTGTTATCAAATATGAAATTTAATTACTTCCACGAAATGAAATCGGCCTCAATCAAATAATTTCAATCAGTTCAAGAGAGCTAAAACTAGCAGTTTGAACGTTTGGTTAACGTAACATATTCCTTTGTATCTAATGGGTGTAATGTTGTGATTCTATAGTATTTTATTTAGTGGGATATTAATAATTGAGGTAACGGAATGAGAATTTTTTAGCAATAACATGTATTCATGTCATTTATCCTTAAAAGGAAATGAAGATACATACATTCATAGCGTTTTCGATGTAACTTAGAGGAAGATTTCAGTGTGTTCTCTTATTTATCGGCAAAACTTGTAGCTACAAGAGGGAAAACCTTAGGTTGCAGACGTGTATTTCAGTAAAGCATTAAAGATACTAAATGGGCCTGAAAATTATCAGATAATGGATAATATTTTTGAGTAAGTAAATTTTATCTATTCACATTTTATTGTTTAAACTATATTTTTAAGGAAATGGATTACGACTCGAACAGTTCAAATTGTCTCCTAATGAATAAAAATAAAAATTACACTGCATTTAATTAAATCTGCATGAAATATTTATTCTACGGTTTGTCGTGGAATAAATATAATATATATTATGTGGACTTTCGTCGTGACCAAGGTTTCGTTTCTAGGCGACTCTTCGTAAGGTTCTGATGATGTAATGTTCGTCATGATGCCGTACCATGACGAAATCTACGTCATAGAATAAATATGTCATGCAGTTTCAATAATTCTTCTTTCCTTTCACGTTGAAACATTGTTTATCTAAACTAACAATCACCCATATATACAAGGTAAATGTAGAATTTTTTAGGGAATCATCATGTTGGTGATATGAAATTTATTTCTATAGCAGTCTGTCATATAAAACCTCACTTCATAGTTTCAGATATAAGATGTTTACATCTCACTTGAGTAACTGAATTGATGGAGCGTAGTCATCTTTCAGAGGGTAGAATTATGTAGGTGAGGTCGCATTACCATAGACAACAGAAAAGAGTTTCGCGCAGTAAAAATATATATACCAATGCACATTTTTCAAGCTCATTCCTTGGTCGTCGTCTAGTAATAAGCCAAAAACAGAAAACCCCTGTTACCTCGATAACTACGTATATTAAGCAACGAAAATTATTTCAGCTTTCTTCAAATGTAATTAAAAATAAATGAAAGTTTTCACCTCACTATGGTTTCATGTTTAAATTATATAATATTGCATTTAACCATCTCATATGAACCTTCAAGGTACCCATCATTAATCACTGAGCTGAGCTGTAACGTTGTATTTAAGTACTTGTGTAGTTTTTGAAACCTTATTTGATGGACAATAAATAAATACAGTTTTCATATACTTCATCAGTGTTGCATTATAGACCTACAATTGGGAGTTTTCACATTTATTTGTTATCAGGCTTCCACAAATCCGGCGTTCATTCGACTCATTAGGGGATTTTTTCTCAACTTTGACTTTATTTTACCAAATATTTTTTTCCTGTAATCATTAATTGATTACAGTTCAACACACACACATAATCGGTTTTATACAAGCCTTACTGGCAATACGTACTTTTAATCGGAAGTGCTATGAATCATTGGATTTAAAAATATACACAGACGTACATTAATTCATAAAGGATTCATTGAAAAAATTCATCTGGTATTTGAAAACCAGCCCAAACTGACATTTCTTGTGACACGTGTATATGAAATACGATGTGCGCTCAAGCTCTAACATCTACTGAGTCTAACCAACTATTTTATGAAGAATTTCTAAACCTTTGTTACTTCTTAACATAATTTCTCTGTAGACAGACTCTCACATATTCATAAATTCTTAGATCAGAGATCTCATATATTCATAAATTTGATTTCAGACTTTAACGCAATTCCTGAGAAACTCTGCTCAGTACTAAAGTGAAACGGTCCATTGTATTTCGGTTATTACTTATACATAAAGCACAAATGTTCCTTGAACAATAGTAAAAATTGTGTCAATAATATCATGGAAGAAGTCAGTTCTAATGCTTTTAAATATTAAAACTTACAAGTGAAGTGATTTTATATAATTTCACTTGCTGAAGCTATACTATTATATACGAATTACGCAAAAGAAGAACAAAAAAGATTTTCAATATGGGATGAAAATGAATGGCAATTAGAATATTCCTACGCATTAAATATGAGATCAAATGATTTACTCTTGCAGCGAATGGGGAAAACAAAACTATCCCGAGTCCAACAAAGGAAAATTTTACCAATCAAAGAGTCCGAGTTGTTAAAAAATAGGCGTTAAATATTGATTAAACAAAAAGTTAAATTCGTAAAATAAAACCGGTTATGGTAGAAAATAGTCAAACATTTAAGCAGACACAAGAAGGATAAATAATAAACAGGCACAAAAAAGATAAATAAAATAAGAAAAGGTGGTTTAATAAACCACCAAAAAGTACAATTGCTGCAAGGGTTATAGCAACGTGTGATATGATGAAACATAATGTGCCATTTATGAGTAGTGAACACCACGAGAGGTGCTTTATTGACACATTAAAGGAGATGTACATTGGCTTAAGAAACAAAGAGGAGACGCTTGAGAAACTAAAGGAGAAACCGAATCAATGTCAGTAAATTGCATCTTGAGACAGAACGGTAAACTTTGTCACTGACATCAGTTAATCATCGATGTTCAGCCAGTCCGATATCTGAATTTTCTGTATTTTGCAACTGGTTGTGTGAAAGAGATGATTGGCCAAAAGGATTTCTTAGGATATGTCAATTTAGAAGGACCAAAGGAGTAGCTTACTACGTCATTACGCCTGATAATTACTCTCATTTTGATTTCCTAGGTCGTAATCTTTTGATGAAACTTCGAACAAAAGCAATTGTCATCTGCAAGAGAGTTGGAGAGGGGATTACTTTCCGTCTTTTAAAGCATTTAGGAAGACAGCAACTTTGAGAACCACAATAAAAGTTGTAGATGTGTTGCCGTTAATATTTAAGAATTGGTTTTCTACAGGATTTTAGGAATTTATGAAGGTTGAAGCTCTTTTCTTCACGTTGAAACTTCTGCACGCGGATGTATCCTAAAAGTTTCAACAAAATTTTATAGATTGAGCTCAGATCGAACTAGAATTAGAATATTAGAATTGAATTTTCTGTATAATAACTTAGTATTATCTAATATGCAGCAATAACAATTTTCCTTTGGTTTAGTTGCCTATTCAGGCACCATTGCGCATACAATAATGTGTCAAATAAAGATTGCCTCCATTTTCAGTAACTAAGCCTTTTAATAAATACGCTAAAAAGACACTATAAAAATGTCTACTTGCAGACATTTTTCTTTATTGTAAATTTATTTCTTAAGATGATTATCAAACTCGTATTTCACGTATTTGTTTATGAGTTTGTACATTGATGATTAGATGCACAATATATCCGCTATATAACAACAGTATGTTTAGTAGACGATTTATAGGATAGTTATATTTTTAACAAACTGATCCTGCAATTGTTGAAATTTAAATTGGTATAAAGAATAAAAGTGGCCAGTTTAGGAAAAAAATCCTTTTAGAAAGGAAATAGGAACTTCCTTGACCACTATAATAAAGTGAGAGTATTGCTGATTTCGCAGTCAAAAAACGCTTCCATGCCTTACAATTTTGACCATAGGCAATTGTCACAAAGTGGCGGTAATTGAATTTGAAGGTAAACATACAAAATAAGATCTCCAGAACTCCGGAAATATTTAGCGACATAGTGTGAACTAAAAAAATAGCACTTTATAACTTAAGGTTGACAAGTAATTAAACTCCACGACTCAAGGGGTATCCAAAGAGCACTACCACCAGTTATAGCTGCCCACGCCGGAAATGTGTTTCATCGTTTGAAGAAGTAAAATCAATCGTGATAAAATTATATGAGAACGGGACATTGTATATACGTACATATATTCCGAAGAATTGATTCAGAGTTCAGCTAGATTTCACGACATAAGAGACCAGATGGTCTCACTATAAGAGTTTGAAATAGAAAGGGTTGTAAGACTTTCGGGGTCCTCTGGTGTGGAAATAACTTTTATCCGCACAAAATTAATTTGTAAAATACAACGACCCATAGAAAACTCAAAATTGCATATATTGAACGCGCATTCGCAAGGAACGGGCAAATATTTTGCCCAAAACTTTACTTAAAGGGAGGCGGTTCTCCTGCGCGTCCTCAAAGGTTACTTACGGATCTTATTATCAATCTCGCACTCGTGAACATAGAACGAGATCTGATTGATGAACGTGAAGAATTCTAGGGTCAAGGTAAGTTTTACCTTCGATTGCGTAATTAAAATGCAACCATCTTTATGTCCTTTCATCATTAATATGTAGACTATTTTAAGCAAATAACTTTAAAAAAAACAAGGCTATCAAAATGTAGAAAAGGCAACAAATAATGCACTGCGAGGAAAGAGAGAGCAAGATTTGGTTTATATACTCAATCGCTGAGATAAATAAATAACGAAGCCCAAATTTGATTAAATTTCAAGTGTTTTCGCAAATAATTGTCTCTATAACCAAAGAAAAACTTGCGGATTCTTGACAACTTTCGACGTTGTCACGTCTTCAAGAGAACGATTTGGGGCAAAAAGCCCCGTTATATGGAAGAATGGCATCAAAAACATAAAAAAACTGGGAGGACTATAAAAAGATCTGGGACACATATCGCTGGAGGAACGTAGATTGCAAGGAGATTACATTTTCTCGAGGAATGTTACATTAACGAATTCTACCTGTGCACCAAAAGGCTAAACCAGATAGATATCAGGACATATCGGAAGGGTACAAATTTAAAGGGAAGATACGTGATACAGATTGCAGAAGGTAATATTTTCAGAGGCGCCTTGGAGAGAAACTAGGCTAGAACGCGAGGGGAAAGTCACCCGGACAACAAGAGGGAACCAAAGATTTCATTATTAATATTAACCGTTCTTCATGTTCTTCGGGTGAGTGATTATCAATCTATGCCAACTTACCATCTTATTTTGCCCGATGCTCCTATTTTCAGATAAGTTTCGCCTGTGATGTAGTAAGTCGTCCTCCAACTTCTGTCTCTTCAATACCGCGACGAACCTCAAGTAAGCGTGACATGCCAAAAGGTGTTCCAGCTTTGGTGAAAAATGTTCTGTAATCATCCATCTCTGGAAGTATGCGGAGCTTCTATTTGTACACATTTATGTTGAAGAAACGTTTCTTGGGATCGAGGACCTTCAGACACTTATACCACTAGTCAGCATAGTGACTCTTAGAAATAAAGGAGGTAGTTGATGTGCACTTAAATCACCAAGAAAATTACGATTATTACTATGATCGCATGCCCTTATTATCATCCCAGGCCTACTCAATTATTCAAATAATTTGCAATAGCATATTATACACGTCAATTAAGTGTAATGTTGAATACTTCCTTTTCCTCTATCGGTCGTAATTATATTTGCTTAGATATATCTAATCTTTTATAAAAATATATATGCCTAATCTTTTACTATAATATATACACTTAATCATACATAAAAACTGATTTCATTCGATGGTTCTTAAAAATCTAATATAGGTTAACTTTTTTCTATAATCTTAAGGAACAAGTAATTGAGAACACAATATAAGATAGCAATAAACCTAATAATGATGTCTTTTAAAATTGAAATTATCAAGAAAATAGATTACCCCTGCTATCTAGATAGGATCAATCTTGTTTTTAAATTTCATAGTGGCAAAGGAACAGAGTTGGATCCATTTAAGATTTAACTTATTCTTTTTCCCTCTAAAAATTTTTTCGGCTAAATATCTTAATTTTTCTATGCTATTAATATTAAATTTTTCTATGCTATTAATATTAAATTTTTCTATGCTATTAAAAATCAATTGGTAATTTATTCCACTAATGGTGGTAGTGAAATAAAAACAATACTTTCGATATCCATTGCATTGTGTCCCAATTGTAAATATTAATGCAGACGCACTTGCAAATTGTAAATAACGTCTTGGCGCACATTTCACCTAAAGGGACCGCGGTTGGATCTTCTTCGATGGCGAAATGGCCGAATCAAGTAGCCGACCTGAATTCCACGCCTAATAAATTAGTCAAATAAGAGGGAAAGCCGCGGAAGTATTCGTTCGTGAGAGGACACTGGCTCGTTTCCATTCAGCCACTCCTCCTCCGCGGGAGGAATTCGATAAAAATCTCTCTCAATCGATCCGTCACTTCAGTCGTTTTTAAGTGTGTTCCTTTGGGAAAACCGCTATAGGCAAATTCCATTCCAGTGATGCCGTATCGCCGACAATTCTCAAATGCTAGAGCCAAGCCTAGTTCTCATTGACCGAACGAGGGAGACATTGAGATTCTACGTGAGGTGTTGTTGGATTATAGTTTAATTTCTCATGTGATAACACACATTGACATTAAATGTAATGCAGTAATTTCAAATTGTAAAAATCATTCGCCTTGACCGGGATTCAAAGCAGGATCACTCGATGTCCGGCCGAGTGATTTATAGCCAGTTAAGCTATCGAGGCGTCGCGTCATCTTACAATCCGAGATATCGGAGGCTTTAAAGTAATCGAAATACAAAATACAATGTCACAGGCATTCGTGGTTGTGTGCTATGCGCCACAGTCCACGAGGTTACAATCAACTGGAAACACAAGAGGTGTTTTACTTTTCACAAATTCCAAGAAACTTCGGGAGATAAAGCGTCAGTAACTTTTTGACGGAGTCATCCACTAAATGTGCATTACAATGCAACAATTTTAGTGTACAAATCATTCGTCTTGACCGGGATTCGAACCCTAATCCCTCTATGTCCGGTCGAGTGCTTTAGCCAGTTTTTACACTTTGAAATGGTTACATTATAATACAAATTTAGCAGATGAGTGCGTTAAAAGTTACTGCCACGGCATATCCCACAGTTTCTTGTAATTTGACAACCAACATTTCAGGAGTGGTTCTTATTGCAAGAAACAAAATATTTAGAACGTGTATTCTCATTTTTTCTTTCCTGTTGGATATCTTAATTTCTTGTCTCATGCAGCTTTGAAATATTCCACTCTTTTCAATTGAAACAATATAGCTTCTAAACCAACTTCCCTTTGATAAATATGCATTTTAAATACAAATGCGAAAAGTAATGACAAGACTTCGGGTTTTAAGAAACAACTTCTTTTTTCCTGATGTACTTAAGAAGAAACAACGAGATTTTTAATAAATCCACGTAAAATTGTAAAAAATGAAGAAATTTTATTGTGTCTAAATGAATTTTTTCCTGAATTGCGCTTATTTTACATTTTCTGGGCCTAAAAATAGGATATTATTGAAAAAAGATTGCATTTAGTTGAAATCTTATATAACATTGGTGGATCGCGGTAGTCCAGGGGGTAGAGGGTTGGAGTACTGACCGGAGGGTCCCGGGTTTGATTCCCGGGCAAGGCACTCTGGGAACCTGCAGCTCCACCCAAGCTAGTTGATTTTTCGGGTACCAGATCTTCCTGGGAAACCATAATCGGCACAGGGAAAGGAACTGGCCCCCCTACCCTGATGTTTGAATATTCACACGCCGTCGGGCTTGGTACATGGCTCTACCATCACCTACTAAACCAACCTTCGGGTTGATTACTGTGTTTATGGTTTTTTATATAACATTGATAGTTATAAAATAGATAGAACCTAATCATTGACTGACAACTGATAACCGAATACCCATTCATATATGATGATAAAAGTTGATCGGAGGCTTTTACAGCTATGTGATTGTATCAATGTTCCTCTCAAGCGTGGTTGCATACTGGGGTTATTCCATACACTACCGCAATCGAAAGCCATACGGAAATCGAGAGGAACAACACGTTATGATGAAGAGCTTAATATATAAATTAACTTTACTAGCTCTAATCACTTTACGTATCAATAAAATTTATAAAAAAATCTTTGGAAACTAAAGTAGGAATTGCCAAAAAGAGAGAGAGATAGAGAGATTATTTACTTGTGCAATCCTCCATTCCAAAAACAAATTGCACGTTAGCACTGGAAATAAAAACCGACTGTCTTTCGCAGAAATTAGTATTTTTTTCAAATACCGAATATGTTGAATTAACTCATTCAACTACGTCATGGAGATTATATTTTCCCTCAATGGAAGCGCAACGTCCCAAGTTAAAGAGAATTAATTTACATTAGGGGTTTGCAAACGCAGAGATACTATGGAGATGAAGCAAGCGGGTCATTCATTATTTCTTTCTCTCTCCAGGTATCTTATCCTTTCTCCCGCCTCCTCTACTCTCTTGTGGGAATGCCCCTCCGGCGACGGCGAATGAATTCGGTGCCGACGGGTAAACTCGCTCCGCCGAGCCTGCATCACGGCATCGGACCACGATCGCCCCACAAGAGGAACCACGAGCGCGAGAATGCCCTTGCATCGGGCTTACCCGTGCGTGGGTTCCCCCTCCTTTCACACCCCCCTCCCACGTTTCATTTTCTCCTCTCGCTGAGAGATAAGGTGGACCGATTTTTGAAACTAGGACCCGTCTGGGGGCGATGGTCTCCCTTCGACCCGTAGGCCGTCTTCGTATTTTTGTTTCGTATTTCTTTTTTTTCCTATCTTTTGGGATGGAGGTGTTGTGCATAGTTTTTTTCGGGCGAGAGAAAGAGAGAGAAGGGGGTGGGGAGAAGGGTGGCGTCGGGGAGAGTGAAATGGAATGCGGCGGGCCCTGAAGGGCGGCATGGGGAATGCCTAATGGGGATTAGGGACGGAGGAAGGAGGCAAACACCTCTTCGGAACCCCTCCTCTCGCCTACCACCAAAACCTACCACGGGCGCACGCAGACACCTGTCAACTCGGGCGTTGAAGTCACCAGCGGGTGAAAGTGTGACCCTTTCGCCGCCGACGACAATGGGCGCTGCCTCATTGATTTAGCCACCGACGCTCCGCACCATTCCATTGTCTCAGGAAAGGGGCGCTTTTTATTATCATTACGGTCAGGCAAAGTCCGACGAGGATGAGGAGTTAAAGAGGATTTTCTCTAGGAGCGAGACGCATGTGGAATTCGGAAAACCTAATGTAGTCTAAATGACGATGTAGTTGCTGTAGAGAATAGAGATAAATATTTTTTCCTGAATGATTTTCCTCTCAATTTTAAGTTTATCTTATACACTTAAAAAACATCTTTTTTGAAAATATTTCCGATTTTCAAAACATATCTTCATAGAATGAAGTCATCATCTTTTCCAGTAGGAAAAGTAGAAGCGAAATTCATGTTCTGACATGGATTTTTCTTGACAAACGCGCTGCCACTTCAAAGCAATCAATCAATCACAACTACAATTCTTATGCGCGCTCCAATTGTTTCTCTTCCAATCGTTATTTTTCAGTTTCATCCACATTGATGTACCCCAATATTGAAACAGAGTTTCTAGCTGCTAATGATTTATGACATTCGTTTCAAGAGACTGATTATGTGACGAATACGTGAACACATTTTTGACAGACTACCCATGAGAAAACACGCCGAGAAAAGAGGGAAAGCGACTTCTGGCTGACGCCATAAACGTTGTTCCTCGGAATTGGAACAGACGTACCAATTCGGTGATTTAAAATGATAATACCAGGTTATGCGCCATACGGAATCTTTAACGTCTTTCATTTCCCATTCTACCCGCATGCTGATGAGTAAATGAATTCATCCTCAATAAAGAAATGTTACCCGTTCGAGGAACAATTCCAAGTGTTTCACTTAAACTCAGGTCGTGAAGAAGAGGGGAGTCGAGCACCATCAAACGCTAATGCAATCGCAATAATAAACGTAACTAGAACGGAACTGAATATAGTCTACACGCATATACTCGGTTGAAATGACGCTATTCCACTAAAATGTACAAATATACTCTGGATAGAAAAAGGTAATGTTGTGCAACACCATCTGTTGACTAATAATCGTAGTTTTCTTCTTGGTGTATTCGTTCAGAAATTTGTTTACAAGTCTGAATATCATTTACTATTGAAAGTGTTTGAAATGTCGAAAGAGAAAACTTGAACGCAAACAAATGTCATGCCGCCAATGTGAAATTTAAATGTTAAGAGTGAAAAGACTGTCGCGGTTATTTCTTGTAGCAATAGCGAATTGTTTTATTGAACTTACTATGAGTTAGCTAGCTAAGTTATTACCATTCAGTGCAGGGGGAAAATATGTTCCCAGTTGAATAAAAAAGACAACCTCTCAAGTTCAAGTTTTGAAAAACATTGAACGACCATTTAAGTACATTGCAGCCATTGTCTCAAATGAAATACCACCCAATACATAATTTATTTTTATTGTGAGTCAAATTAATTGAAAATTTAGAAATAAATTTCAATATTAAATAGCTTTGCCAGATACTGACCCACCTCCAACTTGTCTAAAATGTTAGGTAAAAAATTAATTCCCAGCATGGATAGAGTAATACATCGCGCAATTCACACATTCAGACGTCACATTTTGAAACATATTTTTGGACAATTTTTTTTCACTCCGGCATTTTTTTATAGAGAGGTTTTCATGGTAAAAATCATCATTTTGAACACTGTTAGTTATTTTAAATTGTTAACATTATTGAATTATCGCCACAGAAGTAGTACGTAACACGCGCATCGTTATTCACCCGAAGATTAACGAATTATCTGAAGAACTGAATTAATTTACATAACTATTTCCGTTTTTACATCACATTAACATACTCTAACGTTTATTATAATCTAATTCAAAAGATAATCAACGGCATTTTGCCCATATAATGATGAATCACCAGAACAGAATATCATGGAATAGTTTAAATTCCCCAGTATTCGTCTTTAGATTCAGCGAAACCTTAAATTCATTGCATGATCCTGGGTTACGGGATTATTTTATAAACTCGCTTACTCCAAAATCGGTTTAGAGCAACAGTAAACAAAAATTCTACTTAATTATAGTAGGTATAATGCTGATTAAATGGCATTCACCTTAAATTGGTAGAGAATAAAAAAATAGTCTCATTAAAGAGGTTATTATTTCATATTTTCCTTCTGAGAATTTCATTTTTCCACGGAATTTTTGAGAAATTTTGGGAAAAAAATATTTTTCTGTCATGCAAAGGGCATTTGTTATTAATTCCTCCCAGTGAACTCACCAGTGACTCTCTCAAAGTGCAGCCCTGGGAGAGTTTTCGGTTTGGCGAATTTCCCCCACGACACGAGGTCGACTGCGACAGTAAAAAGCGTCTTCAGTTGCAACATCGACAAAGCACAGCAGGAGACGGACTTTAAAGGCTTAATGCTTGTCGTCCACGCGCGGGAGGAATAGAAATGAGGAGAGTTTGGTAATTAGACCGGAGCTCTTCCTTTATGCTGCCCGCTCACACGTTACGAAATCCCGACAAATAACTCACGGGACCCCGCAGGTCTTATGACGGATCCATATTTCTCAAGAGAGAGACACATGGCCGCTGAAGAAAAATCGCTGTGGAAACCTGTGGGAAAAAAAGGAATTATCCTTGCCCCTGATCTCATGCAACCCTCGAGAAAAGAAGATAAAGGGTTGACCGATGATAACAAGAAAGCAGGATCCGCAGTCGACACGGGGCTCGTAGAAAATGAAAGCACTCTATGAAACGCGAGTTCGTAGGTACTGTCTCCAGTTTCACAAGGAAAAGCGTGATAGCTTTTCATACCCTCGACCGCGCATGAGAAACGGATGCGGGCATTATGCTAAAATTTATCGTTTCTTTTTCACACAGATTGCTACATTGCAACGGCGACTTCGAAGAAGTAGACAATGTTGAATAGAATATAGAATTTTGCGTTATACCTACCAGTCAGTTTAAGCGGCAGTGAACAGACTTCATGGCTAGAATGCAATCAGTTTCAAATACGATATTAAATGGACTTTCCAGATCCTGTTTTATCAGTATTACATAGTGTCACTTTATTTTCAGACAGCCATAGGAATGTAGTAGTAGGAAGTAATAATGAAGTAATAACCAATAAGAATAGCGCGGGGTAGGATATCCTCACAATCAGGTCAGTCGCTTCAGAAGGAATGCTAACTTATTTCGTAGAGATAGGGATATTTACCATGCTTTGGTTCCACTTGTGGAATACTGGTTTGCCAAATATGCAAATGACCAGTAGAATGCCACTATCATCAATATAAGATTGTGTACATGACAGATAATGCAAAATCTGCCAACTGTGTATAAACTAGCTTTCATTATGCACAAGATTCAAGTAAAATAATCTATATTTATCGCTGAAATGGTTTTTCAACCCAATCAAACAGGGATACTAGTGGAGTTTTCTGATGCCAATATTGAGGCTGATAAAGTCCTCAGCCAAAATAACATACGTATAATAAAATGTCAAAGACTGCTGCAAATTCCAAAGCTCGAACGCCTGAACTTAATGTGACTTTCGTAAACACCAGCTTACAAATAAGGTAAGTAGAACCGTGTTAATGAACAAGTGGAGCATTCCAAAGGCGATTTTTATGAAAGAAACGTGAAGACGTTTAGTCACTCGGGTCAAATGATTTCCTGTTGACTTTTCTTGGTAATGTATGCTGCTCCACTAGAAACTATTTACTTGAAAACAAAAACTAGAGAGTTTCCTCGGAAGAAAGTTCTAATCAAATATCATCCTGCTTGAACGTAGATAGTTCTCGTGAAAGTTTAATGATTTGGAGTAAAGCTAGGGGAAGACGATTCACAAGGTCAAAGTATTTTTTCATTCATGCTATGCAACAAATTATTGATAGTCTTATGTGAAACCTGAAAAAAATTAAACCAAATCTACTCCAAAAACGTCGTAAATGTGCTTCGCATTGCAGGTTCTGTTCAACGGCATGGATAAATGAAACACGAATTTTTGTAAACGCCAAATTAATAAAGACGAGGCAAATACGTCTATGATGCATTTATGCCTCATGGTAAGAATTTCGACGTTGACGTCCTTCCATGCTGGCATGCGCTCAAGGAAAAATCAAATGAAAACTCCATGTTACAACCATGCCTACCAACCAAGCTTAATGTAAGACTTCAAAAGCAGAGAATAACTACTAAGTTAGTTCAGAGGACAATCCAAAATATTGGGATAGTTTTAACATCCCACTATATTTGAATGTGTTTTCCATCACCTCACAAACTCTATACAATAAATATATAGTTGTGTGTCTTTTCCTTTACCACTTGTGGTTTCACTGAGTCTAATGTAAGAGCTCGCGTAACCTACAGATGTAACAGTAATAGATTCTAGGGATAAAATACCAAGAAGATAGGAAGTGAGTCCAAAAGCCTCTGGTTAATTTGATAGGCAAGTAATTGAATAATTTTAATTGTGGTTAATATGTTGATTCGTTGGAAAGTTGTAGTCCAGGGTTAGAGAGTAATGACCAGAGTGTTCGATTCCTGGGCATGCCTCTCTGGACATCCTCAGCTTCACCCAAGCTGTACGATTTCTTGGGTACCGGAAATACTTGAGAAACCATAGGTGTCAAAGGTAAAGGATTTGACCACCCTACCCTGATGTGTGAATTCCACGCGCCCTTGGGTTTAGCATTTGGTGAACTATACCATCAACTATCAATCTAATCTCTGGGATTATAACTGTTTTTTTTATATATTTCTATGGATTTGAAGTAAATTCTATGAGGTTATTCCCAAAACCTTCGGTGGATTGTCTAGTTAAGAATTAACTAAACATTTAAATTTCATTTGACGATATTTTTTGCCCGATTTCTTAAAATAAAATTAGTTCCGTACTCTTGAAATTATTATGTATGTGAATTAAAAAACGACGGTAGGTATTTCGGACTAATGGTGAAAATTCAAGTGCTGACGTTAAATCGCGACATTATCCCGCCTGAAATAGAATTTCATGAAAATCTTGAGTTTCTAATACGGATTAAGTAAAGACATAATCACAACTTTAAAAGTTCGTTCAATTTCAACTATTACAATGAATTAACATAGAGCGCTCCAGAACTTAAGTGATGATAGCATTATACGAGATGGCGAAAATCCACGAATTGCGGTTTGAACTGCTTGACCACTTTACTCACCAGATCGACCCCAAGCGAATTCTTTTTGTTCCCTCATTTAAAAATTGCGCTCTGAGCACAGAGATTATCATCAAATGAAGAGGCAATCACCTTCGTGAACAATTATTTTGCATAGAGAAACGCAGAGTACTATCTGGACGGGTTACAGAGTTGGGAGCATTGCTGGGAGAAGTGTGCAGAGTTACAAGGAGACTATGTTGAAATATAAACAAAAAATCAGAAAAAATGTCTCGTATCTTTGTTAGGTCGGAAATTGTTCAGACCACCATCGTATGCATATTGATGGTAATATAGGGGGAGAGTGTCTGCCGGGAGGAGTAAGTGCATGATGGATGACTCCGTATGAAATACACTCACGGAGAACGCCTCGTTTATTCGAACTTATACAGTCGAAGTGTACACGTATGTCCGACTTGTGCCCAATAGGAGTATCGCGTTAGCCGCTCAACACGCTCACAAGAATGTCCGAAAACCGATGTTTACATTTATGATACGTGAAAATCCTCTTTCGGCTCTCTTAAAAAAAACACGTCATGCATCATTGGAAACTGCTGGCTCAAACTATAAAATAATACAATCAATCCTTTGTAATGAATGAATAGATGCTACGCGCCCGGCTTATATGGAGCCGAAAATGTTACAAGCACGAGACAGGCGCTAACAGAACTCTGACACATGAGGACCGCGAATAAATAAAAAAAACTCACGGGCAGGGACGGATGAATGGAGGAGGTGAAACACGGCTAGGGAGCGTTCGGTTGAGACCGTTTAGTAGGCCACCGCCCGTCCTGGTTCATTGGACTATTCCCCCCGCAAACGCCACGCCAGTCATTCTGGATTCCGACTTCGTTTGACTCACTTGAGCCGCAGGGTGTGTTTCAATTGTCCCCACGCCGTATCGAGAGGGGCAAGGACGCGAAATGCTTCGGCGTGCCGCGCTCTCGGGAAGGAGACGTTTCTATTCAGCGCGAGCGTCGGCTCCCTGCGGACGGGAGATCTCTTTAGGAATGGATCGA
Organism: Hetaerina titia; assembly: GCA_037158775.1. Taxonomy (NCBI): domain Eukaryota; kingdom Metazoa; phylum Arthropoda; class Insecta; order Odonata; family Calopterygidae; genus Hetaerina; species Hetaerina titia. The sequence goes on along the minus strand of CM073778.1, from coordinate 68,303,773 downwards.
ATGGGGGGAAAAATGTCCCCCCGAAAACTCCGTCCACGCCTGTCCACTCGTCCGTCGACGTGTGATTGGACTTCAAATGGCTGGCTGGCTGCTATCATTTTTCAAGTTCACTCTCCATACCGATTGTAATGCGCAGTTGCGGGCCATATCCCTGCGGGAATAGTTTGAATTTCTACTGGAATCACCATCCCATTTTAAATGGGTTACGTGAAAGCAGGAATAACATTTATGCGTTCTCACTGAACACTGATTTTCCACGCCGTGAGATTGGGTTCAGTTATTGGCGTTATGATATTTTACCATGGTGTCTCCGTTCTTGATTGAGAGCTAAAATTCAAAATTTAAATGGGAAAATAAATTATATTATCGTATATTAAATACCTACATGAATATGATTGAATTTTAATGAGAAAATGCTGTTACTTTTTACCTAATATTATATCCTCTCATCGGTCATCAATTAAATGAAGAATACGCAACGGAATGGCTTCAATTGTTTCTATTGCTTGATGTAATAATTCATATAATAGACAGGGTCACTGAAATTTAACTAACTGTCTTTAAATGTACCATTTTAGTCTTGTCATCTAAGTCACGGGTGAGATAACCACGTGTTTTGTCCTATCCCTTAAGGAGAAAATGCTTTGGACGCGTGGTGGGGCAAAAAAGTCAGAGTTGATTATCTATACGTTGATGACTGTTTGGAATTAATATGAAATGCATATTTATTGATTAAGTTGAGTAAATATGAGAATATTTCATTCATAATTTTTGTTAAGCTTTCAAGTAGGAAATAATATAAGTTTAATATTTATTTTTGTATTAGTATATTTTAATCAAAGAATTCGCGATCTGCGTGGATTCTTATGATATTCTTTGAGAGTAGAGAAATGTACTTTTTCTTCTCCCTTTCTCCAAATCAAAATGCTAACCTTTATTTCTTTCCCCTATAATAACGCATCTACTTTGTAAAAATAGCTACCTCTATAACACAATGGAGTCATGAATCCTCTGAGTATTAATTTAACAAGTTTACTAAATATAATAAGGTACTATTATTAGCTCTGTTTCCTTCAAAGAAATTGAATTCTTTTGTGAGGGCAGAGGACCGTTCTGTCGAGAGTTGGATCTAGAGTTGGATGTAGAGTTGGAGAGAAATCTAGAGTTGGATTGTACGCTTATATTATATCTCATACGCCGTTATTATATCTCAAATAAAAGTAACAGTGATGGTCGAAACCTAACCTTTGCACAATTATTACATATAAGTTACCACTGGAAATGCAGAATTTAAATGACTCTTGATTGTTGTGTGAAACAGCAACCTTGCATGCACAGAAAAACAAAACACGTATTTTGTAGCATTACTATTCATTGTTAAACTGCAACTTTTCGCTTTTTCTGGCGAATGTGCTTAAGTCTAGAATTTTGTCAATGGGCGTTTTAACTACGAAGTAAGCATCATCACGGCTCGGAGTTATGACAACTGTTTAAAAATCTAAAAAATCCATTTTCTATTGGTAATTTTGATCCGATGTTTTTTATACAGCATATCTAAAGAAATTGAAAGGATTATTTTTCATAAATTACTGATTACGCTGGTCGTAACAAAAGAAAAGATCCTTTCCAACCAAGTTAAAAAAAATACTTTCCAATTCAATCTACTAGAACTAAGGTTACTAAGAATATATAATACTCTCTTGATGAACAAACGATAACCATTTCGTTGTTCTTTTAATAAAAATTCCTTTCAATATTAGTTTGGGCTACTGGCACACAATATGATACGACTCGATCATTTTTTTCAGCTATCACTTGAATGAACTTCCATTTAAACAGGTTACGTCAACGAGTAATTCATCATTGTTAATACACCCCAATGACCAACTATCGCCCAAAATGTCCCACAGGTATCAGTCCTCTGCTCCTTTCAGTTCTCTTTGTATGTCCTTGATATTCCAAATTGCATAAAAAATTGTAAGTAGATGCTGTACGCTGATGACCTACAAATCTACTATCACTACCATCCGTGTGAACTCAATGACACCGATATTTAAGTAAACCATGATGTTTCTTCCATCAAATCCAGGGCACTGAAAAATCATCTTATACTTTTAACTGTATCACAAATATCTTAGCATAAAAATATAAAATTCGATTTCCTAAACACCATTAGTGACGGATGATGGATTAATGAAATCTAATCTCATGACCATCTGTCATACCTGTAATGGAATAGAATGTATTCTAATCAAAAGAGAAATGAAGCTTCCGAATTTCGTACCAATTAGTAACTCATATCACCATTTATATCAATTTATTATGATTTAGCGAAGGAAATCAATGGTCGTTAGTGTGGAAATCTATGGAAAAATGAACATATTGAGCAAATACGAATAACATTGTACCCCTTCAGGACAATTATGAGCAATACATTCATATTGACATCTTACCCATCATCAAACCACTTGTATAACGCCTCTCACGGTTATTGGTATAAATGTAGAATAGTTTTCTATTGGATATGAAGAATTAAACACCATAACCTATTTTAAATAACAGACTCTGTTAAGATACCACAATGGTATTACATATTGTATATACTATGCTATATATACTATATGCTATTAAGTTGTAAATTTATTCCGTTTATTGCATTCTAACAATGAAATGCAATGTGTTGTTGCCGGCAGTATTGAAGAATCTGTAATGTAGTTGACCATTGAATAAAATTAAAAATTATACTCCCATATTTTTGGGCAAATATACTGTTTTGGGGTGTGTTCTAAAATATAAATTTAGATAAGAAGCTCATAAAATATTTATATACATGCACTTTAGCAAAACAATCTAATCAGCTCAAAATGCTTTTGCTCCCGAGCTCCTGAATTTTTGGATGTTCAATTGAACAATTAGTCTACGAAATCTATTTCATTTAAACAAGCATTAAAGTTGAATAACCCATGGCTCAGAATGTTTAATTTGGCAAATAGAAACTGCCAAATAAAAGCAATATTTCGTGGCATTACGAAACATAAAACACGAATGGCGTAGAATTCTCGCTTTGTGCACAGTTAAAAATTTCTCCTTTGGCGATGAAAAAAGATACTAAAAGGGGAAGATTGCCAATAGGCGTTTTAACTCCAAGCAGGTATTATTAGGGTCCGAACCAGAAGAGTGAGCATATGAAAATCAGTTAAAGAGGACAACACAAGAAAGTTATAAATCATTTATCCTAAGCTGCTTCTCAAGTTTTTTCTTCTATTGCCCTGATGATGGACGTCCAGTAGTCGGAAATTGTATCTGCATTTACAAGTTTTCGTTCTTAAAGTTTCGCAGATTGGCGTAAAATAATGATTGATATTTTTCTTCAATTTTCAGCCAATCTATCTCAAGTCTTCTTCCACCAAAGGTAATTATTCTTTTAATTAGTCATTATTGTCTTTATCATTGTTTCAATATAGATGCTTATATTCTCTCGACCATAGAGGTACTTTTCAGACTTATTTTTCTCACAAAAATTCCAAGCAATTCGCCAAAATTCAAGAAAACCCAATTCGCTCGATTCAAAAAACGCCCTCGAAAACTAACTCCCAAAATACTTACTGTCGAGAGGTAGAATGACGAGCAGATTCTGCGTGAAATCGAATTGATGTCGAGGGTGGGAATTGTTTCCTCGCGTGGAAAACTCACTACCCTTCGTGTATTTGCTAACATTAATCACAAGCTAAAAATAATTCTGGGCATTTTTAAACTGAAGCTCAATCGTTAACTGAAATTATTCAAAGTTTTAAACTTTTCAAAAATTAGATTAAATTAGAGAAAATTAGCCTGGCTGTTAATAAGCTTGTATTAAAAAATCGATTTTGTAAAATATTACAACAAATTTTTATATACAGTAAGGTCCATTGTCCCTTCTTTAAGATATTTGATACAAAAAGACAGACGTTAGACAGACACGAGAAAGTATTAAGGTAGTTGAGTTCAACTCAAGAGTTCTCATACAGTCATTTCTGACGCATACGTTGCAAAGGTCAATCTTCATCTCGACGGGAGGTACGGTGCGTAAAAAAATCTTCCTTCACGTCTTGGTGGGCGTCGCAATACTTATGAAAACATTTTTCCCTAAATTTTCCAGGGCTCTCAAATGGTATTCCAATTCAAGCATTCAAAATTAAAATTTAACCCATATTTTTGGAATGGAAGACCGTTTAACTTTAAGACTGTTATTATCAGATTTCTTTTCTTACCTTCCGAGCACTAATGACAGTCGGAGGAAATCTCCTACTACATGCAGATGAAATACGAGTGCTGGTATAGTGAGTGCTTGGTATGTTAACGATATACAAATATTTATACATGTGCGTACTTATAATAGATACTCCGTTAAATGAAGATAAAACAAAAATACGAACCCATAGTCCTTCCTAGCTATCCACGTTCTCAAACTAGAATAATAAACTCAGTTGCCAATCTTTTTCAAACCTATTATTACATATTAGTTAAATTTTCACCATCGGCGATCGGTATCACGTATCGGTATATTCATTTAATATAGGTCGGGATCGGGTACATAAATGTATGTAAAATACATGCAGTTTTCACCTCGGGCAGGTGGCGAAAACGTTTTTGCGAATCGACCTGACGCAAGAAATAAAAGGAGATAATTGATTAACTTTCACTGCAGTATGTGTGTTACGTCTTCTTATATTGGCCCACGACTCATGCAGAATATATATTTTTTTCAAGGTCCCGAATGGCGGGGTGAATAGGATTGGAATTTCGCACGTGACGGGTAGAATCTTTCCCCTCTCCCCCGCCGTCCCATCGAAATTCACGTAATAAACCCGATTACCGTGAATGAGCCAGAAGAGAGAAGACTCTCTTTTATTCGAATTAATTATTGGCGGCGAATTTGTTAGGTGGCAAATTTCTCATTATTTCGCACCGTTAGTCATTTGGTCAGTCTTTCGCGATAGATCTGGGATTAAATTAGTAACCATGGTTCCCTTATAGTGAAAAAATTGACTTGAAGGTCGTCCACACAAAAACCAGAATGCTTACTTGGGGACTAGGTCGCGAAATGAGGAAAAGCTCGAAAATCGAGGAAAATTGCTTCATCCCTGTCACCGCTCTTCAAAAAGACCCATAAATATCCGTTAAGGATAAATCTCTTCGCGACCTACATAAGGAAATACGAAAAACTTTCTTACAGCATGTTATTCACCAACAACTATATGGTACCCTGAAAGTATATGGTGTGTGGAAACGGGTGAATCCGAACCAAATATGCAACTTTTAATTAGCATAAAAGGTTAACAACCAAGCGATACACTATTTAATACAAACGAAAGAAATGACTTTAACTTGAAACTAACTTGTCCCAATTTGAACTATTATTCTGAGTGACTACTCTTTTTTTCTTTCTCTGGACCCCTTTGTCATTGAAAATTAGTGATTAAGATCCGTTAAATGAAAATAAAATAATAAATACGAACTCAACAATGTAACTAATTAAATTTTCTCTTGAAATTAACCAACGTGGATATTCCAAGAGAATTGTTTCTTTGCAGAATCATCCACTCTCTCAGGCACTTCGATTATAAATGTTCTGATCCTTTATCGTTCAAGAAAAAATAACATTTTATATCCACCGATCACGCAATTCACCCCCCTAAAGTTAGGCACATAATCTCTCAGACAATAGTACGATGGTCCATAAAATATATTATCCGGGCCTTCAAAAATGGAAGCTTTCTCCTAATTTACATAGACATTTGGAGGGTAAAAAAGAAAAACTTCACACTTCCACACACTTTTAATGCAATACGACCATAGTTTCGATGCTTCGCATCACCTGATGATGATGCGCAGCATCGAAACCATGGTCTAATTGCATTAAAAGTGTGTGGAAGTGTAAAGTTTTCTCTTTTTACCCTCACCATGAAGGAATTCCACAAAGTTAAGCCTAAAACTGTTAGCTTTAGACATTTGGCACTTGGTTCTATGTTTGTTTCCAAAATTAGTTCTTGTATCAGTTTAAACAGTCTTGCAGTTACAATAATAAGTTTATCTGAACTACGTTTAAAAATTGAGTTTCATGATTTTTATCAAATGCGAAATCAAAGTGAAATCCTGTAAGGATACAATATAAAAGCAGCATTTTAAGCGGGCAAAATATTACTTCATTCTTTTACCTTCACATCACAATTCCCCATCAGTAACTTTTTCCTAATTCTTCCGGGTGTTTCCCAAATCATATTTTCCCAATGGATCCGCTGAGCAAGAACAAATAATTGATTCCGCATTTGGAACTTCTGAACCATCTGGATATAATCTGCTGCTAATCTTTTTCTCAAATAATTCCACGCGAAAACCTTCCAAATCTTAAAGAGAATCTAACAAAGGTAACTCGTGTAATGTAAGAATAAAATGCATGTGAATCTTTTATTCCATCTATCAGCCAATGTGGAAGAGTCAAAAAGATCCAGCTAATGAACGAAATACATGATCTGAGGACAAGATGAGCTTGATACAGATTTTGGAATACAAAATTCACACCAACAAATTTGAAAGGCAGAGAAACATTTGCATGAGATGCAGATGAAAAAGTTCTTGCACGAATGCCAGCGAAGAAGTAAGAGTACCTAAGTCACCGAGGATATGAAAACCCAGTTATAACAACAACCAACGGAAATAAGGCTATGTATGCCAAAGGGTTCATTTAATTGAGGAGGGGAGGGAAAGCCATTGGAAACTAACCCTAACAAGTGTGAAACACTCAATTGATGCGAAAGGCCGTGGGGGTTGAGAGTCAAGCGTCGGTGGTAATTTCCATTCATGGGATCTCGCACGGGAGGGTAATGCTTATGATTACAACGCAAAAGATTCCGGAATTCCTCCTTCCCATGAGATTTTTTCCCAAATATAATGTCTCGGAATCATGAAAAGTCATTTTTTGAGCAAAAAAAACAAGTCATGTTGCTTTTTGCTTCAAGGCAACCCGACAGTTGGGTAAAAAAACTGACTGAAGAACAACACTTTTTAAAATTCATATTGTATCGGGAGTGTAGCACTGAGGTTGAAGGGCAAACGTGAAGGACCTGGATTACTATTGGAATGTTAATGGATTCCGGATACGGACCGACTAAATTGCGGTTATCAGAGTCGTTTATCGCTTTCGAAACGGATATACCGCGCAGCAATCAGCTGTCCGTGAAAAGACGGAGAGGCCCCGCAGTGCACTTTCCCACTCTTAATTGGCAAAGCGACATGTGGCAGCAGTGTCAAGGGTTAGGAAAACCGGGAGAGTGAAATCCCTTTCGAAGTGGAAGAGAGGTGGTATTTGAAATTCACATCCAGAAATACGAACCTCTCCTCCTTTCCCTCTCCGGTTGCAAACTTTCAAGAAGATATCAAGTCATGAGGCAGTCATGCTGAAAGTTAGCGGGAATCGTATTCGCAAAGACATCAATCGACTAAAAACCGCATTAAGAGCTCGTACTAATCGAATCCCTGGGTCAATAAAATTGCCGAGACGTGAAAAACTCTCCCCTGAATGATATACATACTTTATTTCCGTACACTTTTTTCCCTTCTCGAGATATCGGGGTAACACGCTATTTTGATCATCAACAAACTCCTTTAGTTACCTCCTCAGTGGCTATCTCACTTTTCCAAGTCTATATTACTAATTTTTGTTTAGCGAATCATTAAATTTAATTGGAATTAATTGACGCGATGGTGAATTTCAATGCGATTCTGTAATTTATGCAAAAGAGTCGCTGATAAATATGATGAAATGGCACCCAAGTTCCTCACTGAATGCAGTATTTTGTGGCAATATTAGAATCTTTATAAGTACAAGTATCAGCATCATTTGATATAAAATTGTATTCACTATCGAATCCATGCTAAAATTTTATGAGATGATTAAAGAACTTCTTTAAGTTGAAATTCACACTCTAAACTAGTCTGAAAGACATTAAAACTGTCATATTATCATAGGAAGAAATGGCTTCACACAAAATACTTCTAAAACGTTCAATAAAATCGTTCGCCGTGGAAGTTTTCAGCAAAGCTGAAATTCAGTCCTCAGAGTAAAGTTCCTCAAATCTGGCAAATCGTCAAAGAACTGAATTTTAAATGTTACAAAAAGATACACCATAATATGTTTTTGGAATCAAAAACTTGTCTTATTCAACTTATTATTTAGACAAATTTTGAGTACGGTGATTGATGGTGAAACATATTGTTACTATGAAAATGTAAACTTCAATTATCGCGCAGAGCTATTTCTTCGTTAATTTCCATGCTGGCTCAATTTTAGAATATATGCTTTTTTTCGTTTGTATCAACGCTCTAATAAAGAATGCATTTTGTTTTAATAATTAACATCACTGAGGTTTAAATATAAGGATAAAAGTTTGTAGCCAAAACTTGGGTATAAGTTTTTCTAAATCACAGCAATCCCGCAGAAATATTTGATCGCGTAACTCGATTTTTAATTATTTATTCTTGTAGTTTCTTTCCAAAGCTAGTTTTTATGTTTTTATTTCACATTACTTCATGAGCACTTACCCAACTACATGACAAAATCCGATGAAAATAAAGAAATATTCGTTGATTAAATATTTTCTCCAAATGATCAATGTAACTATGGCATTACTCTTCAAAATCAGATAGCAATGCAACCCTTCACGTTTATTGTCAAGAACCACGTGCAGTGCAGACATATGGCTGGGAGCTACTTGAAATCATTCGTAGTTCCCCAATTACTTAAGTTCGGGCAACATTCAATATTGATGAGCATGTTGAAAGTAAAGAAAGTACACGAAATTCATATAGTGGCTTCAATTTAAATATTTCTTTCCTATAACGTGCAAAAAGTACAAAAACAGTCGTATCCATTCTGCATGCAAACACAAGGGGAAAAATAATAAAATAAATTTCCCCTTACTGGATAATTATTGGAAAAAACCAACTAAAATTGCTACTCCCTGAACTCCGTTTTTTTATTCGCGAATTTCTACTCTGGAAAGATGAGGAGTGAGTCATTCTGATCATTCAAATGTAATGATTAAGTACAGTAATGATTACAAATTCTACTGGAAGAGAAATAAGGAGAAAAATGCTGACAACTTCAGATATATTCCTAGCGAAAATTTACTTTCAAATTAGAGATGGTAATCATAGTCACTTACTTCACTCAAGGCTTGCTTCACTCATTGACCCAATAAGGAAAACAAGATGACCAAGCATTGATGGGGAATAATTTCAGAGGAATTATTCGTCTGATTCAACTCCTATCTTCGATGAAATTACTTACAGTACCTAATTTTACTGGAAACACTACGTAGTCAGGATATGGGATAAAATTTCTACACATATAATTATAAAGACTCACTCATTACGAAGCAAAAATAAAAGACATTAAAAAAAGCTAATGTGATTTTTAGAGTATGGAAGAAGTAACAGGTCTCAATTTTAGTAAAATAATTCCTTTCTCATTATAGCTGCTGTTGAAACACCGCCTCAATCTCATCACCCATACGTCTTATAGGCAAATGTAGAGCAAAAAGACGATATTTCGATTATCTAAAAAAAAAGACACTCAGATGACAGATTTTATCACAAATAAATTATAGACAATAGTGGATATGGAAAATTGGAATCAGAACAGTATTAAAGAGGAAAGATAAATACTAAATGTATGTAGAAGAACTTCTAATGAAGAACACGTCAACTTCTCGTCGTGCCAGCTTTGAAATGTTGAGAACGTGACCTGTGTGAGACAACCGTCAAAACTTCACACATATTATACGAGGTTAAGTTAATAAATAGGTCGCAAACGCCAGCAAGACAAACGCGGATACTGTTTAGGACATTTTATTGGAACTTTTCGTCCATCGTACAGTCCTCACTTAGCCCCCAGTGATTTTCATCTATTCGGGCCCCTAAACAATCATTTAGGTGGCCGACGTTTTGAAAATGGTGATACCGTAGTCCAAGAGGTTACTTTTTGGTTGCGACAGCAAACAAAATACTTGTTTACTACCGTCTGTCAAGGAATTGTAAAGAGATGGGATGTGTCTGAATGCACAGGATGAATGAATATACAGAAGAGTGAAATGAATTTCAGGAAGTTAATTCCGAGTATTATTGCTTCTATCCAGTTTTGCGATTTATTAATCCGCGTACTTCGGAAAGCATCAAATTCCTAACTACCACGGAGGGAGTTCACCAAAGAGTATAGGGAGAAATAAATCAGAAAATATTTTTAGATAGAATGAATTAATGCATTGATTTTATACACAAGGATCGATTCGCCCGATGGCAGAAACAGAAAAAACAGTGGAATGTAAGAAAAACGAATGACAGGTATACATGACGCAGGCGAGGATAGACGTAAAGAATAGATGTTACGAATTGCTGAAGAGGCTGCTGTAGATAGAACACTGGAGTGTTAGTTGGCGAAACTAATCCTCGTGTTACTTAGCCCTACACTTGGTAGTGAAGTAATATGAAGCATATAAAAGGTTATATATTCATAAAAAAGATGTTTATAGTTGTCAATGAATACTTGAGTTTAATTGATTTTCGGCTCATTAGCCCTAGTGTCACCATTTCTTGTCATCCTTCCATTTATTCCCAAGCAGTCATCCTCCATAACTTTCTCCTACCCCAATTATCATCCATAGGTCACTTAATTTCTATATCACGGCTAAAAAAACTATTCGCTCCCAAAATAGACACTCACGCGTTTGCATAGAAAGTCACATACGAGGGACTCATATACCAACTGCACCTTGGAAGTGCGGGGTGGCAGTCATAATGATTAGCGCCTCTCGAAGAGGGAAGGACGGAGGTGATGAAGGCTTCACGATCGGAAAGTCAGTTCAGAGTGATTGGCCACAGGCGTGAAAGGCTTAAAGAGGACCAATTTTGCCAGTCACCTTGTTAAACATTTTTAATTTCCTTTGTCACTGTCACTCTAATCACATCCCCAACTCCAAACCAATGCCTTATATTGACAGTTTTTTTATAACTCTTGACGTAAAGTGATAATCTTAGGCAGGGGTTCAAATCCATATTGAATTTTTCATTTATAAAAGCAATTGTTGCTAAGATATACAATAACACTAATACCTTTTTTATCATCAATTATGCTTGAAAAACTACAATCAAAATCAAAGTGAACACGAAAGTGACGAATTTTAACCTTCCTGTGTTTCTAACAAAAGGTGCAATGAAATGAAAGGAAAACAAACGAGTAAGAAAAATTAATACAGAGCGTTTTAATTGGCGATGGGCTGTTGAAAACTGTGATAGAAGGGAGAACGTTAGGCAAGCGAGGAAGGGACAGGAGTAGGATAGGGCTTTTGGACGGAATTAAAGGAGAATGGAAGTACGTATATGGAATTGAGGATGGATATGTTGTAGAGTCGGATACCAGGTTGTGTTTCATTAAAATATGCAAAGAAATGTACCGTTGTTGTACCTGTGTACATCCAAAACCTACCTTGAACGGTATGCTACTACTACTAATAATTATGTTTCCGAATACCACCAAGCAACAATATTATCTTCTTTAAAGGAAGCATGCCGTGAAACACTGTCCTTGGTTACGCCTGCCAATTGTGTCCATTGTAAATTTTCCTTTCACAATCTGATTATTCTCCTGCCATTTATTTTTTGCGACTTGGCCTTCATTTATTCTCAGAATCACTATCCCCTTCCGCAGATATTTATGCGGTGAGTATATATACGTTGGCGATTTTCTTGCTCTTCATTTCTCTGTACTATCTACGAAACAGCCACGTATATTTTCCATGTGTCCCCTGTGCTTTGGACACATTAAAAAAAATTCAGATGTACCCTCCAAGGTGTGTTATTTGTAACACCTATGAAAAAATTTATCCGAAGTTTGGTTGGACGCATGAGGTGATGAGTTCGCTTCTTAATCATACTCACAGTGTATGAAATTCACGTATTTAGATATAAAAATGTACCGGGTATTACTGGGTGGGATATTCTCATAGAGTAAGGAATACAGAGCACAGATAATTCCACACTCACAATTCATAGGTACCGAACAAATTGTGAATGTCAAATGCGCAGGCTGAGTTCCTTGGTTCCTACCACACATTAAGACTAGAATTGTGTCTTTCCATTTCCAAATTGAGTTTTTCAGAACGGTTTTGTGTCCAATAAATCACAAATTATTGGTAATCTGAGGCTAAGGGCGTCACCAAGAATCGAACACAGACCTTCCAGTGATCAGCTGAACATCCTAATTGGCTATCGATTTGAAACATAAACAGAGAGAGAGAGAGAAAATTTTATTTGTATTCTTCTCTCGAATCTACTTTTCCGAAGTTGTCAGATTGTTAGTTATGATTTGCAGGAAAAGCTCCTTATCTAATTACTATTAGCGATCAATTCTTTCCTTTATAGATACAGGAAGGGAGTAAGTTATAAAATCACAAACTTCGAGCTTATTTACCCAGTTATTTCTCAAATTCCATTAATTATAGCAGTATTCCACAAAAATATAATTGGTGGGGAAAGTTGTAGGTTTTTCACTTTACGTTAATTGTATGTGATATGTTGGTCGCCTATTGCACAGGATACCAGGTTTCACACCTGCCTATATGAAACATTTTTTGAGCAATGCACTCTTTTTTTTATATTTGAGACATTTCTGCATCGGTTAGACGAATTTTCCTAGCGACTAGTGTTGACCTATTAAACGGGGAGCTCGTGTCCAATTTCTGGTGACTTTGAACACACAATCTTCACATCAAAGAACTATTGGAGATGCCGCGACAGTAACTTTCAACGCAATCATCCGCTAATGTGCTTTAAAATGCAATAATTTAAAAGAGTAAAAATCATTTGCCTTGGCCAGGATCCGGGTTTAAATACCGGTCAAGGTGAATGATTTCTAGAGTTTGAAGTTGTTGCGTCTCACATTCATCCTATTTGTGTGATTTTTCGGGTACTATACTTTTCTGAGAAATCATAGACGGTACAGGGATACTGGTATGGTCCTGGCCTTCCTACTCTGATGGGCGAAATTTGGCAGGGATTAGTACGAGTTAGCTCTATCCTACTCCATCAATCTAGCCTTTGGGTTGACCAGAGGTTTTTCCAGATATATCATGCACGAAAATTAAATTTTCCGATGTAATGAATTACTATTCCCCGGCAAATTTAACAGTATGCTCAATAAAAATATTTAAAAAATGTCGAGGTAATTTATTTTGGAACTCATTGAAATGCGGACGTGTTAAAGATTGAAATTTAAAAATAAACAACTTGACTTTTCCACATTGAAAATATTTTATTCACTACCTAGATTTCGCTATAGTTGATGTTCTGATAATATATTGTTGATCTGATGATGTTAACATCATCAGATGTTAACATTAGTAACACCTGAGCTGTTACACCATAACGAAACCTACGTAGTGAATAAAACATTTTCTATATGGAAAAGCCAAGTTGTTTGTTTTTCAATTTCAATATTAAGATTTGCCACCAAGTTACGCCAGAAACTGTTTTATTTAAAAATTGGATTGAACTATTTCAACACATTAATGCTGATATAGTTATATATAAACTATATATTTTGGGTATGATCTTAGGATAGCAATATTTATATGTTCCCTGGCATATAAATGATAAAATCAATGAATATTTGAAAAAATCTAATTCCTCTGATCTTTCTGTTTCATTTTTAATTTCTCGGTGCACTCGTTAAACAATATGGTCCAATTATAAGAAAAAATACACTTGTTGAATGAAAGCCGAGACGAAGCCTCTTAATAGCCGCTCTGAGGAATCGTTTTAAAGAGCAAGCGGTTTTAGAAAACGCTCACACTTAGTATACTCTGTGCCAATACACTTTGCTCTGGAATGTAAACGTGCGCTCTTACACCGTTGGCACCGCGAACTCTTCTGCGGAAGGCCAATCTGCAACCTATTGGCTATGGTTGCAGTAATAGCACTCGCAGTTGGCTCAGCTGATGATGGGGAGGTGTGGGGAAATGCGGCAAGAGGGAATAAGTGCAGCGAGCGGAGCGTATGTTAGACGCAGAAAAAAACGTGAAAATTACAAAGGGATTTCATTCACCCATCACAACCCGTCAAGATCCCTTCGGCGTCTTCATCATGCAGTTATTCGCCTCTCTAGGATTAGTTTGAGCAACGCTAATTGAATCTTAGGTGAGAAACAGGGAGGATATATTAAAGGAACGAGTGTTCATATTAGCTCAGGAATTTATCAAGTAAGGTTTACTGTATTACGTGAAATTTCAGGAATTTATCAAGTAAGGTTCACTGTATTACGTGAAATTTTGTGGATCAACTTAATAACAAAATTAAAATCATGACTTAGTATATAGAGTCAAAATTTATTTCACATTTTCAAATATTGTAGTGGGCTCGACTAATACCAAATACTTTTTATGTAGAGGCTTGGTTAAATGTCAACTTCACTAGGTGTTGATGATTATGTGGCTCTTCTACGGAAACCTAGTTTGTGTGAAATGAAGTTGGCATGGAAAAACTAAGCTAGGCTTTTCATTTTACTGAGCTATCAAATTATGTCTCTCCACAAGCAATCCATGGACAAAATTTGATAAAATTTAATTCCGATCAATTATAAGAGCATCAGCGATAGACAAGTGTAAACCATGGATATTTTTTCCAACAGGAAAGACTTGAAATTTTCGAAAAAGAGAGAATTCCAAAGAATATTTGTACCGATGTACGAGGAAGGAGGTAATCGAATGATCGAGAGAAATTCAGAAGTAAGTGACCTAATAATGGGAGAAAGTATTGCGCGTTTTATGAAGTCGTGGAGAACTCAGTGGTTGGGTTTATACCATACGCATGTAGAATGAAAAAGAGGATAAAGGAAAATTTTGGAATGGATGCCGGGGAGTAAAGGACCCAGAAAAAGCTTCATTGAAGGATGGAGACGGGATTACGGAGAGTTGAAAGTAAAAAGATAAGACGGAATTATTTGGAGGGAGTTAGGAAGAGTTAGAGAAAGACAATTACTGTTACAGAAAACAAAACCCAAAGAGTAAAGTAGTCCCCAAGGAAGGAGAAAAGATAATATACATAACGGTAAACATCTTGGAAGAAAACCAACTTGGAAAACGATGTAGGGCAAAGACCTTCGCCTTTGGAATTTCATATTGAACGCAAAGTCGCAAAAAGTTCTCATATGCTGTAGCAAATAAATGACAAGGTATAATAAATGAAAGTAAAGGACTACATGATAACAGTTCACAGCAATCATTTACTTCTTCAAACTTTTACTAATTTTCAAATTTACGAGACAATTTGTAAATGCTTTTATTTTTCGCTTTGGTAAAAGTAATCATCTGCTAATAAATTTGACAGCTTAAGTCTTAACTATTATAATCTTAAGGCGAATAGAATGTAAAACTTATTTAGTAAACTTACAACATGTTTATTTATCAGCGATGCACTTGTTTCCTTTTTTGAATGAAGACATGACGACGACGTTCACATGTTGAAATACGTCTATTTTTACTCAATAACCACTCTTAAATTTTACAACATTACGTTTTTCACAAATGTAATCACTTGTCGGGCAGAAGGCTACAAGGTGGAATACGTATAATGCCTCCGGAGACTCGCACCCTATACCCAAGCAATGTGATCATCTGCCAAAACTTTCTGGGATACCGAAGGTGGTAGAGAAATAACTGGCCCTCCCGCACCGAGAGGTGTGAATTTCTAAAGCCGTTGGACTTGAAACCAGGTAAGCTCTAATTTCGCCGACCTTCGGGAGAAGAGTGTATTGTGCGGATCTTTCTCAACGGACTTCTAATGACAATATATCCATACCAACATTGGTCTCATCCAAGTTTCCATGTACCTGTTTACGAAATTTTCGTCTGTTTTTAGAGGACTTGTAAATTGGCTTGACCCTCTGAAGACACGCATTCATGGTGCACATGTTTTGAATACGAATACGATTATGAAATTTTATGATGACTTCGATCTGGCACTCGATATCGTTATTGTGCTAACTAAAGTATCAATGTCAGATTCATGCCGTCACTTTAAATTATCCAGAAGGATTACGTAAGGATTTTTGAAGAACGATATTGTTTTGTTCAGATCGGTTTAAGTCTTAATAAAAATTTGAATTATGCCCCCCTAATATTAATTGAGCTCGAAAAACAAGATGCCATGCATAAAAATTGAAATATTTTTTCTCATTTTGCTTTATACCATGTATAACGTGTAAAACCGTTGATATGCTTAGAATAGTCCAAGGGGTTTTTAATGTGGCGGCATCTAAAAATGTTTTACCTCACTTCCTTTTTACTCAAATATTATTTAATTCCGCAAGTGACACATGGACATGCATCACTTTGGTAACTTTACTCCATCAACCATATCTAGGGTATTTGGAGTACCGTATTTATCCTTGAGAGACCGGGATAGAAACATTTTCAGCAACATAGCGATCCCTTGTAATTACAATGCTGGGAAAAATTTCAATGCAGTACTTGTCCTTCGAATGGAGCGTTAAAAACTCTTCACTCTTGGATGGAAATTCTTTTTTAAACGCAAAGTATTTCATAAACTTAGTATGCATGCATCAAATGCATTATTAACATTTTACTAATGCCATTAGAAAATATTTTCAGCTTAAATTAACTTACTTATTCCTTACTTCCCTTAGTCAGACTTGACATACTCTTAACAAATGGTTAACCACCTTCGTAAACCATAATGTACCCATAAAAACGGAGGTTTAAGATTACGTCCATCTTATCGGTGTTTTGATCTGTTACATCATCCTGAAAAGTCATGACTTCTACCCTATAGCCTAAAGAAGGGGGGCTTAATGGCTACTAAAATAAATGCTTCTCTCCAAAGTTCATAAGTCAACATTTGCTGAATTTCAATTTTATTCGCTGCACAGACGTACGCTATCCTAGAGAGTAGAGCGATCGGCTACCGGTTCCCTATCTCGGTTGATGCCTTAATGTACGAGCGTATAGGGCGACCTCAAACCTTAAATTTGAACGCAGGTTTTCGCATCGTTTCCACCATCACTTTTCAAGCCAAACTTCGATTTGATTATTATGGTTGTGGATCGTTTTATTCCCGACATTGTGTAAGGCCAACATTTTTCTAGAACTAACATCCAAGTAAAAATAAAACGGAACAAATAATGGAAAATCAATGGGAAGGAAGACCGAAAGTCTTTATCATTAAAGTACCGAGGTATTTTCCAATCGAATGTACTTAAGCCATTTCATCACGTGGCCGTGGTGGCGGATTTGGAAACATTTAGCGAGGACCAAAGGCCGAGAGGGCATAATTTGTCACCCCGTCGCAAGTGTCCTGCACGCATTGGCCATGGATGAGGGCTCCCTTCTCCCGGGACCGAATGAAAGGGAAGGGGGATGCTCCTTTAATCGCACGGTTCCGTGGTTCGTCACTCACCCGCCAAACAGTCGTCCTAAATATTTGGATGGAAACGTTGAAGTAGCAGGTACCTAACCACACGAGGAGACGAGCGAGGTCGTTGATCTTCAATTGTTGTGCCTCTCCGTGACGGAGGAATTATTGCTATCACTTCTTCCTGGCGGCCTTTCGCTATTCTCGTGTTTTCGTTTGCTCGAGTCCTTTGAGTGGAGGCAAGAGAAATTCACCCTCTTTGGAGTCCCGCCGCATAATTGTAGGGATACTTTATTGTAGTTATTAGGAGAGGTCCGGTGGATAGAAAGTTCTCTATCTGAAGCGGCCGTCGAGTCCACAGTTGAAAGCCGTTTGTGCAGACAACTCCAAGCGGGTGGCCGGCTGGCTTTATGTTTGGCTTTGTGATTTTTTTTCTACCCAGTCGGACCCACGGCTATAAAGGCATTAGCGCTCTCTCACACAATACTGGAGAGGATGGAGCCTTGAAAAAGAACCTCATTAACATAATGAAGCGTGAGGAACGAATAAAGAGCGGGAACAGTCAATGCATAAATGATCATAGGAAATTATGATATTTGAAGAGAAAACCTTTCGATAGAAAACAAATAGAAACTATTGTAATTGTTGCTAATACGAAGGTAGACAGAAAAATTAAACATTTGTTGAACGTGACTCACATTTTGACGCGTCGTGCAAGCAAACGCCTATCTGGCATAGATGAAAAATAAGTTTGTAGGTTGTCACACTGTCGATTCGGTACAGTCGAAGTATTTATGAATAGAAAGTAACTTGGATGAAGTAACTAGAGAAATTAAAATGGAAAATTCGTCAGACACGAAGACAACAAGCGAGACTAGTATTTTTGGAAAGGTGAAGAACATTTGAGTTTAATTGTGACTCTGAGAGTTTTATTAAGAACGTGCACCACATCGACGGATCAGATCAGTCGGAATACGAGACATAAATCGAAATATAACCAGGAAATAGTCGTAGTTAGTCTTTTTCCTTGGAAAAAATCTCGGTCACAAAAAATGAAAAAAAATAAGTTCCCCAAAAGCTATGGTAAAGAACGTGATTGTATTTTAAAAATCCTATTGCGAATCCGTCATAATATCCAAATTTACCTAATATCAGTTAATCTTACCTCTAAAAACTCGCCACAAACCCCTTTGTTGGATCGCAGGGTGTAACATAAAGGTGGATATCTTGAATAAGAGAGGATACCCTTCAACTAATATAGTTGCTAATAGTTTAAACATGTGAAATAGCAGTTTTTTCTTTTTTCTGCGTTCACCTCACGAAGGTATCCTACCAAGAACCGCCAAGAACCACCGCACATGGCTTTCAATGTGCCAAATATGAATACTTATTTACGTTAATTTAGCTTAAAGAGTGCAACGCTCACTCACAAATCAGTCGAAAAATATTTCGCCGCAGCCGGCATTCCATAATGATCAAGATGCCTGCCAGCGGACAGCATTCACGGTGTGTGCATGTTGAGAAGCAGTTAAATCATTTCCAAGGTGAATCTCATAGTGGCTTTCACTTCGTGGCGGTGATTGGTTTTCTGATGAGATTCAAATGGAATTCGTCGAGAATCCAAGGCGTAAATCAAGGCGGTGGTTATTTGCTCCTCTTTAACCGAATTTCCGCGACCTATTTTCAAAGCCTTGCCCGCTTACTGAGCGTAGTTTAAAGAAAATAATCCATGCAATATATTACCAAAGCGCAGGAACCTAATCCGGTTTCATTGCGATTTCAATACAATTAATGCTATTAGAGGAGGGAATATCTGAAGCGTTTTACCAGAAACGATCCGTAATTTCGCGGTTCGATTTCAACTGAAACTAAAGCAATAGGCATCATGACAGAGGAAAAAATACTCTATCTGAAGCTATTATCATCATTAGGTGGCCTTTTTGAGTCGCGAGAACGTAATATGGATTCACAGCTTGGAACTTCGAATACTGAGATTCACAATCCATTCGAAAGAGCATACTGACGGACAAGGAATAACGGGGAGCAATATAATTTTACTCCATAAAGCTATGTAAATTATCTTTCCTCGCACAGTTAGGCATATATCAAATGAGATTCCTTCGGCTTTTGATCATGGCTGACTGCTAGCATCTAATTTATTCCCTGTTGTGAAATTAATTCAACGAAGTGAAACCTATTGGAATTTCTATCCAATCTTTACTATTAGTAACCTCAACATAAGGTATTATTAGAGACAAATCTAGCATGTCGTCCCTCTTGTACTCCCCCCATGTATTTCATTTCTCTCCGAGAGTTATACAGCTGAACTCCAGGAATATTGTCGCTTTTCCGACATTTATTTATGGCTTCATTATCTCATAAAATATCAGGTGCCCACTTGATCAGTAATATTTGAACTGCAAGGTTCGTCTAGGATTTAAAGCAATTGCGCTGCTTTTGAAATAAATTGGAGTGTGTTCAACTAAAAGCATGATCAAGTTTATTTATAAACACCAATTTTAAACGAAAACAGTGAAAACCTGTCTTAAGTACTACTAGGAAGTATTTCATTAATGCTTAGTACAGTTTACTCTCACTTTTCAGGGAGGTCAACGCATTTGAAAACGAAATATATTCCGATACAAAAAAATAGTATGGAGATTAAAAAACTTTGCTAGAGATATGTCTCTTTGTGCGATTGAAGTAAAAGGTGATTATGGGGTATGGAGTAACTGAAAAAAAACAGGTTCTTTACTTCAACCTCGCATGGTACATTTATATTCCCAACAGTTATATTTGAGAAAGCAGAATAATATAGATATTCAAAAAACTTTTTGTGTACATATTTTCGTGCTTTAATGCGTGAAAATTTTTAATTTATTGCTCCAAAAATGAATGAAAAGTCACGGATTGAGGGACTGAGTGAGTGGGCTAAAATATTTTGAGAGAAATACTCTCAATGGCAAATAAAAAAGAGATGAAAAGTGACGCAATACACGAGACCGTATGGTTTCCAAAGCAAAGGAGAGCCGTTTTTGAAATCACGGCACCGTGAGATGCAGCTGTTAGTGATATTGGCAAAGTAATAAAGATGTGTTGCAAAGAAAGCATAAAGGACAACTGATTATTTTCGAAACGCATCAGTTCTGAGGATATTACAATGCTCCAGGGAAAGTTACAAGATCCTCTCCGCAGCATTTCCAGATGACTCATCTAAAACACTGCCAAGCGAAAAATACCTGTGACTGGTCGACAAAACCTGTGATTTGACTGATGACTTCCATTGATTTTAGCAGTCGTAGTGTATTGGGGTTTAATGTATTTACGACTCGGTCGTTAAGGAAAGGGAAATACCGTAGATTAGTGGGTCTTATGAATTACGTGAGGAGAAAATGAAAAAGATGGAAAACATCGAAGGAGTACTATTCATGGAAGGGGATCAAAGATGGTTATTGAGAGAAGACAGGAAAAACGGATACAAGAGACATTGAGAAACAGTTGGATTTTCAAGGTTGTGATATTGAGGGGGAAATTTGAATTAAGGCATAAAGGAAATGATGAGACATGTTGGACAATTCAAAGGGAAGTGATGTATACGCGGGTAATTTGAAAAATTCTCGGAATGGAATATAAATGAACGACTTACGTCAGTGAAACTTTTTTTATTTTCAATGTAGTCTCCCTGTACACTAATTCATTTGTCCAGGGATGTTCCAATTTCCTGATCCCATTTCAAATATTCCTTCAGACCTGCAAAATACTCGTCTACTTCAATTGTTAGGTCTTTGTTTGAAAATAATCTCCGTCCTCCGAGGAAAATTTTGAGCTCGACGAAGAGATGAAAATCTGATGGAGCCAAATCAGGCAAATAAGGAGGTTGTGGAAACCATTTTTATCTTAGTTCAAGTACAATTTTTGCCATTGCAATGACACGTATGTGAACGTGCGTTGTCTTGATGAAAGATGACTTTCTTCCTTGCTAAACTTGGCCTTTTTTCCGTATATCTTTTGCTATAGTTGGTCCAGGAGCTTAGCGTAGTATTGTCCAGTAATTGTTTTATCAGATAATCTATATGCATAATTTCTTTTGCAATCCAGAAAACTGAAGGAATCACCTTTCCAGACGAGCGTTTTTCCTCTGTTTTATTCGGTGGTCGAGAATCAACATGTTTCCACTGCTGACCATTTTATGCACTTTTGCAATAATTTATGGGGCAGTAGCAAATTTTGGCCGACCACTACGCGGATCATCATATAAGCTGTACCGACCAAACTGAAACTTGTTTGTCCACTTGACAACAGTTGAATATGAAGGAGTAGAATCATCCAGTGTGTTCTGAAATTCGGCATGAATTTCCTTTACTTTCATACCTTTCTTAACAAAGTATTTAACCACCGCTCGAATCTCAATTGTTTACATCTTCAAAAATTACTAAATTACCCTGCCTTACACCACTTCGCAACACTGCCCATCCGGACTCCTCGTTTCCCAGTCGCACCTGAGCAGTTTGAGACAAGTACAGGTTTGCGGATTAGCCTCCTGTTCCTCCAATTTAATCCTAATTTCTGCAATATACTTATTAGTTTTTCCCAATTCACTCCTTTTAGAAATATACGAAACAGGCAAATAAGTTCTGATTGTATTCTATATTCCTCTCGATTAGAGATCTCATTACTGCAGTTTATTATGAATATTTGGTATGATTATTAAAATACTCATACCAAATTAAATTACGCATAATTCGTGAAGAAGCTAAATGTGATACTTAGTGTAATGGAATTACTCCCTATTAGTTTTCAAATTCGTTAAATTCTGAGGAGAATTAATTTACTTGCCAAAATGGTTTCCTAGACTAAAAAAAGGTATAATAATTCCAATTGGTGTATAAAACCACACAATTTTACAGGGAAATAATCACACCGATAAAGCGTCTGCACTCAAATATAATTGGATTAATAAAGCTAAGATGTAATAAATTTAAATAAAATAATTTATAAAACTGACAAAAATTACTGTATCCATAAATATAAATAATCAGCTATTACAATAAACAGAAAAACCTTGGTGAGATAAGCCAGGTACGCAGTTTATAGATTAATTGAAAGAAAGAGTCACCTAAAAACTTATGCATTTTTACCTTTAATCTAAACAAGGACAGCCTTTCTAAACTAAAAATTACAAGCGAATTTATGAACGAAGTAATATATACCTATAAAATATACTTGTTAATTCTAAAAAGATGAAATCGACTTTGTTGCTACATTTATATAAAAAATAAAAATATTCTAACATTGATGCCTGGAAAAGTGATCCCCAAATAATATTCATCACGGCACATAACGATGATCCGAGAAATTTGTTTACAGAAATGCCGAGATTCACCCTAAAATTGGTGGTATTGTAAACGTTAAATATGGAGGAGGGATCCCACGTTGTGCCAAGCGGAAGTTTTCATGTAGTACATTTTCAATAACGTGTGAAAAATCGTTGTAAAACATTATTCAAGATAAAATAAGAGAAATTAATAGCAGGCAAGTTACATCGTAGACCCTCAAAATATGTATGCAATTAGCAGTAGATGACACATAAACTTGTTGAAAAATTTAAGAAATAAGAATTTATGTGAGAGCTCCAATTCTGATCCCATCAATGAGTTGATTTCACTACGACTTATTTGGGACGTTTCATAAAGTAAACCGAGAGGACAAAACACCATTTTTTTAATAAATGAAGGCAAGGACAACACTTCTTAATCGATAAAACACTGCCGTGAAAGATGTCGCGCGGATTGGATATCTTGCGTCGCTTAGATACCGAATCAAACGGTAAATTCGCGCGCAATTTTTAAGCATCTTGCGCGCACAATTCCCTCTCGAGACCATAAAACAGCATCATCAGTTATTCCGACGAACGCACGTGACCGCCGTCGCGGCACGCGAAGGAATCTCGCAACGCGCTCCCGATCTTCTCATTTTTTCCCCCCAGAGCTCGGCCGTCCCTCTCCGCCTTTAATCCACGCCCGGGGATTCCAAACGGAACTCTGCAGTTGTGATTGTGCTGCCATCGGTAAATTCAGCGGGAGCGATGCAACCGGGATGACGGGAGGAGGAGGAGGGAAAAGCCGGAGCGGAATGGTTTCCGAGAGAATCGAGGTGAGGCTGAATGGGGACGGACCGGAAGACAATTGGCCATAGTCGAGAGAATTTGGGACCCTATTGGAATATGGTAAGGTGGGAAATGACCTCTGTGTTTAAGGTCCGAATAAACTCGGGAACTGAAGGCTGAAAATTAATATTCAGAGGACATTTTAGTACGAGTTTACTTGCGTCACACTATTAGTAGATATTTAGAATAATGTCACGCAGGTTTATTTAGCAAAGTAAAGAATTGGAGGGTGGGTAAGGATTAAGATTAAAGGGAATAAGGTTGACAGTCCTTAGTTAGTACCCTTAAGTTCAACCCTTGATTCATTTCCGTTAGCCTATTATGGAAACAATAACTCCTACTTTTTTACGTTATACACCTATTTTATGGCATACCATGTACCTGATAACTCAAATTTTGACTAAGGTCTTACACGTACCTTAGAACAAAAGTTCAGTGCAATTTATTCCTTAAATTCCAGGACGAATTCCGCAGTGTCGCCAGATATGATTAAACACCCAGCCTACCGATGGGCTAGAGGGAGTCCCAGTGTCTTAATAAGAGCTAAATAAGCTAATCTGTAGCAAAAAAAATGCATCGAGAGATAATTATCCTCAAGAGTGATTTAATTCCGGCCAGAGACAATATTTGCTAATATAATATATTTGTTCATTTTCTCATTTGATATATTTAGTTCGATTCTGACGCATCAATTTATATGCAATGATTACGAATTTGCTTTCATCTTTTTGTTATATCTCATTCAAGGTCCTCCAGATTTTTTCCCTTCCTTTTTATTATCTCCCAGCACTACTTTCGCTGACCCTCGACATAGTTCGAATGTTAAATCCCCCCTTTACGGTGATTTCTTCAGGTTTCTTTCTTCACCCGCTCTTCGCGGAACGTCATCTAATCACCCCTGCCTTTTGGTCTCCTCCACTCTCCTGTAGCATCACGTATCCTCTGCTTGTCGTAGTAAATTAGTTCTTCGACTGTTAAGGTCATATAGCACCGTAGTCTCAACCCAGAGAAATCCACAACACGACAACCTAGCAAAACCACTAATCTTCTTGCTTCTTCCGTCGATGGTGAGCCTGGTTCTCAAATGGAAAACTTCTTTTCACTTTTTCTCAAGGGTGGAGAATAAAATGTATTTGGCAACCAGTTGGGGGAGTAAATTTTTTCCGGGTATGTTCAGGCGTTTTGAGGTTAAATTCTTACCTTTAAATATAAATAGCCTTCCTTTCAATCGCGATTTATAACTCGGAGTGGGTCGTGAGGAATTTAGAGGACATTGAGGCGTCCTCTTTCAATTCAGAGGACTGAGGATACAATAGGAAAAACGAGGACTGTCTTCCACGATGCAGAGCGAACTATTACTCTATTAGTGACGCGCGAAAGAGGCGAGAGGGATGGAGGTCGTGGAGGAATGTGTATAGTCAATACGAAGACGTTGTTTCACAACAAATAAGTCGCGGCAGTATCTCCATGAATAAAGCCCATTGAAATGGCGAAAGGGAAGTCCCACAAGTTGAAGCGAAAGGCCCACAAAATGAGCTTTGGTGGGAATAGGTTGAGGGATAGAGTGATAGCATATGCGTTTTAGATTGGGACATAATAGCAAACGAAAGTTTTAGGGTCTTCAGTGAGCTCTGCTGAAAATTCTAGACCAGAAAATTCTCTGTTATTCCATGGATCACTGGTAATAAATAGTTTAAAATTCCTTATAGTACAGAGCACTGTCTAAATCAAGGCTAAAAAACCCACGAAACACCGGGACAAGTTAAAATTGATCATTGATTTATGTATTTTTATAAGCCTGGTTTGGACCTAATCATGAGTTGCAAAAGTTGACTTAATTCACATAATTCCTAACCAATTACGCAAAAGTTTAACCCCATCCACAAGACTAACACTATGTCATCATAAAATCAATGAAAGGTCATTAGATTCTAATTCTGAGTATTCCATTTGGAAAATTTAAGTAATGGGTGAAGAATTACATTTACTATACATTTATTTACATAATTTCCCCAGGATAGAAATTTTTAATTTATTATATTTTGAAAACGATATGTGGCACAATGTTCTTGATACAATAATTCATTTGATGCACAAAAAACCATAGGTAATCCATATTTCAGGAGCGCAACTATTCCAAGCACTAAGGCACTACTGTTTCGACAGGGTGACAGAAATTCGTGACGTATATTTTCACCAAAACTGTATTACCTAGAGTATCATTTCTCCATTTAATGCCCCAAAGTAAACTCTTGTTTTATTACAATACGATGTATTATACGGATTCAGCTTATTGAGCAAACTCAGATTTTATTATTCTTTACATTGCTGTTCGGTTCTCCGATTTCATCTGATCTCCAATCGCGTGCTGTTTAATTTGGAAACTCAACCTACGTTTTGTTATTGTAAGTTAATTGTTATGCTGAAGTAGGTCACTGCTTTTCTGAAAGAAATATTAATCAAGAATTTTGAAAAATATCGCACTTATTTCCACTTAACAATACTCCAGAGGTGTGAAATGAAGAGTTACCCCATGCTTGTTCTCGTAGTAATCGAAGATCGATAATAGTTTTAACTATAACAGTATTTAGTGATAACATTACTTTTTTAATATTATTTTAACATCGAAAACCAATATGCCATCAATTAATTAATATTATTCTATCAATGAAATAAAAAATATATAATGCCTCTGAGGTGAATGAGACATTCGCGTCCGATGATAAGCAACAAAATCAAGACAGTCAAATTAAATTAACCTTGATTTGTTATCGATTTTTTGTGTGTGAATATTATTGATTTTTTACTTCACTTCATTATATTTGCCACCCTATACTACGAGGTGATACATTAATGAAATTAATATTTTATGAAGCGTGATAATGTTTACAGATTATCTTTTGCCTTATGTTTATTGTAGAAATTTATCTGATAGTAGACTTTAATTAAACAAGACTAAAGCTTCTGTTAGCATCAAATAAGCCTGACATTTTGGATTTTTCTTTGACCTCGGCGAAAGTATATTAGCGAGGTTAGGAGTGGTACGATCTCCTTCTCCGATAAACCCCAACGCAAAACGCGGTCGAACGAGCTTGCGGTAAACGAATAACGTTCATCTCTCATAATGAAAGATGAGGGTGAAAAAATATAGTAATAGGAAGCTAAGAGAGTGGAAAAGAAAGATAGGTGGATAAGGGAGAAAGACGACGAGGGGTGGTGGTAACCAAGGTAACGGTTTGGCACATCCGTGGACAGTAGGTAGCGGCAGCCATCAGTGTCTCACAATGAGGGCCCCTCTTTTAAAGGATTGCCATTAAATCACGACGTCTCACTCTCCACGGCCGCGGATCCAATGAGCGGGAAACCGTTTCCGACTTCCTCTTCAGAATGTCGCCAGCCTTTTATGCCGTACGTTTCTTACGCGAATCCACTCGAATCGAACAGGATATCGTGGGCGACCCTAAGGCGAGTGTTCACTTAACTCACAGTTCCTGTTGCGGTTTTCTCTTGGCTGTAAGTTCCACGTATTCTTCTAGGAAACGTTTACGATGCTGTAACTACGAAATTGGCCTTGGATATAACTTAAGGGCTGCTGGAACTGGACCAAACCTGAAGCTTACAGACGGTATAATCAATCGTGAAAGGGTGGGATCAAAATTATTTCAAGCCATTAAAGAACAATATCTTTTGAATAAAGGTTGAGACAGAAAAAAACAGTTGACGGACGGATTTGCATTTACGGATATTTCATCTATTGAACGCTTACGTCACTCATTTCATAATCGCGATTTCTTGGCATGCGAGCCGTGGCGTAAGCGCCCAACTGTAACCTTTGAATTACCTTACCTGCTAGATAAAGCAAGATAAGACCTTCTAACAAACGCTTTTCTCACCCATATACTTTTAACGCACTTAGAAATTGGATCAGTTTAAGTGTGCCCGATGGTTTTAGGGTAAACTATATGGAATTCCACGCAGCAAGAAACCATCGAATTCATTAAAAAGGTAAGTATAGCGAAGAAGGTTAATCCTATCCTGCGGGACAGTACCTGAAGATGAAACCTATGCGTCGAAACTATTCGTACCTAATTAACAAGTGTGGAAGGTTTTTAAGTGGTCTTTCGTCTCAGGTCCAGGATCCCAGTCGAGGCGAATGGTTGTTACACTTTGAAATTGTTGTATTTTCATGCTCATTAGCTGATGACTCCGGTAAAAGTTAACTGTTGCGGAATTTCCCGTTGTTTCTCTGATCATAAATTTTTCAACGAAATGAATTTCGAATAAGCTTCCTTAAACTATATAAGCTAACAGAACTCACATATCATTAACGTACTACAGGAGACATAATTCCAATATTTAATAATTTAACAAAAAAAAGTTTTATACATAAGAGATGAATAATCGTTCATTTTTTATGGCAAGATTTGAAAATGAAAAGTCATGGTCTTAACTTCTATGTCCCGATAAATTAATTTAGCATAAAAATCTCCAGGCCATTGTTAGTGAGTTTTGATACAGCCATTCCTGAACATTCACACCTGGATTGCAATTTCCCATTAAAGACTTCATCATTGTCTTGAGTCTGAGAACATAAACAAATCATTGCTGTGCAAAAAAGTGGGGAAAAATTGTTTCAAATTCAATTTCAGTCCTATGAGCAAAATATTTAATCACTAATTATATAATTCAAATGATTTACTGTGTTTTCAAGAAGTATCCTCATGAATGACAATTCCAGTTGTGTGAAAATTTAATTTGAATGATAATGGTTTTCCCTGGTAAATCCCTACTTAGATCAAACGAGGAATCTCCACTAAATTTAAGTAATAAAGTTCAGGCATGTTTATCTTGGAAATTTTTTTTGAAGTTGGTACCACGCATAATACTAGGTTTCTCTTCCTTATTAACGTTACCGAGTAACGAAAAAGAATTATTTTTAAGAACGCCTAGGATAAAAAGCGAAATTTTTGCAAATTATGACGGTGATATTTTTTACTTTTAACTTTTAAGCTTCAAAGAGGTTTCGAATTAAATTTATTGAATGATAAAGAGTATTAAAGGTATGTGAATATATAATTTTTTCAATTAGAGTGAAAATATTTAATAAAATTATCGCCATATCATCGATGAACAATGGAATGTAACAAATCGAAGCCAGAAACTCCGACTCGACAAGACGGGATGCTGTTAATTGGACAGGTCACGGCAGTGGAGTGTCAAGGAAGAGAGGTCAAGGTTGGCAAGTCCATGGTCGGGAAGGGACATTTCAGCGTTTATATGACATTTGAGTTTGGGTGTCTTGTTCTTTTGGAGTCCAAAGGTTATTCAAAATAAGATTCATATTGCCTTGAGAGCGTCGCAAAAGAATTGTCAACAAAGGTATGAGCGCCAAGATCACATATCGGCAGCGTGCGAATCACGTCCTTGTTTAACTTCTTGAATATTGTTATACGTATTGATATCATTTCTAAGGAAGCCTAATAGTTTTGTACACTGATAGATCCCACTGCTAGTTGGGATCATTATCGGGGACGCTTTCATTTAAAGTGACAAATGGAAAAAAGATCAAAAAAGCTTTCACCATCGTCAGTCAACACCATCAACAGTCACGGTTGGCATCAACCTCGACTGTTATATTTGTTCAAAGTTGTCCTTCAAGAGTATTGGCCTCAACGGCACTTACCATTTTCGCAGTATCTTGCAACGTACCTACAAAGCATGTAAGATCATCATTGCGGAATTTTAAAGACGGGAATGAGCATTGTCTAAAGATATTCTCGAAGAGTTTTTGCATTCAGTTCATAATGATATTTTTCCTTTCGTCCTTGACTAATACGAAAACCTCGTTTTGAGTCATGATGACGACCGAAAAATCTGCCTTCATTCCCAGGCAACTCAATAAATTTTCAGGTCCTTGATATCACAATGGAGTTGTGTCCTGTGTATTATCTATGCTAAATTTCGCCAGAGGCTAAGCGTAGAGCGCATAATTTATCATTTATTCCCAGTAAAAAGATTTTTCACGGTGAGAATAAAAACGGCCTTTATGAAAGCAGTAGACCTCATATTTTTGCTCACAATGAACCTCACCTGATAGCAGATTGCATAATAAGGATGCCTGTGATACACATGGTGTGCAGATGGGTTTTTTGAATGCTGCTGTGCAGACATGTCTCAGACTGCTCAGGTGTGAGTGGGGAACGGAGAGTCAGGATGAGCAGTGTTAGGAAGGGGTTCTAGGCAGGGTTGCCCATCACCACCAGTGCTCTTCAAAGTATGCATATGTGGAGGAAATGATTAAAGAGGCATGGGAAGAACTGGAGGTAGGAATGAAAGTCGGAGGGGAATTCGTAAAATCGGTTAGATTTGCTGATGACCAAACTCTAGTTTGTCAGTCAGCCAAAGGGTTGCAAGCATTGCTGCATGAATTGGAAATTCAGTGAAATAGATATGTGTAGAGAATCAATATTAATAAAACAAAGGTTATGCGATTTTCCAGAAAGAAAAAGGCTAAGCTAAACATTAAAATAGGAAGGGAAAAATAGAGTAGGTAGAACGGTTTACGTATCTCGGAAGTCTTTTGGACCAACACGGTCAAAGTAGTAGGGACGTAAGGAGAAGAATTGCACTAGGCAAGGAGGCTTTCTCATGGAGGAGGGAGTTGATGACGGGGACGTTGAGTGGGGAGGTCAAGAAAAGACTTTTGAAAACTTTGATATGAAGCGTAGCTATGTACGGCGCGGAGACGTGGTCGCTGAAGCAGGAGGATATACGTAGATTGGAGGCTTTTGAAATGTGAGTGTGGAGAAGAATAAAGAAGGTGAAATGGAGGGACAGGAAAACAAACGAGAAAATTTCAAGAAACTGTAACAGTAACTTTAACGGAGTCACCCGCTATGTGTGCATTATAATGCAACAATTTCAGAGAGCAAAAATCATTCGCCTTGACCGGGATTCGAACCCGGATCCCTCGATATCCGGCCAAGTGCTTTTGAGTGAAATTGTTGCATTATAATGCACACATAGCGGGTGACTCCGTTAAAGTTACTGTTACAGTTTCTTGAAATTGGTCTAAGGTATGAACAGCCTAAGTGTTTGAAATTGGCTTTAACCTCGTGGACTGTGGCGCCTCGCGCACGACTACGAATGCCTGTGACATTGTATGTACGGTATTTCGTCATAACATCTTGTTCCTTTAAAGCCCCCAAAATATCAGAGTGTAAGAGGACGTCTCGGTAGCTTAATTGGTTAAAGCACTCGACCGGATATCGAGGGATCAGGGTTCGAATCCCGGTCAAGGCGAATGATTTTTACTCTCTGAAATTGTTGCATTAAAACGAGAAAATGCTGGGCATAGTGGTTTGTTGGGAGAAACCCTATGGAGGCAGGAAAAATGGATGAAGGGTGTATAGATCGGCAGTGGGAAGTTGAATACTGTGATAAAGTGGAGAATGTTAGGCAAACGAGGAAAGGGCAGGAACAGGACAGAGATGTTGGACGGGGTGAAGGGAGGAAGGAAATACACAGAGATGAATAGTAGCTTGTTGTAGAGTAGAATGCTGGGTTGTGTTTTATTTAGTGTAGTAAATCTCACAAGAGATTTACTACACATAAACAGCGGAGGTCCCAAAATGAGTGTATTGAGGAAATTTCCCAAGGTTTTCATAATAATTAAGCAGAATATGATTTAATGAAGGAATCACTGAGAATCTTCTCTGAGATCTTTTTTAGTGATGACAAGACAGTCCTTTACTCTCACGATTATCGTTACACTGATAAAAATATAATCTCATATTTTCAGCAGTATTCGTATTTCTTAATTTAATCAATTTGCATGTTTATGACCCGCAATATCTTATCCTACCTTAAACATCACAATTACAAACCTCCCCTCTCGTAATCAAGCACTTTATATGAACAATACTTCTTTCCATGATCATACTCTTTTGATACACCATCAAGGACTTCCGGTCATTCTTTGGAGTCAGATACATCCTGTTTTAAAGAATTTTCCAGGGGTTTTATTAAATTGTCTTTAGAGGAGGGCTCAGGCGGGCGATGGAATTTGTTGAATCAACTGTCAACTCCCTTAATGAGTGACTGCTGGCGCACAATACCAAGTACTATGTATCGGCTGGAGACTTACTTTTTTCCACGCTTGGTTCAATTTATTGAAGAGACGATCGTATTTCCATTGCGATGCTGAATTTTCGGACTATCAACTTGACGTGAACGATCTTTTCGCCCATGAATATTCGCAGCTTCTAACCACTGCAAGTCTGAATTTAAATGCATTTTATGAATTGAAGAATTGAAAGACTGCATGCAAGAGTGAATGAAAACTTCATCCCAGTTTCGCCATTTTATTTTTCTCAAGATTTCAACACGGCAAAATATATTATGATTTAAGTCGTAATTGAAGTCGTAATTAAGTAATGTTGTAATTTCTGCCAATTAAAGCTCCTGCGAATATATTAAATTAAGACGCTGGGAAGAAAAAGAATAGGGGATGGTTTGGATCTTTTTCTCAACCCCTTTTTATGTAATTGCACCAACTTCGCCGGTGATATTATCATTGCTTTCAATATGTAAGTGCATTTCTCAACGAGTTATTTTGTAATCATTGCCTCTCTCATTTGACAGGAAGCTTAAGGGTTGGGAATGAGCTCGTTTAACTTTAGTGTTATCTCAAATATTAAATTGTTCGCTATTGCCAAGTGGTCCACTACTAATTAAAAAGCATGCAAACCAATAAATGAAAACAATCGAGAAGTAATATAAATTCTGAATCAGATTAAAGTTTTTTATTAAGTAATAATCTATAATTGCCAGAGTCTCCAGGTTAGGTTTGGATACTTCTGACCTGAACTACCCAACATTCTTTTTTCAACATACCTCTCAACTGTTTTCCACGAATATCTCCAATAAACCTTCTTCCTATCCTTAACCAAGCCTAGACATTCTCTATTTTACTTAATTTCGTTCTTTTCTCCAGTTTTATCTCCAAATGGTAAAACATACCTTTTCTTTCCCCCTGTTCTACACGATAAAGCGATATTATAACTATTCAGGCCCCATGTAAAATTTTTCACTATTCCTTTCTTTACGATTTTTCTCAAGAACCATGTAATCGAGCAAATATTCAATTGGCTGACGCATTTTTTCTCATAAAATCCTTACTATCGTGCCAATGATCGTCGAAAATAATTCAAAATAAGCTAACCCGCACTAATTTGGACAGTCCTACTTCAATGGTCAACTTACTCATCCTGTATCATGAAAATTTAATTACTTTCGTTTTGTTATGACTCACTTCTAGCACTGACATTGCAAGGCGATAATCAATGACTACAGTTCCTTGGCTGTTTTGAGAAAAAGCTTTAGCTTAATGTTGATGAAATATGGGAACTAAATGGAGTAACGACCTCGCACACTGATGACCCAGACTTAAAGTCAGTGGCACTTCGGATAAGACGTTAAACCCTAAGCATTTGGACCACCCGCTAAGAGTCGGCTACTGATAACTCATGGCTTCTCTCAATCCTTCCTAATGAACTTTAATTCATGCCTCCGAATTACTCACCAATCTACAATTCTAAATATCACTTTGGCTGTCAACCGCTTTCTCTTAGTCATTATTTCTACTATAAATAGACGTAAGGTATGCGACCTTGAAGGAATCCCTTTTCCACACATTTAACCGTGGACCCAGGGACGGTGTAGCGAGCCATTAAAGCAGGGTTAATACAATCCCTTCCATTTAATATTATTATCAGGTAATCTACCGTTTAATGTAGGTTTTCTGATGGACATAACTATCAAATAAATATTTTGTGACTCCTAAGAAAACCTACTCTACATCAAGTCCCTCTTCATCTCTCTGTACTTCCTTCCTCCCTTCATCCCGTCCAACATCTCTATTCTGTTCCTGCCCTTTCCTCGTTTGCCCAACATCCTCCCCTCTATTACCTTCTTCAACATTCCACTACCACTCAATACGCCTTCATCCATTTTTCCTGCCTCCATAGGATTTCTCTCAACAAACCTCTCTCCTCACCCACCATCTCTAGTACTTCCTCATTTGTTTTCCTTTCGGTCCATTTCACCTTCTCCATTCTTCTCCACACCCACATTTCAAAAGCCTCCAGTCTACGTCTATCCTCCTGCTTCAACGACCACGTTTCCGCGCCGTACATAGCTACGCTCCATATCAGAGTTTTTACGAGTCTTTTCTTAACCTCCCTACTCAACGTCCCCGTCATCAACTCCCTCCTCCTTGTTCCATTTAATAGGGAACTAAAATTGGGGTTTAAAACCCTGGCCATCTGTATGGTAATTTTTCATTGACAAGCTTTATCTAAATAACATCACAACATCACAATATTTTTTCATTCATTTTATTAAGGCTAATAGTCACAATTTTGAGAAAATTGGATTAAATCATTAGGAGGATTCGTCCTCAAAAAGTTGATCCAAATGGAAAAGAGGAAATCGAGACTGACGAGAGTCTCGTGTTATCTCGAGGCTCCTCGTCAATTCCATCACCATTCCGGAATGACCGCTTTAATCTTTCATGGACCAACTATCGAATTCATCAAATCCCTAAAAATTGAGGAAGAAACTCTAAGGGAGAAGATAAAATCTATAAAACCCTCTTTGAAGGTGACCGACCAATTTAAATTCCAGTCGAGAGCTCGTTCTTTTTGATCGCGAGAAGATGTTCCTCGTCGGTAGAGCCCATGAACTCAATCCGGGGGCCCATCGAGACTGGGGCAAGAGTTCTCGAGTTATTCACCCTTGACCTAAGCCATTCCGATATTTTTACGGACACCAATTTTCTTCTTTCTTTTAACATCAAATCCACCCGCAGGGCGGTAATCTCCATTGTGGGCGGGGTGGGGGAGCCGATTCACGGCCGCTCCATCCATCCTGAAACCTGATTTTTTCAATTAAGTCTCCATGCAGGGGTATCCTCCCTGGAGCCGTCAAAGTTGCATCGTCCCCGCGACGCGGACTAATTCGTCGCATGCATAAGTAAAACGAATCGTAGAGGGTGAGGGGGAGCGGTGACGTAGTGGAGAAAGGATGGGCACGGGCGAAAAAAATAAATAACGCAAAACGATTTCAAGCAGAAATGCAAATTACCAGGAAACGACCGAGGTTTCACAACCCATTCCCCCCCCCACTCAGGGAAAGAGAGGGAAGGAGGCAGGGAGGACGGGAGATGTGGGAGGACGCACTGACGTGGCGCGTACACCTGCTGGAACAAGGATCTCCCGCCCACTAGAAGGGAGACGCCCAAGGCTGCGGACGCCGTGTCAATGGGTGTTGCGCTGAATGGGTTTCGGAGAGGGGCGCACGGTGCCCATCCCAGCGGAGTAGCCGGGCCGAGTCCCGACTGCAAGCTCCGACAATCGGCCGAAAGCGTCGCCGCCATCATCGCCATCATCTCCTTCCCCGTGGTGGGTAGTAGGGGGCCATCGAGGTCGGGACGGGGCCGCCGGGACGCGAGAGGGCGCCTACTCGCTCCTCATCCGCGGAGACAATGGAGGGATGTGGCTCGGGTGATGTGGGGGGTGGTGGAGCGGTGGGGGAAGGGAGCTTCACTTTCCAACTTCCCTTATGTCGCGGATTTTCGCTTCCGCGGGGGCCGGGAGGTTAGAAGGGGGAAATTCGGACGGGGTCGACGTCTTTGTTGGGAGCGGGTGACATTAGGCTGGTGTGAGGGAGAATGCGGCGGATGGGTTCCCTTGAAACGCAGCTCCCTGCATTTCCACATTCTCTCCATCGATTGCGTTGACTCTGCCACACCCGAGGGGAAACTCCCTTCTTCTGTGCCCTTTCCGGACGAGGGCTTAGCCACCCGTTTCGGATGTGTTCGGAAAATCATCTCGGAAAATTTTACCGATTTCCACCCGCAAGATTTCTCAACTCTAAATGACATGGTAAGAATGACTGGGACTTGGTGGAAGAATTGTGTTAGGCAAAGAAACTTTTTATGAATAGGAGGAATTTGATGACAAGGGAAACTGCGTACGAAAGCAAGGAAAAGATTGGTTAAAAATTTGACATTAAGCGTGGTTCTATATGGCGCAGAAAATTAGTTATACAGTTTAGTGGATAAGTACAGATTTGAAGTTTCTGAGATCCACCTGTGGAGAGGAATGGAAAAGTATAACGGACGGAAAGGAATAAAAAAATATACTTGTCCTGACAGGAATGGAGAGAGGGTTGTTGGGTGAAGTTCAAATAAGGCAAGAGAAGTGGATGCAGAGCATTTTCATTGGGAATGGTGATCGATAAAGAGGGGAAAACGTTAGGCAAGCGAGGGATCGGGAGGAAGACACTATGCACGTTGGAAGGAATGAAGGTAGGTGGAATGTATGAGGAATTGAATAAGAATTTAGTTTAATGTATGGTGTCACCTTGTGTCGCGTTAAGTGAGGCTTAACAACGGAAACATAATGCTAAGCAATATAAATGGTTGGTCAATGTGTCCAGTCAAATTCTACCTTGGCTGGTAGATTACCATTAATGACAATATTGTTAGTTACTTTAATATTTCTCAAGCATTCCATAGGGGTCACAGATTTTTGTGGATTTTTAAAATTTTCCGTTGTTGGCGAAGGTTATGTTGATGGCGATTTTTAAATCAAACGCCATAAGAAACAATGACAACAAAATGAGATATAAAGTGAATTGACACATTCTACATTAAGTACATGATGGAAGAAGTCTGTGAAGGAATTTTTAATGAATGAAGGTGCTACCAGGTAATAGAATAATTGATGACCTGCCACAAATCAATCATCAGATTTATAAAAGAACTATGGCCATGACTTGCTTGTGCCACTGATTGCTGTGAATGATAGGCCGACAAATGCTGCAATTCGTATTGGAATCCAACTTCCCGAAATTTAAAATTTATTTTCAGACAAGAGAACTATTTGTTTTAAAATTACTCAACTCCGACATTACAGTAACTTAATCAAATTGTTGTAATCTAGATTCACGAATGCACTGTAATTTTACAGAAAATAACGAGATAAAACGGTAACAATTTGTTCCGTAAACAAAAATATTACTCGTATTATATAAGGAGGTAGGCACATTAGTCATACAGGGTTCGTCTGGAAGATAAGTGTACTGATTTTTTCCGGATTTTTGACAAAAGGGGAGTCGTCCACTACGAATTTGTACCTGAACGACAAACTGTAAATGCTGCATTTTACGTCCAAGTGCTCGACAGGCTTCGAAAACGAGTCGCCCGCGTCCGGCCAGCGATCAAAAACATCTGGCGGCTGCGTCACGACAATGCGCCGTCTCACACCGTGCTTGTCATGTCGGACTTCTTGGCCAAGCACGGCGTGGCAACGCTGCCGCACCCGCCCTACAGCCCGGACTTGGCACCACCGGACTTCTTTCTGTTCCCGAAGATAAAGAGGAGTTTTGAAAGGAACGTGATACGGGACTTTGGACGCCGTCAAAGAGGCCGTGATGACGTGTCTTCGAGAGGTTCCCGATGATGCCTTCGCGGGAGTGTTCCAGGAATGGGAACGCCGCTGGAACAAGTGTATCGACTCACAAGGGTCCTATTTTGAGAAATATTAGCCTAAGATATGTAAAAGTGTAATAAATTTTTTTTCCTGAGCTCAGTACACTTATTTTCCGGACGAACCCTGTATATTGCTACCTCTTTTTATACATCTTATTAATGAAAAGAAAATACGTGCCACGTATCACATTTCAGATTAAAAACTCCTTAAATCAGTTTTTCACAAATCATATACTGTATAATTTTTGCTTTAAATTTCTTATGAAGTCTAGTTCATATTGCATTTTTACGATATTGTACTAAAAATGCGACCAAGAATTTTTTCTAAATCAACTCAAAACATTGGTTCGTCAAGTTTACCATTTTTATCTTTCAAGTCTTCTTTATGCGACACTGAATCTCTTACGCCCTGATGGTCTTCTTCGATAGGCTTCCCTTTATTTGGTGGGCAACTTATCGGTCCCTGAGTCAATCTCGTGGCACACACGCTTCTGTTTTGCATTCGCTTCAACCTGTGATGAAACATTTGCTGCGATGGGTATCGTGGATACTTCCATCGCAGATATCTCATATCGGGATGGTTGCTAGATTTTTTTCCAGACTGAAACTAGTTCTTAAAGGGATCATCATTCTTTCAGTGCCGTCCCAGTTTTTCCTCTATGTAACTCGTCTCCAGATTACCCAATGGCCCCGGTTTCACATTCCGCCCCCAATAACCATACGCTGTTACCATGAAGTAAACGTTTAAAAATTAACTAAAGACTGAGGTATTATGTCAGTCGTAGTAAGGCTCGAATCACAATTGCTACATTTTCTTTTCAGGGCTCAATAATAATGATTTATCCCATCACATCCTCTCCGACGCAATTTCTAAAAATAAATGGCACAAGGAGTTAAATTAAAAGTGTATCTCCGATACGAGAAGCTATAGTAGCTATCTGAAATAAGCATGCGTAAACTCTTGGAGATTGGAGGGAACGGTGAGCACAGTCTAAGTACGATATGATTATTTTATTGTGATGTGAACCGAAAGAGTTAGACCAAGGCCCGTATTTATGGTCAGCTATCAGCTCTGATAGATCTCGTCTCCTTTCGCAAAATTTTCCATGAAATTTTATGTAGAAGAATCCTCAGGTGCGCTGTACTATCACATGGGAAATTTTGACTTAGAAGAGTCTCTCAAAGAATGAGGCGACTGTAAAGAAAGGCATAACAAACTTATGGCCAACAAACGGGGAACCTCCGCAGGGTGAATGATGTCGGAAAGCGAATTTGTATTTAATACATATGAAGTTATTTACACAAGAATTACAAACAAAAGGTATGAGCGATGGATAAATATTTAGCAGGATAAACTGGTTGAAGGGGGAAGTTTCAATAAAAAAAAACCACTCTTCACCTCTGACGTTGCTATTGTTAATCTGAGATAGAATTCAATAAAGAGTTGTGTGGAGTGTCCTGTTATATAATTGAAGTTTGGATGATGTTGACAAATAAAGGTGTTGATAAGTGTCGGGAGGGGAAGAATATTGAAAACTATGTGGACGAGAAGGACCTAAAGGATAGGGACACGCTGTCAGATATGATGACTCTTATATGCGGTCGACGGAAGGAAGGAAATAGAGAGAGACGCCAAGGCAACAGTAGGTATATGCAACGTAAACGAAATGAGGAGAGTTTGCAGGAGTTTTGTAAAGAAGAAGAGGTAAATTCAAAATAAGGATTAGTAAAGAACGACCGTGGAGCAGTCCGGGGTGAAATAAGAGAAGATGACGAAGGAGATTTAAACGGGAGGGAATGTTTAATTCAAACGTCTTTTACACTCAAACCCAACTGTCAGAATTTAATTATGCTCCCCGAACAAGGTCGCATTCAAGAGGTTTGAGATTACACCTCCGACGACTCTTCCATTCTGTGTCGTACAATACCCACCCCCTCCACATCTTCGTGTACGACTGTCGGAGAACGCGCCCCCCCCCCCTCAGAGATGTGTACGCGAGGGATAGAGACTGACATCACGAGAGAGTTCTATTCGACATGGAATCCACTAGGACGAAACCGAAATAAAAAATGTCCACGCATACCTTTTTTTCCCCTTCCCTTTCCCATGAGAACGAAGGACTCGTACCCGGATCTTCAGAAAGGAGGAGTCGCTCTCGCTTTTAGCGAAGAGCGCCAAGATACCCTAGGCGGCGCGGAAAGGAAGCATTATTTATTCGTTAATGGAAGGTTGCGTGGGCCTCCCGAAGGACGTCCCCGCGGGCTCATCCAATGCCCTTCTATGTTGCGTAACTATACTCTCAAATCGTCTTCAGATTATTTTCCCAACTGCTCTTTTTGTCCCGCTAATAGTGAGAGAAAAGGCGAGGGATTAGTCGGAGCGTGGGGCCCTTCGCTCCATTTACTAGCCTTCAAATCGGGTTCGACCGACTTTTTCATTCGCGGTGAGGTAAAGGAAAAAAAAGATGCATAACTGGGGCCTCACGATCTTCATTTTTTTAAATTTTATACCCCCTCGATATGATCTCACGCTTAAGGACCATTTTATGGATTTTGAAGTACGCTAATTCGAAAGGC
Source organism: Hetaerina titia (assembly GCA_037158775.1). Lineage (NCBI taxonomy): Eukaryota > Metazoa > Arthropoda > Insecta > Odonata > Calopterygidae > Hetaerina > Hetaerina titia. The sequence continues at coordinate 68,264,015 of CM073778.1, read as the reverse complement.
GCTCATCGGAACAGCTCTCTCGCTAAAGGCATACAAAAATGGCGGTAATAATTTCCCAATACCGATGCGTAATACGCTGATTAATCGCCTTTTAATGGATCTGGGTCTCAGTGATGGCAGTCATGGTCGTAAACATGTAAGCCAGGTCATGATGCCTAATGACAGGACTATTTTGGTAGGTCCAGAGACATTCCAGGGGGATTTGATGGACACGTGTGGAAAAGTTAAGGTCCTTGGGAGCTGTTGTTGATACTGCGATTCATTCAGCGGATGAAGCATGCCTCGATAAATGGACTGGACACTCCATTGAACGTGAAGGACACGCATACATGGACATACATGATCCCAATAAGTTGAAGCTGATAATTCTGTCCAGATTAACACAAGATGAGTGACATATAATTTCCTGGATATCAACGGAAATGAAGTCGTCCCAATTTTTGCGTTCTACTTCTAACGTTCATCAGTGAGATCGATTAGGCAATATGTCATTCCACAGATCTTTAATGATTTGAAACATGGACATAAAGCGGAGAATTTCGCAAAAGGTTCGTCGAAATGGTTAAAACGAATGGCCACTGGGAATATTATGAATCAGGTATCCAGACAATCAGGCTCGTTTAATGCCAAGCGTAGACGCTAAATCAAAATGACGTATAGTTAATGGATCCAGGTACAACAGCGTTTATGCCCGCTGTTTCTAAAAAAAATCCATCCATACCAAAGAGTTGATTCAAATGACTTTAGATGCTGAGGAAGCACAGATCAGGTACGCAGAGAAGGTCCACATGTGAAATGACTTACGAAATGAGCATATTCAAAGAAAACGCGAAAATTTCAGAATATTGCACAAGGGTCACTCGGCGGCATGCAAAAAAATGTGATGAATTACACAATGCCAAAATCGTTTCCTTAGACCGAGATTCAAACCCGTATCCCGCGACATTTGGCCAAGTGAATTAAGCTACCAAGAGATCCTCTTACACTTTGAAATCAATTTTTGCCAAATTTTCCACGTAAAATAATAAATATTTTACCTACCTGAAAATTATGATATCCAACGCCGTATTAGTCTAAATATAACAGACGGACTTGTTATCATATCACTACTAAAATGTGATTCCTCTTCAAAAGACGAAAAATAACATTTGAGAGTTGGGCGAGGTCCAGAAGGAATGGAATTATTGAATGAAGTGCAGAAATGATTTCTTTCCTCAACGTCCCATTAATCTCTTTGTAATAGTTGATCACCATATTTTCTGCAGAAACCTAACAGTAAAGTCTCTTAATTCCTAACACACCACCCTGAATTTTCCAATGTCGTCTGAGGAATAATAAGTTGGGCTGGAATCTGAAGTTTAGAATTGTAAATGTTGGGAAATTGGCTAATTTATCAACGTTGAAATTTGAAAGATTTGTTTATGCAAACCAAGTAACAATGCTCAGGAAAATTGTTTTGCATAACCGAGATATAGTTAAGACTAATAACAACCGTAATAATTGAAACGAGCCTGATCTTATTGTAATGGAATCGGATAACCTAACACGCTGTTGCGTTTGAGTGTTGTATTTAAGTACCAAGCTTATGCTTGTGGAACATAAAGTGAAAATCAGTGAAATATGTAAACACTTTTCACATGAAAGCAGAATTGAGGTAAATGCCTCCAGCGCCACCGCAACATAAGTGTTTTCTGAGTGGGAATATTTCTTTTCAAAATGTATTTAATTATTTAAGAAACTTAACAGTTATAATTTAATGAATCTATGCAATTTCTGAAATTTCACGGCAAAACAATGCATTGCGGTGGTCATGGAATTCAGAGAACATTAAAAAGAAGAACGTTTTGGAGGATGATTTCTTTTCACGCTTGATCAATCTAATTGCGTTTAGGAGGTGGGAAACACAGCACAAGAGCAAATTTGCTATTAAGTACTAACATAGTAATCCTATGGTCAAAAAGATTTGTAATTTTTTTAAATTTACGCCCAAGAGAACTGCATTTTAACCTTTAAAAATGTACGCATACAGAGTTCGCCAATGCATGACTTAAACATTCACGTAGACAAAATCTAGAAAACTAGTGGTCTCGTAAATTAACAGAAATAAAATGAAAACCCACATAGCCGTCATAAGTTAGCACCACTCGTCCCTCTTTAGCTTAAAACATATATTGAAAGATTGTCCGTTTCCTGATTCACTTGCAAATTTTTGTAGAAAGTGCATTTTTCCTTCAGTTCGCTGAGGAGGGCTGCATTGTAGCCGAAAAACGCGTATCCAACGTACACTCTCGTCTTTCCCTGTATTTTGCTAACCTTACTCAATTTGAGTAATATATTCCCTGTCGTGAGGCCCTTTTTGAATGTGTGAGTGTTTGTGAGTGTGCCAGCTCTGTGTTTTGTATCTGACGCGGAATTTATTCCCGTAAACAGTCATGGGCAGTGTACATCTTTCATAAACCCAGAAATCCTCAACGGAGTCTCTTGAACTCTATCAATGATCCCAATCGGGTTTGAGTGTTTGGGTTTGTAGTTGGTCACTGGCGAGGAAGTAACATTCCCGCAAACTACTGCAGAAGGGTGTTCTGGTTGAGAGGTTGTGGTTGGTCACTGTGGTGGCATTTATTTTCCCACAAATCATCACGACAAAATTTTTTGTTCATTGCGGGACGAGTGGTGCTAACTTAATACGGCTACAGGAGTTCTCATTTTTTATAAAAATTTTCGAATTCTCACAAATAGAAATTTTATAGCTTTTGAGAAAAACAGCACTAGAGATAAACAAAAATCTCTGCGTGAATTCGTTTCATGCGATGTCGGAAAGCATTCATGAAAAAGTGTGACTTTCTTAAAAAATAAGCAATTTACAATATTTGTTCAGGATGTCACCATTTTGAAATTCCTATCAGGAAAGATTCATCGTAGTTCGTAACTTCAGAAATACCATTGTTACGGCTTCGCAATGAGATTATTTTTATATTTGTAAAAATATCAAAATTAAAAACTTTTCATCTTGATATGCTTGAATATGACGGTGATTAGCTAATGCTAAATTTCAGGATATTTCAAAATGGTGCGCCTTCATTTTGACAAAAATTGGATGAGTTCAAGTGGAATAAGCCATATTCACTAAGGGTTACCTTTGGTGTCTGCCTCTACTTCCCGGTTACAAGTAAGTCATTCCTCCCCATCACTGCACACTATCCTTGCAGATGGGTTTAATCAATCATTTGCCTCTAAGTCTTGGCTTTATCTTTCCTCTCCAGTTTTTCTTTCCATCATTGTTAGCAGTTAATTTTGCCATGCATCCTCAGGTTGTATTTGCTGTATCTGCTGCATTCATCTACAATTCAAGGAAAGGTGAACTCGTAAATCCATCTGCTCCGCTTTTTATTTCAGATACATTTTATACTTCGCTCTTCCAAACATGCCTAATACTTAGTTCATACTATTGAAAAGGGGGTCTTCAGGGTCTGTACCAAAAATAAGGAGAATAATTTTTCCAGCCGACGCAGATGGCTGAAAGTGGAGTGATTTGTGCCGGAAAAGGTAGCGGGAGACCTTGGGAAAACAACGCTACCCGCGTTAGTTGTCTGCGGGCCGTTACAATGTGCGGATCACTGCTAGACTGGAGCTCTGTTTAAGGGTCGCTTCAAGAATTCACGATGCAACGACAACTGATAAAATTTTGTGCTATGCTCGAAAAATCGGGTTTGGAGACCATTACCTTGGTTAAGGATGCTTACGAAGATAAAACAATGCCCCAAAAAAGTGGTTTTCCGCTGGTATAAGATGATCCTAGAGGATAGAGAGGATGCTGACGACGAAGGACGCCCTGGACGTCCGTCAATGGCACAGTGCGACGGAAATGTACAAAAGTGAGAGATATGCTTCATTTAGATCGACGCCTGAGTTTCATAATGCTTGCAAAAGAATGTGATATTTCGAAAATCACAGATTTCTTTTTATTTCCCAAGAATAAATAGGAGCTAGAACGGCAACCATTTTGGAACGCTGGATAACATCAGATGGGCCGTGACGAAGAGACTGAACAATTTCCAGGAAGCGTAGTACGAATGGCAGAGGGTACTATTTTGAATAATTTCAGCAATGTGTAATTCCATCTGCAATAAATGGCAGAGGGTACTATTTTGAATAATTTCAGCAATGTTTAATTTCATCTGCAATAAATTTTTCCCGAATTAATTCTACTCCTTTTAGCGATTGACCCTGTCAGCAGAAAATCTTAATTGTAAGGTACTGTCAATCTTTGTCAAGTCTAGTTGCCTGAATTATACTTTCTCAATCATGCGCCCTTAGCTCTCATCGGTCCTTAAGCACTTTAAAAGCACGTTGAAAATGAGGTCAGTGTAGGTCACAAATGACTCTTTCCATTGACGTTTAATTGCTCTTACGAACAATTTTCTAAATGAAAAATTCTGCCTCTTTGCTTGCGCACCACATATTCTCCCATTGTGCTGTAAGAAAGAGCGGCATTTATTGAAGAAAGGGGTTAGCGCTTTTAACAGAGCGAAATATCGTGGGGAAAATGTTGGTGACATGGGTAACGACTTTGAAAATCTCAAGAGGATCTCAATATTCCTATCGTCCTCTAAGGAAAGAAGATTAAAAATTCATTATGGATCTAATGTTTCGTAGTCAAATTTCGACGAGTATCTGACCAACCGCGCAAAATTTAGCAAAATTGAATTCTTACTAATCAAGAAGATCTTCAGGAACAGTGAATAATAATAGTTCCATTCGCCATCATCTAATAGAAATAAATTTTCTACTCAAAGGACAACATGTTTTTAAATGCTCTTTCAGTAAAATTGCCTTACTTGTTCTGATTTCTCCACAATAGCATAACATACCATACAAAATGCTAGTTTTTAACTATTATTCTTGAAAATATTTCGTAATTTAGAATTCGAGAAAAAATCGTATTAATGACGGAAGAATGAGTTTTTAGTCCCTCAGTTCGAGTGTCAAATACAATTACTAAAATGTGAAGATCCACTATTCTATATCTATGTCCGAATGTATCACTTTAATTATATTCGCCAAATTTGCCCATGGTTACATCGATTTCACAATATAGAGAACACTAAACCTATAATTATTTTTCATTTGATAATGACTCATCATGGGACTTTGAATTAATGATCGGAATTGATTTCAACTGACGCCCCTGACTACCCTCCGCTACACCCAAGTTGTGTGATTCTTCGAGTACCAAATCTTCCTGATAAACGATTGGCGGCACGAGGAACTGCCCCCCCCCCAGCCCTGATGTGTAAACTTCTCGCACAGTTGAACTTAGTATCGGATGAACTCTACCAACATCTATCAAAGTGATCTTCAGGTTGGCAACTTCAAGAGAACGTGCGTAGGAATCTCATCATTATTGAGCTTTGAGGTAACTGATTTCACATAATTTGTGCACCATCTTCAGTGGATAACTTTTTGAGAGCGATGGTTAGAGCGTGGGTTTTTCCGTTAAACTATGTTTACCGGAAAACCCACGATTTAATGGTATTAATATACAGCAGACATTATTTACCTAAGACAAACTAGAGTAAAACTCTCTCCTGAGTTACGTTATCGTCGCTCTGGGAAAAAGGGTAAATGCAACTGATTTACGGCCAAGTCCGAAGTTAAGGACAACTGAGCCACGAATAAAGACTGAAAGTATTCCTGAGAAAAATTTCAAAAAAGAATATTGAAATAGTTCGCCTCCCACAAAGACAGGGGAACAGTGAAACGCTTTGAACATTTTGGCACCTCAAAGGTATCTTAGACAGCCTAAAAAGAAATATGGAACCTTATGGCACAAGAGATCTTAGGAATAGGACGAAAAAGGGATGAATAGGACCGAAGAATATGACATTTGTGGATGGGATGTGTGAGAGGAGTGCCACATGAGCGGCGGGTTAGGATAAAACAAATAGGGAAACACATAGTGACTAAAAAGAGACGTTTCAGGCGTGATATGGTGGAATATCATGATTAATTAAAATTGGCAATTTTCCACAAAATAAATTTTTTTATTAATACGACCGTCTTCGATGTAACTACATCATCTTCTGGTCGAAGAAGATGATGTAGTTACATCGAAACCGGCCGTATTAATAAAATATTTCATTTTGTGGAAAATTGCCAATTTTAATTAGCACATAGTGACATTATTCAGTCACTCTATTATTAGTGCCGAAAAGTTTGTTTAAAAAGAAGAAGAGTCATCAAAGACCTAAGAATCATAAAGGAAATAATTATTGGAACCCTCAAGTAAAGAATGCATTCTACTGTAAGAAAAGTGCTTGCAATCGGGAACTCCAACCTTGAAGAAAGGAAGCAATTAAAAGTGCATACAATTCAAATTTAAATTATCAATCGCCTAGACCGGGATTCGAACCCACAACCAATGAACTCCGGCAGAGTGGTTCAAGGGCCACTTAAGCTACCGATACATAATACTTCAACGCGAATTTTTAGTGGGTTTAAAGGAACATGACGTAATGACGAGATATCGCACAAACGTCAAAGGTAATCGTAGTCGAGCACGTTAAGCCACAGCCCATGAGGTTAAAGCCAACATTTAAACAAAAATGTGTTTTTCTTTAAAAAACAAATTCAAAGAACTGCGGAAGATGCCGTGACTGTAACTTTAACGGAGTCATCCGCTGATTTGCAATACGAGGATTGCTATTTATATTCTCAGTCTAACAATGAAAAGACGGTAATTTATTGTTAAACTTTTTTTTCGAAGTATTCTCCATGATACGAGTGATTTTGGACGACGTTCACGACTTTCGTCGATGAGGGAACGGCGGCCATGATGGAATTCGTTATACCAGCGTTTTACAGTGGCAAAGGATGAGGCTTCATTGCCAAAAATGGATGCAAGTTGGTCGATACACTCCTGTCTTGATAATCCACGTTGAAAGTCGTAAAAAATCATCGCACGTTAATAAGTGTCCACAAGTTAACTCCATTTTTTCGCCGAGACAAAATTTTCGAGTTACTGTAAACAACACAAGTTATGACCAAACGACAAAACGTTCTGAAGAAAGCGTTAAAACGGTAAAACGTTCAGATGAAAACGTCAGATGGCGCTTAAAGCACTTAGTTTTGTCAAGGCTCAACATATAAATAGCAAACACTCGTAAAATGCATCAATTTCAAAGTGTTAAAATCATCCCTGTCAAGGCAAATGATCTGTACACATTGAAATTAATGCATTTCAATGTACATTAGCGGATGACTCCGTTAAAGTTATTGCCACGGAATCCCCAGCAGTCCTTTGAATTTAGAAAGGGAGCAATTCATTAAAACATATCACAGGAGAGTGATATTCTGTGGTGGTGAGGCATTTAAAATAATGGCAGTGAAAATAGAAAATTGAATGGGTTAGAAATGCGGGCTATACAGAATGATGGTGGAGATATTGTGTTTTAAAATTACCTTTCTTAACCTCGTGTTTTAAAATGAAATACCTATTTGGATAAGGCTAGTCCAAAACGTACAAAAATGAATATTTTTCCTTATTTTTCTGAACTCAGTGAAATAAATGGCGTAGAGGAATCCCCTTCAAAGTGTTTCCTTCGATTGCCATTTCCCGAGAAGGGTCATTTTCTTCATAGACCACGAATAAATTTCTCATGAATGAGAATCCAGACAATTGAGGCCTTTTTTTCCAAATAAGCGGATTTTTTCGAATATATGCTTATTCATTATGAGATTAAATTCATATTTTCTTGGATAAAATTAGAAATTCCTCCTGATTCCGTCCACTTGAGAATTTGTGTTGATCTGGAAAAGGGATAAAAGCCTGAGATGAGGGAAGTGACAGGGAAAAATGTAAGGACTGGACGAATTGTGACCCATGGTATCTGCATACATGAAAATGTGTAAAAGACAAATACTAAGAAAGTGTAATGAATTGTTTCAGGCGTAACTATTTGGAATTGTTCCATAATGAATAATGTTAAAACAAAATTTTATAATTCCACATGAAAATAAGCTTTATTACTGAACGCCTATAGATGCTGCTACGCAATGAAACCTAAGTCGTGATAAAGTTTATTTTCACGTGGAGTTACAAAATTTTGTGCTAACATTATTCACTAAGAAAGGGAATTATGATTCCAAAGAGTCATTGTGATTCAAATGAAACTCGACCGGAAATGATTTCCATTGTAAATGCTTTCTCCACTAATATTTGAACCGTTGAGTTCTTCACGCGCCATCAAATACACCACATACCGATCCCCTGCGTTTAGAACAGCAACGAAGCTATAGATTTCTACATCTGCATCTACTTAATACCCCACAAGACGCCGCAAGGATGTGTGGCGGGGGTTGTTAGGGCACCATCCGTAATTAAGAAAAAAACCAATGCAAAAGCCATAAATTTATACAGTCCACAAGCAACACATGGGATACATTCTTGCAAAAACCCTTACACCCCACACATATGAAAACACACAAACTACCAACTAACATACAAATGCACCTACAGATACACCTAATAACTTTGCAATGCTTAATTTTGTTAATTTAGTAAGAAATAGGCGACATGATTTTTATGCGGGGCAACGAACGTGGCCCGCTTGCCAGCCTTTTGCTTCACCGATACGACCCGTTTCTTACAGTTTCAGATTGTAGAAGAACCACCATATGGGTTATTTTTCTCCCCCATCCCTTCCGCCCCTAATTCACTCTCTCGTCGCTCCTTTAATTGTCGAAATCCGAGCGTATTCGAAGGCCCACACCTCATAGAGTACGCCCCCGTCTCCCTTCCCAACCTTTCGCTCGTAAACACCGCGGGAGAGTGAGTGGTTGCACTGTTACCAAACCTCCCTCCCCCCAAAAAAAATAATAACAAATTGTGCAATAACTATAAATCAACAAGACCCAATAATGGTGTTCCCTAACTAACATTCGCTCGCCGTTACATCAAAAATTAAGGTCCGATTTTTCGCTCGACATGAGAAATTCTTGGGCGAGAATGTGGGGCATGATTTTATATTTCGCACATGGTAATTTGTGATAATACTCAAGACACACGGTAATCTGCGGGGTTCGTGGATGAGTTACGATTGGGAGAGTGTTTCTTTTCGATCACATGGGATGGAGGGCTCACTCCGCATGTGTTTATAACCATTTAAAATTCCCCATCATCTAAGTTTATGCCGTACCCCAAAGTATGCCAAACGGACGCGTTGGACAATCAAGGGAGCATCTGAGTTTGGTTCTCAGACCTGATTATAGAGAGTAGCCTCTCCGATTTTTAAATAGGCCGGTAAGCCCTGCCACCTTAGTTCCTTTCAACTAAAGTGTCATTCGGTTCATTCCACTCAATTCGGAATATTTCAAAATTTCACAGATTTCGTGCTGCAGTTGGCAAAGCTCTGTCCTGAGGGACGGGTAGGACCGATAAAAAAATTTATCTCGTTTTCATAATCCGTGGATTGCCTCATAGACCTGGGAACGTATTGAAATATCAAACGAAGCCGTTTAGTAATTGCAACGAGAACAGTTGGAATGACTAATGCACGAGGATTTAAGATGGGACCGGAGATTATTCCGAAACGAAGTGGTGAAAAATTATGATAGGGATTTAATTCTTCTTCATTAATTATGATTTTGTTTCGAACTTTCGCTATCTCATCGCATGAAAGGTGATTTCTCTTCTTTGGTGACTCCTACGTATTATCGCATCAATGAAATCCCCCGATGAAGTTTTTCGCAAGAAGCCACTTTCATTTTTTCTTGAAGAAAAGACAAAAGTTAATAAGATCGTACGCTGATATGAGAGTGAGTCACCATTAACAATAATTCCATTTGAACCGCTAATGATTTCTCCGGAAATTCAGAATTTTTCAAACCAGATAATCATTTCGTGGACACGTGGCGAATGTCGATGTAGCAACATTTTGTCCGTTATGAATTTATTTTTGATACTATACAAATTAACGGTAGCGGCTTAGTCTATTATCTTTCTCCAAACCTACTTTTGAGGACATTGACCTTAGATAGCTGAGTACGATGGACTGAACATCTAGGTAGCGGGAGCACTTTAATATAAAAATAAGGTTTACCCATATATGAGATGGTAAAAAAGTTAATTGTATATCAGGTAAACGTCTATAAGGTCAAATCGATTAAATTTCACTACACAGTAAAACATTTTACTTATTTTCTATGAAAATCTTAAGTAATATTTCAATACATTTGGTATAATATATGCAAATAAATGGTTAAAAAAGACACAGGATAATAGAGATCTTGAAGTGTTTCGGCGTAGAACACGAGTGGGCTCTAAGTGACTACAAAGAATCTACAGGTATAAATGACTTACGATGACCTTTTCATATAACTCTAGTTAATATCTCTATCGACGAATGGCCTGAGGAGTTATCCACGCTGTTTCTGTAAACATTTCAGGTAGAGATGAAGCTGAAAGCATTTTCTGCTTAGTATATTTAGGTATGTAACCTCTGTTAAAGCATAGTTTACTCTAAATCTTAAGTTTCTCGTCTCTCGCACACGGATGTGAGGTTTTTTGGAATGCCATGGGTTTATCTTGTATGTTATACGACCGGTTAGGGTGGGTTTTCGCTCACCGGGACGGTGTATGTGTGCCCGTATGGGCCGACAATGAACGCTGAACAATATATCCCATTGTTTTTTCGCATCTTGAACTTTTATTGAAATAAGAACTGCTCATTTTAAAAAATCTGAGTCTCGATAAGCGTCGAACCCAAGCAAAACAAATACTGCATACACGGTTGTAGATATAAACGCGGTCGGTTTAAGCTCCTTGTCGTTTATGGCGACAAAATATCAGCCTTAGTGTCATGGTGCAAGAATTTTATTTTTTTTACTATTTATTCAGCAAAATTGGTCGATTTATTGAGATCGTGAAATTGCTAATCATCATAATTATTTACATGGAAATCCGATAACTATAACAAATAAAACACATATTTTCAGAAAAATAGGTTACAAAATGTATTGAGTTAATTGTTCCCAAATTTTTAGTGAAATCCAGGAGAAAATTTAAGTACAATACTGCATGATGACTCTCATGAGTGCTCTCCGTACTTCCTAGTAAAATTTAGTTAATATTCCTATGCAACAATATTTTCAAAAACGCGAATTCTGGTAGTACGAAGTAGTGTGTAGATTTTATTTCCACTTTTAGCATTCTATTTACATTTCTTTATATTAATTTTTAAATTATGGGTTCTGCGACTCACAGAATCGCGGATATCAATTAGGCTTTAGACGAACTTTTCGCGTTCAATTTAAATAATAGTAAGATATGCCAAGGTCTCTGTGGCAAGCTTTTTAGATGAAGCAATGGATTTGATTCCGATCGGTGGTCAATTAGTTTATTTACAAGTTAGGTCCACTTATTATAGCGCCTTTTCTAATTCTTTGGCAATTGACTTAAAGCTCCTTATAGATGTGAAGCCAAGGAACAGCATCCCCAGCTTTCTCGTTGCCCCGAATTCATTTCTTTGTAATCTTAAGTTTTATGACCTGGTCTGCGCAGTACCGTCTTCCCATGAAATATACTTCAGTATGATGAAACATCTACCGATACACTTCGCTGGGTTAAAGTCTTCGGGCACTTTCACAAGGATAAGCGGGCGCAAGTAAATGTTCTTTCTTTGGATTCTTCTTCACTTTCTTGCATGGCATGGAAAGTAATGAGCAGAAAATGTCGGACCATAAATAAGATTAGGTAATTGCGTGCTTTTTCATTTGCGAGAATGGATGAATGAAATGGGTCAAAATAAAAGCGGTGCTTACGCGGGGGATTTAAAAAACTGGATCTACTGCGAAGCCACCGTCGTACTTTTTTTATTTCGGCATTACAGGCGAATTAAAATTTGACGCCCTGGCTTTTCCTTTTTTTATTTTAGTTCTGAATGGTGAAATTCAAGGTCATTAGCTTATAAGGTGGGCGAATACATAACAGGTGTCACTGCAGGGTGATGAAAAATTATTTCATTCATGCAACTCCTGTGAAGTTAGTGCTTTCGTCAGGTAGGAATACAGTTCAAAATAAATCAAAACTGAGACCATTAATTCCCTCGCTAGTTTCTCTAATTACTTAATTTTGCATTTCTTCATCGGACGGAGTGCCAATTTTTTTCCCCAAGAGAAATCGAATTGTCATTGCAAGAAGATGGCCGAGGTAAAGCTTTTCAATCCAATTTTTAGGTATATAAATGCAAAAGACACGACCGAAATACAGCTTTAATTAAATTTTCCTATAGTTTTGAAGCTATGAGATCTTGGTTGTTACTCTGTTATTCCTAGAGGTCCCGAATGTTTCAATTCGAGCACCTGCGAAATTATTTTCATCTCCTGCGCCCAACCTTTCCTCATGTAATGGATTTCAAGAAGTTGATATCTCCCCACAGAGCATTACCACACTCGCAATATTCCGCACTCAGTTCATTCTTCGTCAGATATGCATCTGGTTTTTCGTCCCACGTCATTGCATCGGCTAATAGTAACCCTATTCAAAACCTTCGGATTTGGATACTCAAGCTGACGTAAAAACTCTCGAACATGTAAAATGTGGTATCGTATAATTTTCTCATTATTTTGGCCAATTTTTTGAGTAAATCTTATTATGCCATAATCCCAAATCATTCGCAAATTCTCAAAACTGTTGAATTGCTATGGGACAGATGGAGAGTTGAGTGAATTGATGAAAATTTCCCTTTAAATATTGAGTTAACATTTTACTTCATGGCTTAATTTAGCGCTTACGGCTAAAGTTTTCACGCAACATTAGATTATGCCTCTGAAGGCAACGTATTGATTTACGGACTAATACAGACTCCAAGAGATTGAGGATAATTTCTCTACCAATTTTGATCAGATATAGGTGTTGTGTAAGAAATGTATATTAGAATTAAATACTTAAAAACGTTCGACACTGAAGTTTTGGAATAAATATAGATGGGATCGAATTAAGTACCTCGGAACAGATAAAATAGTAGGACGTCACACGTGCATTAACACTTTCATGAGGTAGACACAACCGAATATTTGGAAGACTGGATTTTTGCTAGATGGTCATGGTCGCAGACCCATACCTCATCTCCAGTTATGACCTTTAGAAAACCTGGGTCATTGTTTGAGGAGCAAGTGCCCTGCAACTGCAGCACGAAATTCTTGACGTTGACCAGATAAAAGATAATGCCACGAGGCAACTGATGACCATTCCGAGGAAATACTTGCCCGATTGTTCAGAAAAGTGGAAGAGAGGCTGGGATACGTTTGTGAAATCCCAAGGGGAGTATTTCCAAGGGAACTAAGACCCTAATGTTTAACGAGGGCTAATTTTCTCAAAATATTGCATGGATGGATCCTTTTCGAAGAGACCTCTTATCTTCTTCGGAAATATCAATAAATCATGAGAAAATTTATCCAGACATAGCTTGATGTAAAATGGTACTGGTATCTTACGATTTATAAAGCCTAGTTGGCGTTAAAGTTTTCCCGATTCGTTTAAAAATTTGATATCGCCACAAAACTGCTCCAACACAATGAGGAGAGAGGGAGGCTGGATAAACTGCTTACATTTCAAGTCCGACTAAATCAGGGTTTATTTAGACCTCAAGAAATATGATAATTAAATAGGAAAGTATCCAATTAAACATTTTATTCAATTTTTCAGGCATACATCTCTATAGCCTACGTCCCTTACATTTCATAAGACTTATGCAAATTGATCCTAAGTGATGTCATCACAGCATGCTCCTCTCGAAATTCCCAATCAATTGCACTCAGACCACTTCGCATGCACATAAACTGCCCTTTGCATCGCCAACCTTAAGTTTATTTTCGTAGGCTTTTTGTTTGGCAAATATTTATGTACTTGAGCACCAAAATATACTTTAGGTGAAATGCAATTTCATAAATTTTAAAGCCTCCCTCTTCTGATTTCCTTTCTCTTAAAACTTATGTGCCAGGGAAATTATTTTTTTTACCCTCGCCTCACAATCGCTTCCCCCTCTGACGGGGTACGTGAATTCCCAACTCTCTCTCACCCCTTATTCCCGTGTCTTTGGTTTGGAAAATATCAATTTAATCTTCAGGATTACGGTTGTAGAGAGTAATAACGCCAAAAATAAAGTGGACGCGTCAAGCACAAATTCATAGGATCATGATCTTCGCCATGGAATTGCTTATAAGTCTAAACAGACATGCATCTAACCAGTTCCAAACATTTTTCTTTTCTTGAAAGGCGTAAGTTGGATCAGTAATATAAATGGAATAAATCGTACTGTGAATGAAACGTATTCATCCTAAGAAAATCCCTATACTCGAAATTTGGATTAAAGTAGAGAAATTAGGAAGTAATCTCGAGATATTACAAAACACAGAAAATATCACTGAAACTACAAAAGAGATTGTTTTGGAATTTTAGACTGAATGGATGAGAATAGGTACACAAAATGAGTCTATAAGTGTCTTTAGGAAAAGGAGACCACAAACTGGGTCGCATAAGTGAAGAAAGACAGGATGAAACAACTAATTAAAAGAAGAGGTAATATGAGATATAAACAAAGGCTAATGAAATAAGTGTCACAAGTGGGGAAGTTTTAATATAAGAGAGATAAAACATTAAATAGAGAGGATAATTGCAAGATAACAGAGAAAAGTAGGCTCAAATTGCTCTGAAGACAGAAAAAAGAAACATAGCGAATAGATGAAAGAGTATTAGAGGTAAATAGGAAACAAAGGAGAAGGAATTGAAATTAGCATGTGGTTTCTGGATGAATCTATCGAAGAGAAGAATGAGGAAGACCATTTTATGTTAGCAATACTAATTCACGTTCTCTTAAGATCATTGTAGTTTTTGCGAAAACATCACCTTGGATAGTTTTAATTTGACATTTTTCATCCCGTTTCCGATTCAAATACAAAACCAACGGATTAAAGATGTTTCTCCCAAGAGCGATAAGGGATGAGAATAACTCAAAACAAACGCACTAGGAGAGAAAAGAAATATTTTTATCTTTTTAGTCTTAGCACCCTCGAATCGTATGTTTTCTTCATTTCATCTAACATTGATTCATCGTTTTTCTTCTCACTAGCAGCTCGTCTCGAATGCGTAGACATGTATTTCACATTTATACACAGTAGTGCACGTAGTTAATAGATAATATTGTCACTATTATGCGCATTATATAAGATATTTATTGTTTAAAATTCATAAATAATTTTATTTCAATGCTGTATTGTATTGAATCACCAAATAGGACTATTATACAAACCCTTGTCCAAAAAAAATGCAAGTAAAACATATACGACCGTGACAGGACTCGAACCTGCAATCTTCGGATCCGAAGTCCGACGCCTTATCCATTAGGCCACACGGTCACGTACATTCTACCTTCTATTGGTACTAACAGGATAGTGTATTATTCAATTGGTACTAACAGGAGAGAGTATTATTATTCAGAGAGTATATTCAATTACCACATTTAACCCCTGATTAATACCAGGGAAAGAAGCACGTACCTTTACTGTGTTTTGACTACAGACTCAGGTGTATGTGAAAATCCTTATTCTCAGTTCAACTAAACTCTTGTGCGCAAAGTACTGGAGTTAATTTGTAATTTTTTCTTCCACGGTTACTATTAGCCCTTTCGTTGTACATATGTGTGTGTGTGTATATCTGATGACGACGGTCGTGCCGGTGAAGCGTTAAATACATACAGTGAGTGTCCTTTCTTTGCGTCTCTGAGTTTTGAATATTTTTTATCTCTTTGTTTTTATTCGTGTGTACATATATATATATATATATATATATATATATATATATATATATATATATATATATATATATATACATACATACATACATACATATAAGCGGTTGGCATGCTACCATTCTGATCGTGAGTCATGAGGATGGCTTAAGACGTCAGGAAATAAATGAGAAAATATTCTGATACACATTCAACACGCATAATGCCAGTTGAAACATTCCCCGATATGAAAAGTTTCCGCGCAACAAGATAGAAATACAAATGTCAATCTAAATGAGAACCTTCTCCGATAATTTCTGAAATGTTTTGATGGGGGGAAAATCGTTGAACGGCAACACATCGTTTGGACAAAATTATTGGACAAAAAAGTGTTATTAACATTATTTTGATTAATACTTCGAAGTATGAAAATGATTTCGTGATAATCTCTGGTTTTGACACATTCCGAACGTTTTTGTGACGGCTGAGCATTAATTACCACTTTGTGCTGAAGAAAATATTTCAAACCCAATTCTTCACGTGAGGGTGTACGTCTCCTAATATGAAATGGTTTCCGCAAGGTTGGTTTGGATTTAACATTTATTTATGGTCCTCATCGATCATGACAAGTAATGACCAATCACAGTGTAATACAATCATCCGAATTCAATTAACCATGGCAGTGAATTTTTAGTTACTTGCGCCATAAATCTTGGATGCCTACTTCTTTATCAATAGTTATGCAAATTAAAAATGAATGCGAATTAAATGAAATAAGTATCACATCTACTATGATAAAATTTAAAGAATTATTACATTAGACTTTTAAAAATTATTTTCTTTTTCCAGGATTCAAACAAATTAGCTTCAACTTAGCTCGAATCACCAAAGAAAATTCTAAAAGAGATTTCTAATGATCATACTTATGACTTCCTCAAGAGAAATGAAAAAGTAAATGAATTGGTTATCGTCATTTCGAAGATCATTATTTTTTGGTGATTTCCTAAGTTATAGCTCGCTCATTATTGACTTAAGATATTTACCCTTGTCATTGTCTAAGAATTTGCTGAAATAATGGCATTTTTATATACTTAACTCAGTAGGTATTATTGAAATTATCCATGTTTTGTAGTGTCCTTAGCAATGATATATTTAAATGTAATTATAATTTTCCGCTAATAATTTTAACGCTAATTTTATCCCTAACAAACTCTATCTCAATCATAATTGATGGCAGTCAACAGAAAGTTTAATTATACGGTCATTACCCAATGCTTTCGAGGGAAATACGCGTTCATGCAGGTTTTCATGACCCTTCTGCGCCGTTACATTTTTTGTAATGTACTCACAATCAAATTTGCTTGCTTCTCGAGGAACCATATCGATTCACTCTCGCACTGCACTCTCCTCTCATAAAAAAATTCAGTTATTCTCCGCTTTGACCTCAAACTCATCCGGCCGAAATCGGCCAGACGATCGCAAATTTTCGTTCACTCCGCACATTTCATAAAACGCGCATCAAAGTAGATTGCCATAGTAGGCCAAGCTTCGCTTGTACGAGGAAAAATAACTTCTTTTTATTTACGAAGCTACTAATCTCGATGTTAAATAAAAAATATAAGTTTTACGATATTTTGTATTTTTCTACTACGTGCAAAGACTGAGTAATCGAAGATTTAAGCAACTCATGTTCGCAACTGAACGCTCTCCCCATGAAATCATATGCGGACATCTATTTCTGGAGACTTTCATGGTTGGAATATGAGTCCACTCTGCAAAAGACATTCATATTCCAGGGGCTGAAAAATACAATTTTAAACGGGGGCAATGGCGGAACAAGCACAATGACACACATGGGGAAAAATCATTACGATTAATTTCAATTCTAGTAGAACGACAGACATTTGGGAGACTTATAGACTTTGATATGACTTACACATTTAACCCGTGATCGTAATCAATAGTTCAACCAAATATGAGTGATTGTTATATCAAAATTTTAGATAACAATGGTTTTCAATAATCATTTTAATTTTGAAATGCTATAATTCGTATTCATGAACGGACTTCATCAAAATAACTTAATAAAGACAAAATTGTTGAGTGCACTCTATTGTCCAAACAGAATGAGTTAAATGTTAATTCATTTGAATGTTAATTGTGTTCTCTGAAATATATAATACTTTTCCGGGTCACATTGAGAATATACATACATGAGGCGAACAATGTAAAATAATGCTCAAAGAACAGTCTACTGAACTGTACTGATCGCTCATTGCATGCCAACTTTCAAAAATGAAAAATCGGGAGGACATGCCAACTTTCAAAAATGAAAAATCGGGAGATTTTTAGAAGTGTATCACGAAGTAATCACTTTTAATTACCACAATATTTGCATGGCACCTTAATCCCTTTATGACACTTTGCCAATTTTTAATGAATGTCACACTTTATTAACATGTTAAGCTAAGTACACAATTTGAACAGTTCATCAAGAACGTAAGAAGGAAAAATCGGGAGTCTCCCGCTTAAATCGGGAGAGTTGGCATGTCTGCATGCGAATTTGTCTTTGTAATTAGCAATTTTTGCACGCCACGTAGCATCTCGCAATTTTGGGCTTTGGATCTGTTGTTTCTAGAGATGTTCCCAGCGGCTCGCCTCTTGCCGAACCTGAAGATCTCGAATGACTCATGCCTCAGTTTTTTCGAAGTACAGACGGGACGGACTAGCTTTAACCTATGAGCCGGTAATCCCCAATTCACGTTTGGTGTTTTACAGTTCCGGTGCCATCGCACCAAGGGCACGATGTGCATTTCGAGCCGTAAACCCAAGAGAGGGGAAAAGCGTTTCAATCGGCCGAATAGGAGCAAAATAACCCGTCGTACTGGTGCTAACCAAGGCAGCGTATCCATCGGATGCATTCACGGCCAGGGTCGCTGAGCGTCGTTGTTCCGAGACGATTTTTTTAACAAGAACCGTAATCAAAGCAAGAACGAATCTCGAGAAATGATTCGGATCACGACCATAGAAACAGCTGGTTGTAACTTCACTATTGCGGTAAAAGACGTGATATAGGTCAACTTCATTTGAATACACAGATAATGGTGCTTAATTGCGAAAAAAATCGTTTCTTTTAAGAAATGGAACCATATTTTCCAGTCTTCCCTTGATTTCACCTACACCTTACTGCAAAATAAAATTTATTATAATCACGTTCAGCGATTCACCACAACGGTTCGATGCAGAAAGAACATGGTTCGATTATGTTTCAGTAAGAGACACGACTTTCAGGATAGCTCTTTGCTCTTCTAATATTTTTTAAAAATAATTTACCGTTATGAATATTTACACTCTTATACAATCAATTTCCTATTGGTATTCATAGTAATTTATTTACCAAGGATGAGCCTGAAAAATATTGTTCAATTTTTAATAGACTGAAACTATAATGGATAGAATATTCTGAGGATCATTGAACAGTGCGTTACAAATTTGTATTTAATTCGACGCTCAGTTCCCCGGCAAATTAATAATGCGTGCGAACTTTAGGTCGCGATGTTTCCATTTATGAACCATTGATTTATATAACTTCCCCGTCTTCATTACGCCAATACCGTGTCCTTTGATTTAGCCATTAACGTCTACTTTTTCTTTACTTCTTTCTCTTCTGTGGAGATTTTCGGCAGCTTTAACTAAATTAATGGGAACTGACGACACTCGGTCGGCTCTGTAACTATTCCACGATCTAAAACGTAGAAACCAAATCTGATATCGATGCATTCACCAATAACGGTCTCATACTTTTACGTAATATCCTATAAAAATGAGATGGAAAACTATTTATTTTTATAATTTAAATAGAAAAAACATCATGCAGTTAAAACTAATTATGCAAGTCAGTCCAATCAATTATTTGGTAAATTTCAAGAACCTGCGGGGAGATGCCGCAACAGTAACTTTAACGGAGTCATCCGCTACGTGTGCATTACAATGAAACAATTTCAGAGAGTAAAAATCATTCACCTTGACCGGGATTCGAACCCGGATCCCTCGAAATCCGGCCGAGTGCTTTAGCCAGGTAAGCTATCGAGACGTCCTTCTAAACTCTGAAATTTTGGGGGCTTTTAAAGGAACAAGATGTTGTGACGAAATACCGTACATGCAATATTACAGGCATTCGCAGTCGTGCGCGACGCGCCACAGTCCACGAGGTTAAAGCCAATTCCAAACACTTCTGAAATTTTTGCATTGTAATGCACA
This sequence comes from Hetaerina titia, assembly GCA_037158775.1. Taxonomy (NCBI): domain Eukaryota; kingdom Metazoa; phylum Arthropoda; class Insecta; order Odonata; family Calopterygidae; genus Hetaerina; species Hetaerina titia. The sequence continues at coordinate 68,243,970 of CM073778.1, read as the reverse complement.
CGTAGCGGATGACCCCGTCAAAGTTACTGTTGCGGCATCTCCCGCAGTTTCTTGAAATTTGTCTAAGGTATGAACAGCCTAAGTGACTCTCTGAAATTGTTGCATTACATTTATTTGGTACTTCGGCAGCAGCTGTTTCACTCAAATCAACGCAGGAAATTTTAAAAAATAACCAGATTACGAATGTGTGTTGTGGCAGTAAATTGATAGCTATGATCCAAGATAAATAACCTAATCTCGAATAGATTAAAGGGTCGTGTCACATATATTACAGGATCAATATACCCACCAATTACCATAAGCGAAATCTAACTTTGCTTGGACAGGTGAGGGGGGGGAGCTCACCTCGAGGTGTTTCATGGTTCTTGCCTTTAATGCATAAATACTAGCTTTTTGGCATAAAAAATGGCCTATAGTGAATAGGATTATAAATATAAATATTAATCATAATTTATTCATTATTATTTACTATTTATATTTAATATTTTATGTATTACTTTTTATATAATATTTACTATTTATATATAATTTCTTTATTTATTTATTAATAATGCTCATCTACAGAAATACACCTAAAAAAACAGTACTTGAACTAAGTACTAAGTACTTGAACCTATCATTGACGGTGTCCGTCTTATTTTCAAGATTGGTGACCAATTTCTTTCGCTTTGACACCATTCTAGTAACCAGAAATGAGCACATCCGAGATTTGGACATGAGGCCCTCCAGTTAGTAGCCCAACGTTCCAGGGGATCAACACTAGGCTACCATATCGTATCAGATCAATATAAAGAGAGGCAGTGAATGCAAAAGAGAGGAAAATGTAGGAAGAACAGTGAGTTCTTGACAATGGATAATCTGCGAATTGCATGGAAAGTTAACGTACAGCGCATGCGTGTATCAGATATCAAGTAATCCACCCGCGACACACAATACGGAAAATGAGAGGCGACGCAATCCATCTCAAGGGCTTTACCGACTACACCTCCAATCGGAATTCAATCGTAATCCTCGTGACCTTTCTGCTCACTTCGCGAGATGCTCTGCAAGATTTATGATCCCAAGGTGGTCTTCGATCATTCAAAATACAATAGTTTTCGTCTTCACGACAATGAGGGGTGAATGTCAGCCAATTTAGTTTATTGAATTCGCTCGACGGCATAGATTTTCTGTCATCAGACACAACCGCGAATCCTCGACGGAAAAAAATGTCCTCGCGAAAAATTGACGCCCCATTCTCGGAATTTCTCGTTGCAGAATCCTTTAACTCGTAATGAACCCGGATGTCACAAGCGGCTGTTTTGCATGATTTCGAGTCCCTTAGGAAACAGTGGGTTATATAATCAGTGAAGGGAAGGGCTCGACAAGCGAGGTTATTCGCGTGTTTTACAGGGCCCCCACGTGACTAGATTGAGGGGTCGAGATTTGAGGAGAGAATTACAGAGCTGGCACGAACATATCTTCAATGGAAATTTTGACACTGAATGTCGGCAACCTCGGCAATGGTTTTTATTCATTTGAAAAGACTGTTCTCCTTTACCTTCTCGCATTTCGAGAGTTTACAATTAATTTGTACGCATAGAAAGAACGTTTGCCGATAATGATATTAAATAAATGACATAATTAAATTTTTGATGGATTTATAGTACAAATAATATGCATTTAATTAATACAAGTTATGGAGAGGCTTCCACAATTATAACACCGCGGAAAATATAATATGAAATTCAGTGCGCAGTGAAGGCTGTCAAATACACAAATCTCTTTCAATGTTTCCTTATGTGTTCAAAAATTCTCAACATTTGGTCTACAGTTGTCTCCCAGTCGGCTCTATTTCCTTATTTTCAGTTCTGCATAACCGGCACAGTTAGCATCTTCTATTATCTGTTGTATAAACCTTAAGTAGCGACTTCCACGACATCTCTTTCTCTCCGACTTTCCTTTCAAAGTTGTCTTAATTGGTTCCCGTGGAATAGAATATATCCTACTAGTATTATGACTTTTTACACTTTTCCAATTTGCATTACTTTTCCCTACAATCTGATGAATTTTCTCATATGTTATATAGTCTTTCCACATGCCCTTGAGCATTCTTCTATAGTATCACTGTTCAAAAACTTCAAATTCCTTCTCCATCCATTTCGTCCAGATTTTACCCCTGCATAGGACAACACAACACATGTATGTTTTTTGACGTAACTATTTTTTGCTCAACAACTAATTCTGTTTGTAATAAACGGCTCTACTATATATTACTGTTGCTATGCCATTCTTTTAACGGTTACACCATACAAAACTATTGTATCGTTTGCTTGAAACTTATTTCTAATTAAAATCCTTGCTATCCACCGCTAGGGCGTGTGGCAGGGGGTAAATACACACCAGACTAATTTTAACCCAAATATGACCCTACCACGGTCGGACAATGTTATTCTGAACCCTTATTGTTCGTGAAAAAAATTACATCTCAAGTCTATCTGTTCTCCACTTGATCTCTCTAATTTCATTGGCATGGTATCTCCTACCGTTGCACGATTAAATTAATAATAATTTTTAAACATCAATGCCAAAATGTATGCAAGATATTTAATCTTTAATTTAATCTGTGCTCCACAAGTGATTCCCAGCCTAGCTACTCTAATATTTTGGATACGCTACTAAGTTCATCATGACAACGTTTTATAAATCTAGCTCCTCTACGCTGCACGCGATCCAATTCGGCAATTAATCCAACTCCCCATCCCATGTGAGGATCCCATATACTTGCAACATATTCTGAATGCCTAACCAGCGAAAGATAACATTTTTCATCACATTATTCCCTGTATGTGTTTCACCCAGGAGAGGTCGTGGTGGTGAGTGAGGCCTAGGCATTTAATTGAGTATACACAGTCCCTATGTAGTAGGCATTCGAAAGGGAATTGCTGTTTTTCCAAAAAATCATCGCCACGCACTTTTTTTAGTTTAATGCTGATTTCCAAGTGTCGCACCAGCGATGTATGGCATTAAGGTCATCTGATAAAGCTGCTGTGTCCTCAGGATCACAGATATCACGGTAAGCCGTGGCAACATCGTCGGCAAATAAACATATCTAACTAATGACTACGGAGCCAATGTCGTTAACGTTAAGTAGGGATAAAACAGGTCCGATAACATGTTCCTGGGAAATATCTGAAGTAACTTCTACTGTATTCAAGCTAACTCCATCTATCACTACTCTTTGTACCCAACCATTCAAAAAGTCTTAAATCCAGCCCCGGATATTTTTATCTATGCCATATGCTTCTAGCTTTTCGAGTAGTTTGCTATGAGGTACTTTATCGAAGGCTTTCTTAAAATCTAGAAAAACCGCGTCCACTGGAACATTACTCTCTCCCGAAATAAGAATATCATGGACAAAGAGTGCGAGTTGTGTCTCGCAGGATCTACCTTTTCGAAAACGCTTCTGATTTTTCATTAATAACTCCCGATTATCGATGTGTCTAACGATCAAAATAGCAAATATACGTTTCATTTGGTTCCTCCCTGTCTTCGTTTTTTTATATTGGTGTTACTTTAGCTGTTTTCCAATCTGTGGGAACCTTGCGATCTACTAGCGACTTCTTAAATATAATATGATTTCTAGATACGGTGTGATTTCCGACGCTAGATCCTTAAATACACGAGCGAGTATTCCATCAGGTCCGGAGGATTTACTAGGTTTTCCAATTTTCAGCAAACGTTCTATTTCATTATATTATATGAGATTTCAATATTGGGCATCAGTTTCTTTTACAAGCTATCGGAGGAATATGGTAAGTCATTGGTGAAGACGCTTTGAAAGAAGGAATTTGATACATTTGCCTTTTGCAAACTGATGGTTTTATTCTTTCGCCTTTTTTCGTTTTTGAGTAAATCAACAGTTGACTAATTTCCCAGAATCTTTCTAAAGTACGACCAAAATGCTTTCGGATTCTCTTTCAAATCTTTCCCTTTTGAAATCGCTTAAAATTTCCGAAATTCATTCTTGGCATTCGCCTTGGATATCTTGTAATAACAAGTGATCTCATGCTTTTTGCCGCTAGAGATATCATTCCTGATATTTTTCATCTTGGCGTGACATAGCCTTTGACGTCGCAGTGCTTTCCTAACATCCGCGTTGTAGCACCTAGGTTCCGTGTTATCTTTTATAAATTAAAAGGGAATGAACTTGACTTCTGAGCGCGTGATCTCAAGGAATTTTGCCCACGTATCCTCGGTATTTCGGTGATTACTATCTTTCCTTAAACTTGCAAATTGACTCGGAACCTAGCACCCACAAGCCATTGTGTTCCCCTTCTTTAAACAAATAGATTTTCATTTTAAGCATCTCATTTCGGACCCCATGTTAAGAAAACTTAGCATTTACTGACCAGTGGTAACTAATTCCTTCTATAGTTAAGACTTTTTCGGGAATATTCGTTGCTAGCAAATCAAGAATATTATCGCCCTTAGTTGATGAAGTGACAAGTTGATGCAATGAATTCAACGTAAAAAAATTCAATAGCGATTCGAAGATATCTTTGTCATAACCCCCCGTTTTAAAACTATATGTGCTCCAGGCAATAGATGGGACATTGAAATATCCACCGAGTTTTAACGTTTCGATCATTGTGTTGGGATAAGAAACCTTTGCTTTGCTCATCTAAACTTATGTATTTATGGAAAACTTTATCAAAACCTGTCAATGAAAGTTTTTTGAAAGCGATTAGATTACGAGACTTCTAATTTTTTACCAAGTTTTACAGTTTTTAATTTACTTATGGCCTATATTCAAGCATAGCATAACAGAAGTGTGTGGCTACGGAAAATGTTATATCCGCCAGGAAGGTTATATTGAAAACCTATTATTTATTTTAATGATAAATAAATCAGTGATTTCCAATAAACCTATAAAAAACTACAATTTTTTCAATGCATGAAATTAGAAGTCATTCTTTAAAAGACGAAACAATTATCGCTTTAAATAAGCCAAAAAATTACTTAGTGGTTTTTATATTATCGTAGACGAGAAACCACCTTAAGGAAAATATGGAAGAACTAGTACTAACCGTATGTTGGAAAATCACGTATTCTCTACTTTAAAAACGGCATAACAGCAATAATACACCCATTAACGAGGATGTACTACTCTGCTGTCGAATTTCCACGGGAGTTTAAGCAGGTTTTCTTCTCCCAAAGACGCTATTGTGTATTCCGGGCACATTAGAGTGTACAGCCCTTTCCATGATAGCCGTCTACATTAAACCTTGGCGGGCAAATTTTTCTCCGCTTTGTTCTCCGACAAGATTGCATTGTCTCGCAAAAATTACCTCGGTTTTATTCATGAATCCCTCGGTAAGCCGCTCAAAGAGTATGAGTGGTAACAATCGCGGCGCGTCTCGAGTACCGTTCTAAGCTGTTCCCGAGAGAGACCGTGTTTATCTACCCTCTGGAAAGCTTGAGGGCGTCGGTAAAAGGCGGCATTTGGGCCGGGGGAGCGGGGCGGGCTCGTGCTTTAACGAGCGGGGGTCTTTTTACCCTCTCCGCTTCCCCCTCGTTCATTCTCCTCCCCGCATCCGTGACCTCAGCAGGAGGCGCTAATGACCTCTCCATCCCCCTCCGACCACCCCGCCATCATCATCCCCTTTCTCTCTCACTCTGTTGACACGCATCTTAGCGATTCAATGTCACGACACACTCTCTCTCCATCCCTCCCTCTCGTTCTCCCTTTCCCCCCGGCACGTTTTACAAGCGCGTTCAGCTGCCTCATCCGCCGCCCCCCACCCACTCACTCCCCCTCCTTTCATCTCCCCCAGTGACCTTCGATCTCCTCCGACTCTCTCTTTCTTTTCCCTCTTCCCATCCCCCACTCCAGATCAAACCGAAAACCCCTGTTTTGTTTCCAATCCACTGACTGCGTGCTCAATCGACCTATTTTTCTTCCTGGAACCGACCACTTTTAACCCGGGAACATGAGGTGGGCTGGAATGTATGGGTAAATGGTGTAGAATTGGAGACGTGTTTGCGAGGATAGCATCATGTGCGAATTCGGCGAAGGAAGAAACATGCAAAGAGACAAGGCAACGTGGAAGAAACGACTGAAAGGAAGTTAGTTTCCGGAAATAGGTTTGTTTGTTTTTTTGAGTAACTAATGTTGTTCCTTTTTCCCACTGAGAAATCCCAATGTGTGCTAATACGAAATTTCAGCATATGTGGTAAAAATTAATCGGTCGGAAATTGGTGGAATCAAGAGTTCGGATCCCGGTCAAGGTGAATGAGTTTTTTCACTTTGAGGTTTCTCGCATTTTGTGTGTACGAGTACATCGTACACCAGTGGGTTCACTCAGCTAAAGCTGCGGTTCTATTCGCAACTGCTTTGAATTATTTGAACTCATCTAAAGCAAGAATTTTTGACTTAGTCCATCCCGAAAGGAAACTGTGAGGTTTGCCTCCTAGCGAGAAGATTTTGTGTATGCATGATAACATCAAAAGTTTCTTGATTTAACTTCATAAGCTTTTTTTTACATAACATATTAACTTTTACATACATAACATTTTAACTTTCATAAGCGACCGATATTTCAACGTGCGAATATCATTTCGAAGATTTTTTGGACAGATAAAACAAAGCAGGCCCTTACATGCTTGAAAAAAGTTGGATTGGGATTTAAACATCTAAAATTAACAATATTGGATATTGAGATGTAATTGGGTCTCAATCAGTTTTTCTGCCTACTACTAATAGAGAAAGTCTAAATTTATCCATTGAAATAGATATCGTATATAAAAAATTGTATTGTTTTACTACAAATTTATTCGTGAATTAAGTAGAGCATCGATTAAAACTGGAGTTTAAATATTTTATTCAAGCAAAGCCCCGGAAAAAATAACGAGGACAAACACCGTTCATCGCCTAGGAATAAATTATGGTCATCTTTGTTCGTGGCTATGTACATGATTAAACGGTGGCCCTCGTATGTCTGGTTCTTTCCGCTCCGTTGCCCAATTCGAGTAGTCCGTCGGTATCCGAGCATGCAACCCCGTCAGTGGTAGGCGCGGCCGGAAAAGGCATTTTGGAATTTTTGCAATCGACTTCCGGCGTTCAATAACATATCCACCAACTCCCATTAAGAGTCGAAGTCGAGTCCGGTCGCAAGGAGTGTCCCCTTTCACTCGCACACGGCCCAAGCGTAATCAGAACGGCTGATTGGAATTCGTCGCCAGATGTCACACCGAATAGTTTTCTTCTCGCGGGCTTTCCATACGTGAGGGGGACTCAGTCCACCTGGATAAATGTGGTTTAACCACAGCAGATGTCCTTTTTCTTAGGTATGTTGAAATTTGTCCTCTAGCAAATTGGTCGTTTGTCGTCATTTGTCACCGCGTTTGCGTATCTCCGTGAACGGGAGAAATTTTCAGGAACTCGGAAAGACCCAGATGAGGGGTGATATTTTTTTTCTTTGAAAATTACGGATGATATTAAGAATTTTTTTATGCTAATTTATAATTCCTTGAGCATAATTTTAAGCAATATTTATTGACAACTTGTCGTTTTGGACCGTCGACTACGGCAACGGACATCTCTAAATCTGTGTCATGAATATCATTTCCAAAAGATTCTAAAAACAGCTAAGATTCCCGGATGTGAAATAAATGAAGGCTTTCAGCAAAAATAAATGATTGAGAAAAATAATTAATATTTCAGATATCACGAATGAGGATTGACACTAAGAGGGATTAAAGGAGGTAAAAAAGCAAACTGCTCATATACTCGGCACAGGTGCCTATACGAGTATATTTCTTCGACGCCATGCAGACATATACGTGAACAGTTCTATATAATATATAGTATTCTCGTTGAAATTACTCGTCTAAAAATAGCAATGGCTCTAAAAAACATTACACTTCTTAAAAAACTCTCTCTAAAAAACATTAAACTTGGTAAAATATTGAAAATATTTTAATAACTAACTCGAGACATCGGGAAAATAATATTTTTTAATAAACTATATTCTCTCAGCTAAGTAGGATCTTTCCCTATTTTTTTTACTATTACACTGACCATTTTTCACCGAAACATCTCCAAAAAGGCTAAATTGTTTCACATGCTTTATTTTTTTCCCTCCAATTTTAACGTTTAACCTAGCCTTCCTCTCCCTCGAAAACCTAATAAATTTTGTTTTGTTTACACCCATTTTTATCCCATGCTTATAGCATCGATTTTCATATGAACTTATCAATGGTTGTATTACTTTAGCTAATCCGACCACGTAAAGCTTGTTCATCCACGAGGCTAACCGATTTCATGAATTCCTCACCGTTGTTCTTTCCCATCCCCACCTCTTCTGCCCCTCTTACCATTTCCTTCGCTTATCAAGGAAAATCAATGGTTATAATGAACAGCCCTGCCTTACCCATTTTCTTTGGCACTACCCATCACGACTCTCCATCTACCACACATATATATTTTCCAAGGATTCCTTTTTTGTTTTACAAATATCATGGAATTTATTTAGATTCCAGGCCTAGATATTTTTCTCCTTTACAAAGCCAAAAAAAGTTTCTATATGTCTCATTCTGTTATAGATTCTAGAAGTTATAAATATTAAAATAAAATAAAAATAAAGCTTTGAAAAGATAACTACGACATTTTTTATGAATTTTACAATACAGGACTAGACTAGTGCTAAGAAATCTCTAAGAAGAATATAATGTCCCAATCTGAGAAAATAATGGTTGACATTATGGTATATAATGGGGTTCCTCTACTGATTATTATCTTAATTTACCTCAGTAGCATCTAATGATCACAAAAAATGGCTTATGCTACGCACGAAAACCATTAATTAATACAATTGCCGATTGATTGTTAGGTTCACCGAATGCATTTCGAGCATTTATCTTTAAGTAAAAAAATATTTATTTTGCAGGAGTTTACCATGCTACAATTGCCTCTATTGATTACTAATACTAGAATCACCATTAAAATTAATGCCGTGTTGATCCTAAGAGAGAGAATCGATGATTTTAAGAAGATTTGTTGAGTTGAATAACATTTCTACATATATGTGTTTCTTTTATTGACTCCACGCATTTCTGTTTTTTTTTCATTACGATCCACTCTGATTCGTCTGCAACTTGAGCTTTTGTAGAGTCTACTTTATCTCTTTATTCTTGCTATAAAGATGTTCTATTTTTGGCCATTAAATATTTATTTCTGATGACGTGCCTTTCTTTTTTTGCGAAGATTTTGATCAAATGATTGATTAGTTCAATTGCGTAAGCAAAAATAAAGTTTAAATTAGCTATCGCAGGGCCATCCGCCCGGCAAGTGGAGAGATCCGGTGTTCAAGTCCCGGTCGAGGAAAATATTTTTACATTTGTGATCTGCTCACATCCGCCATCCCCACCTCTCTTGTGTTCGTCCTTTATGTGTGTTCCTTTCCCATTTTCCTTATATCTACTTCAATGTGAATATATATATGTATATATATATATATATATATATATATATATATATATATATATATATATGATTCTGATGACGACGGCCGTGTCGTCGAAACGTAAATATCCAATGTAAGTGTCCTTCTTTTATGTTTCTATGTGCGTGGTGTTTGTTGTCTTAGTGTTTGTGTATATATATATATGTATGTATATATATATATATATATATATATATATATATATATATCTATATATAATATATATATATATATATATATATATATATATATATATATATATATATAAAGAGTTACAGCTTCTATAGGTCTTAAAATAACCAGGGAATCAGAGAATTCACTAAAAAAATAACCACACTTGTAACTTTTGACTTTACCTTGCAGCTTTCCGCTGAAATGAATAGTCGTGTGTCTATATTATCAATTGAAAAATTGTGGCTTTACGGAGCTTGTATACAACCTCCGGGCACGCTGATTGAGACAGACCAAACCTGGAAGTTTTCAACCCTTCTGGTACATTATAACATCATCATGTTTTTTGACAACTCACGTCTCTATCTTCTTCGATTCGTGATATCCTACGCGGGGAGAGGGTTAAGACTGAAGACCGAAACCGGTAATAGGAAATCGGTACGAATCGCAAATGCGCATGAAAGAAAATTTAACGACTGAAGTAGTTTTCCACATCGAACCCTTAAGAAGGCCCAAGGCGTTTTCTCCAGCTTCTCTCGCAAAAGCCGCTCTGAAATCAAGGAACGGCCGAAGTGGAGTGAAATATGAAATTCCCCCATCTCCGAGGGGAGGAGAAGCGCCGCGGGACGAGAATACCAATCCGACAGCGAAAAGTGTTTCAGTCGCGCGAGTGCATCACGCTCCTCTCATCCTCGCTTGTCACGACTCAAACAGATGGATGGAAACGCACCGTGCTTTAAGTTTGATGAACTCACTCTTTGTACTCATGGCACATGAAGGCCGCGAATTCGAGTCACGGAAACCCCCTCGGTTTTTCTTCTTTTCGCGTCTCCTGGTGAGCGTTTTTCACTCCGCCGACGTGGAAAATTACAGTACTTCAACCATTGATATGCTTTTCAGTTTCCCTTTATCCATATTCATATGATTCGCTCTCTGTAAATTCTTCGAAGTTAACGCCTTACAATTCATATCAACGCGAGCCATATGGCAAAAATTTGTAGTTGCAGCTTGATGTTTTTTTGATAAATGACTACAAATAACTGAAGTTAAGGAAACTGGTTCAACAGCAAAAAGTATGTATTGCTAAAACAAGAAAACGAGACTCGTCATTTAATGTTTTCGCAAGGATTGTACAAAAGCATTTTAGTGGTGGTTGTTTCATCTTATAAACACTTGTATAAGGCATTCCGTCCGTCGATTTCTCAGTTTTGAGAGATATGAGTCGTACCAGTTTCACGTCAGTGCAGCAACTCACAAGGTTCTCGCTGTTCCGGTGTTTTTGGCTCGGAAAATGGTCGGCCCACACATACAGCCGCTGTCTACGCTCGCCACGTGACTTTGTTTTTTGTTCCTGAAGCAGAAGCCTCCTACGATTGGTTGTTATTTTGACAATGTTGATAGCATTGAAATACAAGCGGCAAAAACGCTGAACAGGATTCGGAACAAGGCCTTCCTTCTGACGTTCCAGTCACTGGCTCACCGCTATATGCGGTGGGTGGAGGCGGGAGGAAATTTTGCATTTTGAATCGACAAATGGCATGCACGAGCGTGTCATTTTTTATAGATCGTTCGCGTTTTCCAGCTAATGCAATTAGTAGATGAGCTCATTATTTAGTTACCTTCATTTGCTTAACGATTTAGGCACATCGGCAGGGTGAATTTTTTAAATGTAAATAATGTTGCTTGCTCTGCATTTTCAAATGATCACAGATTTAAATATAATCATGACAATGGGGATGGCCTGCAGCATAAATATTCGTCAGTAGACAGACTAATGCTTCCTGCATTACTTTCAACAGCATAATTATGGAGACGAAAGATGGCTGAAAAAATGTTGAAATGAAAATGATATAAACATATTCCTGCTCAATCTGTATCCGGGTTTAGTTCTCAATTGTATGATGGAATCGGGAGGCTGATTAGGACTAATAATCAGAAACGAAGGCTTAAAGAAGTCATGCCATTCAAATAAAGGGATTCTGTTAATCGTTTAAAATAATTCATGAAAATTTATTAAAAAAGTAAATTTATAAAGAGCGAAAAAGCATTAAAAATGTCAGTAGAATATTTACTGCCAAGCTTAATTCACGCAAATCTTTGGAGAAGCGTCATAAATCTCAAAAACGGTCAAGGCGTTCTATGATAATGGGTTTTAATAAAACTTCACCAAACATCTTAGCCATATTTAAGAGAACTGTACACATATTAACTGGAGCTAGGAAAGGAAAAGCGAGAATTGAAGCGCCGAAACATGATAATTTGCGCTCGTCGAGTACCGAGGGAGAATAACCAGTGGAATAGGTCGTTGAACTCTCTGCAACACGAAACTAGCACTCAAAAGAGCCATTACGAAATCCTCTCTCCTCGATAAAAATACCGGGGTCGTTTCATCGAAAAGGTGAAAAAAGCTAGAACTACACGAGAGATCGTTCAAGCCTATCGATGGTCGCAAATAAAAGGGAATGCTGTAAAGTATTTTGTACAATTTCTTTCAGTCACGTCGTACTTTCTCCTCCACATTCGCCTTGCAAATACGTTTCCAATCTGCGCAGCCAGAGGTAAATTCTTTAGCGCATGGCATGTGTGTCGATTTCAAATTCCTCTTGGGGCTTAACAGATTCATTTAGGGGTTGCGTTTTCATGATTCTCTAACCAACCTCAAACTTTCACTTTCCATCCCCTCAATGTCATTTTACCTAAGCTCTCCATGAATCTCACAGCTGCTAACCCCATTTCCATTCGTCCTTTTTCTAATTTTCCAGTTGTCTCTTCCTAATTGCAGTAAAATCTTAAAATAAATTGAACATATGACTTCCACTTGGATGCAAGACACCAATACCAGACTGATTACCTACTGAATACATTTTCACCAACATTTATTTTCCCTGGACAATAGCTAATTAAACGTGAAATAGGGGGCTAAAATTTATATCTAAGCATCACCACAAGAGGCATATATTGACATATGATATTCAATATATGTGAATGAGATCCGTGTAACTTTGAATTTATTTAATTACCCGACTTCAGGCTTTCAGAAACGAATAGTTATCAAACGAAGTAATAAAATAGGCAATTTAACGGTGTAATTATTAGATGAAAGTCATGACATAGTATTTTTATAGAAGCGTAATACTATATTCTCAATGATATGGGATTACTTCTCATACGCCTTTTCCACTGAGAATTTTTTCGGAATAAAGGTAACAGCCATGTATTTATTGAGAATTATTTCCAAAGATACGTTATTTAAATTTCCATGTTCTTCAATGAATTTGACAAACTATCAATTTTTTCGGGACTATTATTTCATTTCCCTAAACTCATTGGGTTTGATATTTTTAAGATGATTTTACTAAGCACACTGCCTGGAAATAGTTGACTTACTATATACTACGGAATCGCCGGATTAATAACCTTCAATTTCAGTTTCACAATTGTCGCGATACGGTGGATCTTTTACATAGGCATTTTAATCATATTCCATTATTATGGAAAACATATTAATACGAGCTAAAACTTATCAATGCACAAATTTCGTTCATTTCTGTAGGATCGTAAGTCAATGACTCGGTTTTTCCTGGCAAAATCCTGGAGAAAAATGTGTGAGGTGAGGTGAGTCTTCTTCAGCTAATCACGAAGAAGATGTAACCCTCTAAAAATAATCAAAAGTGTGATAACTTATACCGTTTTACCGTGCAGCTACAAGGTAGACGTTTGCTATGTCGTGACACTTGGGATTACTTTAGTTTTTGAAAACCCCCAGGACAAAAATTACATGTAAAATATTTTCCAATCACAAAATCATAACCTTTAAGTGGGAGAATAACTACCTAGGCGGGAATCGAACCTACAAACAGCAGACGAGGGCGATACTTCACCTTCACGGAGAACCTACTGAATGTTAAAATTTACGCAAAGACTAGAAACTCATTTCATCAATAAACAGTTGCATTTTGTGAGAATTACAGTATAAATATTACGGAATTACGATACCTTTCAATGAATTTCTATAAATTTTTCCATGAATAATATCAATATCCCAGCTCCGTGACGGGACCAATCATTAACGGGACTAAATCATATCGAAAGCGACCATTAATATAAAAGGAAGCATTAAAAACTAATAATAATTTTATAAGCAACCATTACAGTTCATTCTTAGAAGACCTCGCATGAGTACACCCCCAATACTTATAAATGTATTCGTAGCTTTAAGAAACGGACTCCAGTTAATGCAGAATTTCTCGGTCCAATGCATCATTGCAAAATAGAGATTGATCCAGCAAATGAGATTAACCAAAACAGATAAGTCAGATGAAGTAACATTACCATTAAGAGTCCTACCATCCCGGTAAACAAACCGGTGTTTTTGACACTGTATGTGGTCACCAAACTTTGATCATATCTCCCAAAGGCCATAAAATATTATTCTCTCCTCATCACAAAACTTTGTAGTTGTTGCCATTATTTCCTCTTTGATTTAAAAGAAACTCAAATATTGTAAAATGTTAGTAGTGAAAACAAATTCATACCCATTTAAAAAGATCCAGTAGGCTGTTGTTAACCACATGGGCGCGGTAGACTCGTGAATAGCGATGTTCCAAGCGTTCATTGTCGGCCCATACGGGCACACATACACCGTCCCGGTGAGCGAAAACCCACCCTAACCGGTCATTTAACAAACAAGATAAAGCCATGACATTCCAAAAAAACATCTCATTCGTGTGCGTGTTGTTTGTGAGAGACGAGAAACTTATGATTTAATGTAAGCTATGCTATAACAGAGGTTTACAATAGTGGTTGAAGCCGACAGGTAACGGCTCATTTAGAAAATAGGTTAAACTTGGCGGAGAAAAGCTATTACATGGCATATAATTTGAAAGAATATGTGTGAATTTGGAATATTGTCCGTACAGGTGGACTAAGGTGGAATACAAACTAGCACTAAGAGGAGAATGAATAAAACTTTATGGTAACAGACATAGGAAAGACTCATAGGCGAGTTACGTCCTTAGGCAGTGTATATGTATGCTTATAGTTGATATCAGGCTACTGACCAGAGGGTCAGGGTGACAACTCTAGGCACTCTCAGCTTCACCCAAGCTGTGTCATTTTCCGATTAGCAGATCTTCCTGCGGAACCATAGCCGGCAAGGAGAAGGAACTGGCCCCCTTATTATTCCGCTAATGTGCAAATTTCACACACCGCATAGGGCCAGGGCAATAATCTGTGAGAGGTGAGCTATAACCTTATCTATTAAGCCAACCTTCTAGTAGATATGGTAGATTACTGGAGTCGGTTGCTGTTGGCATACACTCCACAGCTGAATTCAATGGTAAGTGCTTAATATTCCTCTATATGTCTTTGAAACAATTACTTGGGTGTATGTGACCAACATGTAAGGCCATAGAAAGATCCCTTTTATATTTTTCAACTTCATAATGTACATGAGAAGGAAGTTCATAAAGTAGGTATTACTTTGTCCCACTTTTCGTTGCCTTTATTTGATTATCATTTGGGAGAAAATATTTGTGTGCTATTATTTTTCATTACTTTGTGCTGTTCTACTGGGAATAATAAGTATCTTCATTTTAATGGACACTGACAATTAGAATTATCTTTTAATTCCGCGATGTAACATCAACGTTTTCATCATTTGTGCATCGGTGTCGTGAAGTACCACGCGCAACTATGTGTGTACAATTTCTGGTCTTAATCTTCCAATTGATAACAATGGTTGTCTCCTACGCCCACGGTAAGTTTGTCTAAGAGATTACGATAGGTTAAATATTCAAGCTTACACGTCAGAGAACATGACGAATGTTCACTCTAAGCAATCGACTCATCTCGGAACACAATGACAAATCGTTGGCTTGTGCTGCTTCAATTGGCAGTCTCAGTATCTCCTCCCGGAAAAAAACGGTGTGTGGCTTGTGTACATACGTCAACTGAACGACAACCTTCGGCAATGAAAAATATTCACGCCACGTGATGGAGCAGAGTAGGAAGGGAACAGCAAAGCCAAGAATCAGAAAAGGAAGCAATTCCATTCTCGTGATATCCCGCGAGAATATTGCTTGCGTGAGAACAAAAGGACTTCCGATTTTCCTAAAAGGATATGAATAAAAATAAGACAGATCGTTTCCAAACATTGAAAAAGGTATCTAACCGTAGGTTTACGAAAAGAAAGGAACTCCTGCATGGAAACATTCCGGTCATACGAACAAAGCCGTAAAATACAAGATAGAAATAGCCGTCAACCTGGACGTGGACTCAATGTGCACGGCAATAAATATTAATGAATATATCGAAAATATATGAAAAAAATTGAATTACGTACGATATTCTAATAAATATTTTGATATCGAGGGAAATTTTGTACATTTATAAATCTCTTGGTGTGAATTTAGTCACATTTACTAGATGGAACAGAAATAAGTGTGTACAGGGGACCAAACTTTCCATTATCCCCGAGATTTTTTGTATCTACATAACATACAATATATAAAATAACTTAAAAAGTGTAGAGCAGATAGATTTTAGATAATTTTTTCCACAAACGATATGGGATTCGAATAAAATTGTCCGACCGCGATAGGAGTAAAAATATTCGGCTCAAAATTAGTCTGGCGTATTCGCCCCCTGTTGTACCCTATCGGTGGCTTGCAGGGTATTAAAAAATGAAAAAATTACGAACAACATTTTGGAAAACTTCGTCACGGTACGTGGCAGTGGATGAATCTACATTCGGTAGGCATATTAAGGGAAGATTTGCGGTCCATACATACAATTAAGTGTCAGGAGCTCGTCGTATTGATCAGTGTCGCAGTGATAATGACGGTCTATGTAGCAAGATACGCGATTCATTTTGTATTCAATCACGGTCAACCTTCCAGGTGAAGTCGAATTGGTTATCTATTCAATACAATTCGACCCAATTTCAATTTAAATCATATTTCTCGCATCTTGTGAGATCGTATGTATCGCACATCGTTTACGTCGTACATCGCTTACCAACGTATCGATAAGTCTTGCATTTCTAAAGTTAAGGAAATGGAATAGTAGCACATAAAAAGGTTTTTAGCCGAAAATGTAGCGGGTTGAGTGGCGTTTTTTATGCCCTCCTTTTCTCACTGTCCAACATCTTTCAATTTCTTAAGCTCATCACTACTACGAGAGATCTTTAATCGGTGATAACCAGTTTCACTCAAAAAAAATTATGTAAAAATGCCAGTTTTTAAAGACAATGTAACCGTTTTTTCTTTTCGAATCTCTACTTCTCATGCATTAATAACTGGTTCATAACTTGATATCGGGAAATAAATCATGCGAGAGAGTGTCCAGAATGGGGAAAACGGACAAGAGTAGATAGGGATTCTTCAGGACTGATCGAAATTCTTTTAAATAGCATAACATTCTAAGAATAAAAAAAAACCCAAATTTTTATTAACTTACCACCCTGAGAATTAAGTTTAATTATTGGTATTTAGACCTCCTCTAATGCCTTCATTTTTGTCCGATTGCACAAAATTCTCCCATCTCTATAAGCTGCGGAAGTGTTTCCCGGACAGCCATTAAAAGCATAGTTGTCTACATTGACAAATTACACCGCCAGCCGACGCAAGAGCGTGTTGCCATTAAGCGCGAAAAATAAGGGTAAGTATAAATATTAAGTTCTCTCTATGGGTTGGTCATGCCAATTAAAGTCAGGTATTAGTTTACGAAATAAATCTCTCTTCCACTCATATCTTCCGCGCTGTCCTATTCTTTCACTTCTGTCACTTTCATCCAATGTTTCACCCATACTTTTTTCTCTAATAGACCTCGTGTTGAGAGTGTCTCTACACACGCATTACTTTCCCGGAGTATCCTTTCGCGTCATACTGTTTACTCTTCACTCATATATCCGTTTGGTGATACTCGAGCCTCGCACATTCACTGAACATGACCAAACCAGAGTAGCGCATGCGTGTCTGTTACCCGTACATGTAATTCTGATTCTTGTGTTAGTCACTCACTCCTCCTAGACCTCTCTCTCTACTCTCTTCTAAAAAAAAACATTCCTCAAGCACTCTATGAAACCAACCGTATTTATTTCACAATTATGCTTATCATGTCGTACTCATCTAAGTTTTACCTCCATACAATTTCACGCCCCATCACCCACTCTTGCGGCGGCGACCCCGTCATGGTACGATGTATGGTGTAGATAAAGTTGAGAAATAATGTGGGGAGGGATACAGTTTTATGGAATGCTATTTTTATGTCCAATGCTGGAAAGTGTGCTTCTCCAAATATACTTTAAGAAAATAATCCTATAAGGTAACAAACTTAATATTGCGTCAGTATTGCCTCTCTTTGTGCCGTTAAAAACGCGAGGGAAAAGTGAATCACACCATCCGTTAGAGATAGGCGGAAACCTCCGAACGATACAGTGACGAAAAATGTGCAAATGATTGTTTGTTTTTATCGCCAAGCTTTCATGACCAAGTAGCATTAATGAGGAAGAGCTTTAGTCGGAAGGTTCTCCTCAGGTTATTGTTGGTTTCCATAAAAAAAAGTAAAGGTAACATCACGTGAAGACTATATGTAGAACAGTGAGTTTATTTTAGCACTTAGCCGAGGTGGTGCTCAGCATCATCAATAAAAGAATGGAGAGGAAGGCAAAATGATTACTTAGAGGATGATCAATTTAAAGGTTGATCAATTTTGTTGAAAGATGTTGTTGAAACAAAGTTGAAAGATGATCAATTTAGGTGTGAGTGATGTCATAGTAGTAATTAGGTCACTATTATAGAGGAGCATAGAATACAACCAGGATGTGTGCATATGTTTGTTCCGTATCTTTTGAGGTGTTCGATAGAGTAAATTTTACAGAATTAATGAATGCATAGCAGAAAATAGGAGTAGGTTGAAGGATAGGTGACTTATCGCTAACCTGCATGTCCATAAACGTGTCCATTGCCACTCCGTGACGTTAACTTCTAAAATAGGAGGACGTAAAATAGAGGAGTTGGAACAATTGACTGATCTCGGAAGTATAATGCAACAATTTCAGAGAGTAAAAATCATTTGCCTTGACCGGGATTCGAACCCGGATCCCTCAATATCCGGCCGAGTGCTTTAACCAATTAAACTACCGAGACGTCCTCTTACACTCTGAAATTTTGGGGGCTTTAAAGGAACAAGATGTTGTGACGAAATACCGTACATACAATGTCACAGGCATCCGTTAAAAGTTACTGTTGCGGCATCTCCCGCAGTTTCTTGAAATTTGATCTCGGAAGTGTTTTGGTCCAACGGCTAATATAGTATTGATATGAGAGAAAGAATTGCGCTAGGCAACCATTCATTTACGAGGAGTCGAGAGTTGGTTTAGGGGACCTTGATTTAAAGACAATATCTGATAGAAGTTTAATACAGAGCGTGATTTTGTAAAACTTGGTCGTTGACGGTAAGCATAGATTGGAGACTTTTGAGATGTAGGCGCGAAGGGGGATGGAAAAGGTAAAGCGGACGGAAAGGAAAATAAACGAAGGACAATAGGCATGGTGGAGGATGAGAGAGGATTTTTTAAAGAAACCCAAAATAAACTGCAAGGGTCAATGTACGCTATTTTGATTCGCGACTAAATGTTGGACCATAATAAATAGGAGAACGCTAGGCAAGCGAGGTGGATGGAGGAAAATAAAAGGCATGTTGGAAGTAATGAATAAAGGTAGACAGTATCCGGAATTGAAGATTGAGTTTTAAATTAGGATGTCAGATTGTCTTGTTATACAAAGATTATAAATGTAGCGTCGTCCATTCTGAGTATATCCAAAATTTACCTTAAATAGGCAGACTACCAAATAATTATCAAGCTTCAATAAACCATCATCTTTTCCAATTGGATTAAATTCATGAGTGACAAAATCTTAATGTGGTTTACATTCCAGCTCTCTATCCTACTACTATTATCCTAAATTTGTCTTACTTCCTTTCCCTATTGGTTTTAAGTGACAAAATGGTAATGGTTGGTATATTAACGGTGCATATTTGACCCAAATCGGCCAATCCGAAACATCTTAATAAAGTTTTGAATATCACGCAAGGTAATGGACTTCTTTTTGGACCTAACTAATATTTGAAAGTCAGTTAAACAAATGAGACCCCTCTCATTTTCCCGCTGTCTAGTATTATTCGGCACATTATGTACATGCGGAATTTAGAGTTCGAGAGCTAGGGAGCAAAATGGTTGCTTATGATGATGAAAAATAAAAACTATGCCAGCCAATGGAACCCGGTCACATGGGAGCCTAATGAATGCAAGCGTAGCAAACCCGAATCCGATCAAAACGCGTCTGGATTCCCTTTTGGAGTGTGTAGTCTCCATGCTCGAATCCTGGCGGAGCCAATATGTTTTTCTTCTCCCCCATTCCCTCCGTTCCCTAATACCCTTCTCCAGGATCCCTCGCCCATCCCCATCATCGCAAAGCATGCCGAAAGTTGTGATGCCCACACTCCCCACAGAACTACAAACCGACCTTCGGGTTTTGGACCGCCCCGGCGTTTGATTTCTGCGACGCACATCTTCCCGAGTCGTCCGTGAGATTCCCCATCGCCGCTCACAACTCATTGTGCGACGATTTGTCGCGGTTATTTCCCTTACCCCCTCCCGGCAGCGGCTCGCTCCTATTCCCACAGGGCGCGAGCGGGTGATATCGGGAGAAAGTCGGGAGGGTTTGGAGAGACTCGAGAGAGGATTTGCTGTTACCTCAACCTGGTCCGCGCTCGCAACTGCATCCCCCGCGATAGAGCTGCGAGAAAGACGCGGTGGGAGAGGAGGAGGGAGGCTGTGCCGGGCGGTGAGTATGGGGTCGAACCTTACGGTACCAACCGCGACTCATCCACGAGCGACCAACCCCCAACTGAGATTCCCGCATTGAAGGGGAGTGAGAGACAGAGAGGGAAGAGTGGCGAGTCCGGCCGAGAAAGCACTCATACTCACACACATACACGCCTACAACCTCGATTCGGTGCGCGGACAGAGGACAACAACGCAGAGCCGGGGAAAGGGTCGAGGAGCCCGGCGAGGAGGGATGGGAGAGAGGGGAGAGGAGGATAAGGGGCACTTTCTTCCTCCGGGGCCGAGCCAAACAAGCCCGGCCTCCCCCCGGCGTTCCCGCGGTGCAACCGATGGAAACAAGGTCGGCACGTCGTAATCGTAAATCATCGTCCCCCGTCCCTCCTCGCCTCATCCATCCCCTCGATCCCTGTTATCTCCGTCCACCATCGCTCAATTCACTCACTCTCACCCCTCTCTTCGTCCCCTCCGCGTGCTCATCTCCAAAACTGGTGTTTACTCGACGAGCGAGAGCGAAAAGATTGTTACGGGTGATTTCGGGTATGTGAGTGTGAAATTGAGTTATGAGGAGTAACAACACCCGAATCGAAGCTCCTGGAGGTTGACAGGCCTAAAGGTGATATGCCGACTGGGGCTCAGGTCCTGTTTCATCACCACTGCGGAGGTATTGCTATCTATCGCAAATTTCAAACAACAACAACGCCCTTCTATGCATGGTCTTCAGGTCGGTGACGTATCGATGAGTTCACTATCCCGAAGCGATCGCTCATCTCGAGACTACAACGGTTATCTTATTGTATTGCGGAAACGGAGTTTTGAAAATTATGACCAAATTAAAATACCCGAAGTAGGTGAACCAACCTGCCTCATCTATTTATGAGCTATCCTCGTGTCGAATGTTTGAAAAAATATTCTCGAGAAAATGCAAGCAGAAGGGTTGCACCAGAAGAGGAAGGAAGAGAATTAGACTAGGAAAATAATGAATGAATGCCCGCATGCAGAATGGGCTTAGAAACGTAAACATAAATCATTTGCAGTGACCATGATCCCGGTTCCATTAGGAGCATACCTCAAGAAGTGCAAGGGGAAGAGGACACTTAACAATTTCCGTGGCAATTGCGGAAAGATGCATGGCGAATCGAATAGCCTCTTTCATGGCATGGTTACGGAGGAATTGAGAAAAATGAATTCATTTATCAAAAAATTGCATCAAAACTATATAATTTAAAGAACACGCTATTTTCCATTGATATGATTTGGTCTTCAGAGATTGGTCGATGCAAATATACGGCATCAGTCATTGTAACGAGGGGTGATAAAGTATTTTGGTCCCCTTGCAAAAGTTGAGTTCTGCAAGCTTTCTAAGTTAATACGCGGGGGTTTCAAGGGTTTCATCGCCGCCCCTTCCGAAATAGACAGCATTACTCAGATGGTAAGCAAGTCACAATAAAACAAATTTCATGAAAAGAGTATTTTTCTCAATTGTTATGTGTGAAGTTCTAACATTGAACAAGTTTCGCACGAATAAATTTCCAATCGAACCAATACATCTTCAAGCAACAGTATGAATAACTACCTTCATGAATTAGTTTTCTGTAACTTTTGGTTTATCACTGTTATAATTATAAAATAAGCCCGTGTGTAACATCAAAATTAAACCTAAAACTTCGGATAACAAATGAATATCCAGAGTAATTAAACAGTCTGGGTAGGTAAAATTGGGAGTGTAAAATTTAAATTCTACAGCATAAAGAGTTCACGCGTGAGCATAGGTAGACAAGTTCCTTTCAATTTGCAACCTGTAGATCTGATACCTGAGCTGTCCAATCACAAGAATTCGAATCCAGACCCTCCGATCAGGAGTCAAGCGCTCTCTCCACTACACCACACTCCTGCGAGGTACCTCAATTCCAGCAAAAATTATCAAAAGTTAAGAAAAATAATCTTTGGAGATTTTTCAATCATAAAGAATGAGAATTATTTCTAATATATTTTCCTCTTCTATACATAAATATATATATATATATATATATATACAAACACTAACACAAAAAACACTACACACATAGAAACATAAAAGAAGGACACTTACATTGGATATTTACGTTTCGACGGCACGGCCGTCGTCATCAGAATCTGATGACGACGGCCGTGCCGTCGAAACGTAAATATCCAATGTAAGTGTCCTTCTTTTATGTTTCTATGTGTGTAGTGTTTTTTGTGTTAGTGTTTGTGTGTTTGTGCGTCGCCGGAGAGCGTCTTTTCCAAGTTTATATATATATATATATATATATATATATATATATATATATATATATATATATATATATATATATAATTATACACACACATTCAAACACGAAATCCCGCCATATGGTGAACAAGTATTCATGCACATGGAAAGAGATATAAGGAAAAGGAATAGGAACACATATAAAGAACGAACACAGGAGAGGTGAGGAAGGCGGAATCGAGAAGATCACAAGCGCAAAAATGAGCTTCCTGTGTTCGTCCTTTCTGTGTTCCTATCCCTTTTCCTTATATCTATTTCCATGTGATTGAATATATATATATATATATATATATATATATATATATATATATATATATATATATATATATATATATATATATATAAGGTCAAATAAACTGTTGGCCTGCAACTTTTCATACTGAATAAAAGCACATTTTTCAGACATCTTCACTGCGGCCGAACAAACATTATTCATCGCACCCAGAACACATCTGTAAAATACGCTACCACCTTGCACATGAATATTTTATAGACATAAGAAGAATATTTGTTCGGGTGACTAAAGGCGATAAACAAATATTTTTTACTCATAATTAACCTAAGTATTTTGCGGACATGTATCATTTTTATAAAAAAATGTCTTCAATATGAATATAATGGCGACTAGCTGACCTTCGAGTTTATTCATAGGGTTCAAATAAAATCGTTGACGAGATTTTTAAGGGTCTTCAGAAAGGGAACATTTTTAGAGAAAAAGCTTTACACACCTAATCTGAAATATTTTCAATCTACTCTGAGTATGTTTCTTGGCACACTAAAATTTCGTGATCTAAAATCTGTTCTCGATGGATGTATGCGAGATTTTTTTATCACAATAAGTGTTTTTTCCTAATTTTCTCTGGAAATCTTTCGCTGTAAATCATCTAAAATCCCATACACAGAGAAAATACTTTAAGCATGTGCATTTGCATAGTACCCTGCACGCCACCTTTAAGGTGTATGGAAGGGAGTGATTAAACACCTGGCGTATAGCATCAAAATTAATTTTTGCTTAAATATTGATTACCAATTAAAATGGCAAATATTTCATATAATGAACGCACCGTTAACTTCTGCTACATTCGCTATGGTAGCCACGTAATTATACTTATTACGTCAGCTTGCTACTTACTATTTATACTACGTACGTTGCACATGTATAATGTTTACAGTAGTAGGAAGGTGGGACTGGATCGATGGAGGGAGTGAGGTGGGGGAGGAAATTTAAATCAGAGTGGGAGGGGGTAGCTTCACATAATTGCAACAATTAGAATGCATCCAGCGGGTGGTAAAGGTCCAATTCAAACATTTCTGTGAAAGAAATGTTTATCCTTTTTTCAAAATTTCCCAACTTCATCTATTCATCTGGTAATTTATGAAGGCTAAATTATTTCAATCCAACCCTTCGCTCGAGTTTACAATTTCGATAATAAGATCCAAATATCATAACTTGAAGTTTACATTCCACTGTATTGAGCGGATTTTCCTTTCGTATTTTTGGAATAATACTCGTAATAAGAACTTCACAGAAATGTGCAATGAAGATGCTTCGTTAAAAAAAATCCCCTAATCAAAATATCACGCATCGAATGTATACTCTTTTTTTATGGAGGTGGTAATACAGGGCACTGGTCTTGTAAACGGGGTCCGGCTAAGGATTCTTAATTTCAAACAATTGATGTGATTTTCCGGAAACCAAATGATTCTGGAAAAACGAAACCGGCGCAGGTAAAAGAAATGTCCCCCATTCCCGAAGTTGTGATTTCACACGTCGTATAGAGCTTAGCATTAAATGTGGTCTACCCTCATCAAAGAAACCAACCTAACCGGTGATTACTACGGTTGGTTTTCGTATGTACCGAATATGCAATTCTGATCTGAAAACACCTGCTGGAATTCCTGGGAAACCGTCATCGCACAAGACAGAAGAACGCGGAAGAACAGTCGATTCTCAATCCTCATCATCCTATGCAGTTCTCAATTACCTATTTTGCCCAGTCCCGAATATGAAAGAAAGAAGGGTCATTGCACTGAGAGAATTCAACTTCCTCACCGCAAAGAAACAATTACTGCTTCCTCATTTCATAATCGAAAACACTTCCCTCATTATTTCGATCCTCCAAGGCATGAGCCGCTCTAGATTGATCTAATAACCGCGGCATTCATGATAATCTGGCTTCTTACTCACGCAATTCCTTTCTTCCACCGGCAAAGACACTCCTTTACGAAACGTTACGCGACTTTCAGTTGATGTAAGAATAAACCGTATCGGATTTATTGATATTTTAGGCGAAGGAAAGCAGTATAACCTAATGCTTTATAATCTCATATTTCATATCGAATGACGCAAACCTTAAAATTGGTCATTATTTCGAGTCCCGCTTGGATTGATCGATTGATTGCGAGATTCAAATTATCTGTACCGGTGCATCCCACTCCCTGGCCCGCGATTGTTTCCCCGGGGCATTTTAAGGCATTTCTTCCTCAAGCACCATTTTATCCTTTCTAATGAGATTAATCTTATTGGATTTTCTTGTGTTTTCGAACTTGAATTTCTCGGGATAGCATCTCTCTTCAGTAGTCTTTCCCATCTCCAAAACCGCACGAAATGAACTTCCTTCCTCTACTATTTAAGCGTGCACTTTCGCCACCGTCTCATCTACATTGATAATGAGAGCCTTTAAGAGATATCCGAGGGGTTTCTACAGTTTTTTAGAGCCTTCCGCTTGAAGGCCAATGATTGCGCGCCAGGAAAACTATCCGTTAGTCATGATATGGTTCACCTGGTATGATAGATGATTTTTTAATCCACACTTAGGTCTCTAGCTCTTCGTTTTCGAATGAGAATATACAGCGTCCATGAGATTGCTGAAAAAAACCGTTACGCCTAATGACGCCTATATGCTGAAGTCGTACTGCACCATTTGATCTAAATAACTTATCCTAAGGAGCTACTCTGTTGGCGAGGGAATTCAAAACAGAGACGTTTTTATTGCAATGTTGCACCACCCTGATTAAGTTAATTAAAGGGATCATGTAATATAATGCAACAATTTCAGAGAGTAAAAATCATTCGCCTTCACCGGGATTCGAACCCGGATCCCTCGATATCCGTCCGAGTGCCTTTAACCAATTAAGCTACCGAGACGTCCTCTTACACTCTGAAATTTTATATATCGAGGGATCCGGGTTCGAATCCCGGTCAAGGCGAATGATTTTTACTCTCTGAAATTGTTGCATTATAATGCACACATAGCGGGTGACTCCGTTAAAGTTACTGCTACAGTTTCTTGAAAAAAGGGATCATGTAATTTAAATGAACTTCGAAACGTTTCCCGTAAAATGAAAAGAGAAAGGACTCGAAGTAGTTTTGAGGTAACATGAAGTTGTGAATCAAAAAGCTACCGTATTCTGCTGATCATGGTTCTTTCCCATGCTATTTATAGGGGTAAGTATAGATAAAGAAACCAAATGTCACACTTCCTAAAAAAGAATAAATTATCTAAAACTTTTTGTACGAACTTGATTTTTATAGTTTTACACCCAAATATCATGAAAAATTGAGTTTATTTGGAATGCAGAGCGATGAAAGTCCTCAGGACATTTTACAATAACTGCGTGTGGTTTCTTTTTCGTCCATTATTGAGGGCACCTGGACGTCAAACGTTAGGTGAGATGCGGTTATGAACATAATGACTGAAAAACAAATCTATCTCATTAGAGCTAATTGTGGCAACGCGCTCGTAGCTCGAGTTGAAAGTAACTTTCTGATCCCTTAAATTGTAAATACCACACTTAAGAAAATATCAATATGAAAATCTGTTTTTTTTTGTTCCACTCCAACAGCAAAACTTACGTATTTATTGAGTTGTAGTTATTACAAATATAGAAGAATGCATTTGTCGGCTCATAAACGGATTAAAATTTTAATTGGTGTTCCGGGTTTGAAACCAGAAACTTTTTAAAATTTGTCTGATGTTAAAAATATTCTGCAAAGAACACTTTCGGTTCACTTAGTAAAATATGAACTAGTTTAGTTAGAATCATGTGTTCTGAATGAAAATGCATCTAATAGATAACATTTAATATTTAACGTAAGCTTAATGATAATTTGGCTAACTTGAACTTGATGATTAACTCAATTATATATTAATTACATAAAGTTAATTAACTCATACGTTTGAACTTAAACTTAATTTAAATTATTGTTAAACCGTTTTTGCAAGGCTCAAATTTTAGAAAATGTCACCCAAACAAATTTTTCTTTCACTTTCTTGAGATTGGTCCCCATGGATTCGTATGGTTTCCCATGGTAAATGAGCTCGTAGTGGATTTGAAACGATCCTTAAATACCTCCTATCGTGTGCTGTTGTCAATTTTTAAGGCCACGCTAGGTTTTTATGGCTTATCTAAGGGTATGACAAACTGATTTCTAAAATCCTGTATTTAAGTGATTCGGATGTGAATAGGTAAAACTGACAGGAATATTATGGGATTTCATTAGCGATTTCTAAAGCAATTCCCATCTTCCATCGAAATAGCCTTAATAATTTTAGATGGACTTTGGAGCTAAACTATACTAGCATAAAAAAAAGGAAAACGTATTCTTCACCAGGATAATCAGCTATATAACCTCTAATGTTGAAATAGGATTTGCACGCTGTCATCGTTGAACGAAAAACGATATTGAGGAGTTTAAAAAAGAAGAGAATGTTAAAAGACTCGATGGACGAAATGAAATTATCAATAAAAAAGGAGGACACGAATGGAAAGGGCATGTTGACGGATAAGGACTATGAATAACAAAAGGGATACAGGAGACTATAGAAAAAGAAAGGCAATGCAATAAGGGGTGAGTATTCTTAGAAAATTGAGTATTAGACTAAGGCGAGAAAGCAACTGGGCACTTGAAATTAGGTTGAAAGAGAAATGCATAGAGAAAGAGAAATTTCAGCGACAAGAAAATACTGGCATTGCATAGCTTTTTTATTTAATGATAGTTGTGAATAGGTTACATAGGAAAAATGATACAAACTGTTAGAGATTAAAGAAGACTTAATTAACTGGTCATAGACATTTTTAGGGAAGGTAGAGAGAACACATGGAAAAACTACACGATAAAGCCACTCCAAGTACGTCAAGGAGGTGTATTGTAGAATAATTACATCTTTGGAATTTTAACAACTGTATATTTTACGATAAAAATGTAAATTTTAGTCCCAAAACATAGTGACTTTTAATTTTAGAAGAAGTAATCGCCCTTGGGTGAAAATTAATAATGTATAATTTAGACCGTTAAGCCTAGACATTATTAATGTTGATTTCCAACGCGGCAGTCAGTATAGTATAGCTTTTATAACTAGAAATTACACTACCCACGAGAAGTGTATCGGAAAAAATGGACACTTTTCATTAATTGATTACTGTTACTGAAAACATTTTCCGATTTTTTTGTAGAATTTACATTCCCTGCCCATTTGTTCTACCCACTCTGATTTTCTGGTTTGATACTCGTATCAGATCGGAGGGCAGGAGGCTTAAGCTACTAGCCCCCCTTGGAGGAGGCAGCTGAACTACAATGGCTGAAATGTACTAAGGTAAAGCAAATTATAATCTCCTGCATCTGCATCTGGAAAGAGAAATGTTTCCTTCCTTCACAGTATCCGGTGCTGCATCGCTAAATGTTTGAAACGGCAACATCAGTTTTAATGATTCAAAAAATGGTAGCTTTTCCTTCTTCCTCGTACTCATTAAGGTGTACTCCGATCTCCAACAAGAGCATTCAAACCACCCATCGGATGAACCATTAGGTTCTGAACCCTTTCGGGCATTTCAGTAAGAGCGCGTTAATGCTGACCCGATTTCCCCTTCCCTCCATCGTCTCCACATACAAAATCAGATTCTGACACTCCAAATTGCCTTCTTGGGCGGCGAGAATAATAAGATCAGTAACAAAATCCACCATAAAAACTTTCAATTCCATTGTCTGAAGAAGTATCAGGATCCAAGCGATAATCAATATAACGTCAACATTATAAAAAACGGATGATAAAAACACAGTTTTGTGCCGTTCGTAAAATCACGATGGTCGTCTCTCCACCTAACACATAACTTACAAGAGACAAGAAGCGGACGATTTAAACGCATATGTTTTTTTTCTACTTTGGTAATTTCTCCGGCGCGGGAGCTAGTCTTTTTTTTGTTTGCATTCCAAAGGGCAGCGCCCCATTAGGAATAATTACGTTGCTCATGCATTGTGCCGAGATGAATGTGAGGGAGTGTAAGTAGGGCAGTTAGGGAGAAAATTTTTTGTGCGACCAAGTGAAGGCACGAGATAAAAAATTGAGAAGTGTTTTGAATATAACGACGCCACCGCTACCGAGCTCGCGCCTCGAACGGTCACGCGGACTCCTAAAGAAGAACTCTTCTTCGCCATCAGCTCCCGGGCAACTCGTATGATATTTTACTCCCAGCGTTCTAAATCACTTTGAAATGGAGCTAGTGGATACAAGTGGTTTCGTAAAAAATACAACTCTTTTTTATTGCAAAATTTCCGCCAATTCGTCCGAGTTAAACCGCCGTCTGGTTTCCTTTCTTCCTCGTCTGTCCAATCATCATCAACATTCGGAACATGTTATTTGGTCCCAGCATTTCTGGGAAAAGATATCCACCCAACCATATAGCTAAAGTTTAAGAAATTAATATTATCTTTGCTTTCTACAGAAATAAAACTTTATTTGTCGACTAGTTTCGTTTACACTGTAACATTCTCAGGACTAGTCCTGAGGATGTTACAGTGGACTCTCAGGACTAGTCCTGAGGATGTTACAGTGTAAACGAAACTAGTCGACAAATAAAGTTTTATTTCTGTAGAAAGCAAAGATAATATTAATTTCTTAAGTTAAACATGGATTTCTACAAAGTTTAGGCCTCAACCATTCAGTGCATATAGCTAAAGGTTTGGCGGGGACTAACTTTAAGCATAATGCCAAGGAAAATACTTATTAGTCACAGTTATATGGGAACCTGCTATGGTAACATTAACAGCTATGGTAAAAGGAACATTGGCGGAGATACATTGCAGAAAATTGGCTTCATAAAACGAATAGTACGGAAATGTATGGACGAAAAAGTTTAAAAGAGGTACCGTTTCCACTAGTTAGACCCCATCTTAGATGCGCATAGAGCGTTTGGCATCTTTCTCAGGACTTTTTCAAGGACTTCATTAGGGAATTAATTGAATAAGTCACGGATATAAGCTACCCGTTTCGTGAAACATCTTAACGAACGAACGGAAGCGTCGTCCAATTGTAGGACGTCCTGGATTAGAAGCACGCATATTAAAGCACTGCTTTAACTAATTATTAAATACAAATAGGTTGAGTGTAACGTTGATTCTGAGGGAGTAATGCTGGATCCACTTTGAAATGGTATGCGACAACAAAACGCGAAGTTAAGAGAAATAAAACCCCACGAAAAGTGCTATAAGAGGAATAGTTTTTTATCAAACAATTCGCATACCTTGAGAAAGTATCACGTACTATAATTTGAACTACCAAGACCTAAAATGATAATTAATGCTAATAATCACTATTGATACTCCTTTGGCTGGTGACCAAACATCCCCCTGACACACGCCCTTGTGGAGGATTGGAGATTAAAATAGGATTGTATACACTTAGAGAAATATTTTATGATACGCGGCAAAATGTCTCAGCATTTAATGGTCCTTAATGTTCAGCCTCTTTTCAAGTTTTACCTAACAAAAAATGATGCTTCACAAAGTTTTAAAAAACATCTTTTGGGAAAATTGGATCTCTTGTTTGCTTTTGTTGGCACTACAGGCATTACTTGAGAACTTGAAATCCCAGAGATCATTTAAATCCTTAACAAAATGCATATGATTATTAATGTTATTCTACCGTTTGAGGTAGGTTTTGGATGAATACAGTTTATGCCACTGTACAACAATACATTTACGTACTTCTCTAGACCAAATAAAACCCGACATCCGACACAATAGGAAGTCCCTCTTCAATTCCACGCGCTTCCTTCCTCCCCTCATTCCGTCCAACATCCCTATTCTATTCTTGTCCCTTCCTCGTTTACCTTACGTTTTCCCTTCAACACGGTCTTAAACATCCCATTGCCAATCAAAATGCTCTTCATCCATCTCTCCTGCCTCCATCCATCCCTCCTTTGGATTTCTCTCACCCATCCCCTCTCCCCGATCACCATGCCTGAAACTTCCTCATTTGTTTTCCTTCCTGTCCACTTCACCTTCTCCATCCTTCTTCCCACCCACATTTCGAAAGCCTTCAATGTAATGCTATCATCCTGCTTCAATGAGCACGTTTCCTAGACTAAAATCTACGTCTCCCTGAAACGAACGCAGAAAAGCTATCATGATAAATTGAGCCGCTTGCTATACTCACTCATCCTTTGGTTAGCTCGCGAATTTAAGACAGATTTTTGGAATTGTGTGAAAGCTTCACAACCAGATATGGCTATTAGACATTATATGAACTACTCTATATTATATTTGTCC
Source organism: Hetaerina titia (assembly GCA_037158775.1). Taxonomy (NCBI): domain Eukaryota; kingdom Metazoa; phylum Arthropoda; class Insecta; order Odonata; family Calopterygidae; genus Hetaerina; species Hetaerina titia. The sequence goes on along the minus strand of CM073778.1, from coordinate 68,212,624 downwards.
AGCTCAGAACATTCAGGATGGGTGGAAGTACGTTCTGGCTATTTGTAAAGTGATGGGATGATAATTAGTACGGAGGCCACATGAGAGTACAGAATAATTTTCCTGTCTTAAGACACAATTATGAACCCAAAATCTAGTGTTTCTCAAAAAAATGGACTCAGCGGACACTTTATCTTTCGCCAATCGGCTGTTAGCAGCTCATACAAGCACAAATAGTAACAGGTTTCGGTTTAAAATTAGCCGTTGTTACGGTTAGAGCACACTAAATAACCAAAATATTAATCCTATGGGGAAAGCTTGCACTATATAAACAAAATAGGAAAAGGTGGATATGAAATGGACGGCTGATATTATTAATGCAGTTGTTCTGAAATCATATGAAAACTATGAAAAGAAAAATAGGAGATATTCTAACATCATTTCGTAGAAAAGTTGAAATTCCATGTAAAAACAAGACGAATCTATAGAAACGATTATAATTACGATACGTCTTAATATTTTAAGGCGCCAATGGATACATGTTTGAAAAATTTAAGACATATTTTATTATGTCTCGTTAAACTGAAGTGTATGTCCGGGATAGTGTTCGAACCTACGACCTTACGCTCTCACATTTGACAGACTGGCTACCTTGGCCGGCTACAGCAAAAATTGGGTATTGTTATGCACTTCTAAGGTTAGTGGCCAGAATCACAATCGAAAATCACACCATCAAGATGTGATATCGCAGAATGAGAGTGCATATTAACAGAAGACACCTTTTAAAATCTAGGATTTTAGTTTAGAATTTAGCACCTAATCCTCTGCGAGTGTTAATACTTGTCTTTTACACATTGGTATACCCTTCGTTAGTTTTATATTCGATGTTCCATTATATTCTAGTTGATTTTCTCATGTACGAATGTCACATCATTCTCTCGCGGTTTTTTCCGTCATTTTCCTGTCTTCTGTCGCTCCAATACGGTCTAGCTCTCCTCAGTTACTAGGGCACCCATGCTCCCAAATATTGAGCTATAACACAGGCCTACAAAAAAAAATTTTTTTTTTGGTGCCGGGAATCTTTGCGCTGATTTTAACTATATTTGTAGAGCTGAATCCAAATATGAAATCCGTTTTTATTTAACAGCTCTACTTTTTTAGATATGGCACATCTTACGATTAGTTGTTTTTATATTTGATATATTCCGGAAAATAATTTTCAAAGTTAAATAAACCTATAAGTATGCTAATTTATAACCACTCTGCGGTGTTCCTTTTATTTTCAATAA